>ML677027.1:10572733-10616644 GCA_007922155.1 Mesoclemmys tuberculata
TGACAAAGGTCTGAGAAGTAGCAGGAGATGCCATCAGCTGGGCAGCAGATCCACTGGCCTTTCAGTAAGTTGTTGGGTGTGGGACCTGTGGCAGGGGGGCGGTGGGAAGAGGGTGAAAGCAGAGGAGTGCGGGGGAAGGAAGGAGATGGAGGAGTGAGTCCTGAGCAGGGGGAACCAGCCGTGGAAGGGGGGCGAGCTGGACAGAGGGGTGGGGCAGAGGAGGTAGCAGGAAGGAGAGAATGGGGGGGTTGTTGGGAGGGGAGAGGTGGGGCAGGGGGATGGGGAGAGGCAATGGGGAGGAGGGAGTTGGACGGGGAGGGAGTTGAAAAGAGGGGTAGGGGGCGGAAGGGGACAGTGGGAGGGGATCTGGCAGGAGGGGCCAGAGGCAGCAGAAAGGGCAGTGGGCAGGAAGGGGGGCGGTGGGGTGTTGGAAGAGAGGGGAAGGAGTGGGGCAGTGGGCTGGGGGGCAGGGCAGTGGGAGGGGAGGGGGGCAGGGCAGGAAGGAGGGGCGGCGGGAGAGGCAGGCAGGCGGGCGGGCGGGCGCGGGAAGGAGGGGTCAGGCGCGGCGCGGCGCGGGCGGAGGGAAGGAGCCGGGCGCACGGCGCTGACACGGGCGCAGGCTCCGCCGGCCGCGCTCGCTCTGTCTCGGTCTCTGTCTCTGCGCGGCCCGGAGCGGAGCGGGGCCGGGCCGGGCGCTGCCATGTTCGGCCGGGGCTCTCGGAAGCGGCTCCCCAGCCGGCCGGTGAGTGCCCCCTGGCCCGGCCCACGGCCCCCCCGTGCCGGCCGGCGGAGGCCGGGCTCGGGCAGCGGCACCTGCGGCCGCGGCTTCTGGCCCCGCCGAGGCGCGGGCTGCGGTTCGCCCCGGGACCCCCTTCCCGGCCCCCGCGGCTTCGCCCGGCCTTTGTCCGCGGCGCCCGCCGGCAGTTGCCCCGACCCCCCCCTTTTACCTCAGCGCCGGGGGGAGGGGCGGGCCGGGCCGAGACACCAACGTGGCTCTCGTTTTTCTCCCGCCGCGCAGCTGTCCGCGGGCCCGCCGGAGCGGGGCCAGCCGTGCAGCGCCTGCGGCGACCGGTGTCCCGGCTTCGCCCTGCACAAGTGGAGGTAGGTGTGAGGGGGTGTGGCTGGGGTGTGAATTTCCGCCCTCTCCCCCCAGGGTCAGAGGGGAAGCGGCCCGGTCGCCGTAAACTACTGGCGGGTGGCCCTGAGATTCCTTTCCCGGGGTGCCCGGCCCCCCACCCTCAGGCCCAGGCGCCCTCCCTTTCCGCTGTCACGCTCTTTTTCGGTGACACAGGGCGTCAGGACTTTTGCAGGCCAATATCCCCCACCCCACCCCGGGGGGCTTGCCTGAAATTTGATTTAAATCCGCTGTGACTATTCAGGGGTGACCCTAGATCTGCTACCGGGCGTGGCGGGTCGTTTTCAGCGTACAGGTGGGTTTGGCTGCTTGGGACGCTTCCCTCCTGCAGCCCAAGTGGACTGGTGACATTGTACATTGGGAGCATAAAGCACTGAAATCCATCCTACACCCAGAGAAAGAGAAACACCAGCATTGCTAACCTCTTCTCCCCCCACAGGGGTGCTAGAACTTTGGTACCTGGTTGCCTGTTTCTCTTGTCACCACCTTGGTGGCTTTTGCCACACACACACACCTCCCACGTTTGGGTCTCAGCGGATTGAAATGCAGACTCAAAACGAGGGACGTGAACGAAATAACGCTGGAAGAAGTGGGGTTAGTTTGTTTGGTAGGAACGAAGCCTATAACCTCAGTTCAACGAGTCAGTGTTTGATGTCATTCACTGACAAGTAAAAGTCAGGTGCTGCAAGATCTGGGAAGGACAGAGGCAAATCTAGGTCTGAACAGAGGGATGTCCCTTCTAATGAAAGATAATTGTTAGGTACGGGTGTTGCTGGCAGTAACATGGCAGGCCACATTTTACCCTCCAGTCTGCCTCTTACTGAGCATTTCTCAATATAGAAAGGAATGATTATGCTCCACATTACAATGTCCTGTACTGGGGGTTCGAGGGCTACAGGCAGCCTTTTCCCATGGCTCCTGCTCTCTCCTGGTTGCATGCCCCAGCCTTTGGTTGAAGCAATTTGCCCAGCACTTGCTCCTGTTCTCTTCAGGCAGCTGCAGTCTCCTGCCGTTTTCCCCATATTCTGCATCTGCCACATATACTTCATAATATGTTTGTAAGGTCACCCTGTGCATCTTTTTTTTTAGGGGTTATAAAAGGCTTTTGTGAGCTATCAAAGACATCTTCACATCTCAGGTTTGTGGTACTCGGTATTGTCCCCAAAGCTTGAAAAGTGCTTTAAAACGTCTGAAAGAGGCAGGGAGAACTCGTAAATATGTAATATGAAGCTATAGGCAACCTTTGAGGTTACTGCCTGCCTGTTTCTGACCATCACAAATAGCTGTGCAGTGTACAGGTTTGGTTTTCATTATGTAAAAATCCACAGCAGCTTAACACCTTCGCAGACCATTTTTTTTCCCTAATGATGCTATTTCACAACCACAACTGGACTTCCAAAGATTTCTGTGAATTAGTTGTTAGCCATAAACTTGCACTATCATGGCAGCGGCCACCCTCTCTCAAAATTTCCAAGCTGTAATGAAAGTTTCTGGTGGACTTTGACAGAGACCATGTGGAGGTGGCCCTAAAGGAAAGGCTATCTATCATGTCAGTGACGTGAGTTATCTCCTAACAAAAGGCCTAATTCTGACTGCTTTTTCACCAGTGTGCTAGGAGTAAACTCACTGAAATCAGTGGGCCAAATTCAGACCCCTTGCTCCGGCTGCTTTCTAATGCTTTAGTAATACAAGGCACCTGGCTACCTGGGGATTCATCTTGTTTAAATAGGAGCTAGCACACTGCCTCTAGTGCATGGATGTTCCCAGGGACCAGGCATGTGTAGCTCTTGCACTCTTTGCTTTGGCTGTCCCTGGCTGCTGGAATAGCCCATGTGCGTAAGTTAGAACATCCTTTAGCTGTTTGGTTATACTGGTGAAAGTACCAGCTCCCATATAATTATTTTTAATTGCCTAAATATAAGAATATATAATCAAGTAAAATAAAGCCTGCTAATTTATCTACTTAAATAAATATACACAGTGGATAGATATACATTCATTTTTACTTTTGAGAGCTCTGTGCTCCCATTAGTGCCCAGGACATATAAGTAGGCAAATATTAATAGCAGTTACTTTTGTAGGTCACACACACATGGGAGAATAGATCTGCTGAATATGGAAAAAAGTATATTTAACTAGTACTGGGGATGTTCGTGAATTTATTAAACTGCTGGATGAAATTGAAAGAAAACAATAGTTTTCAAGGGACGTAGGGATTAGCGATGCAAACCCATATCAATTAACCACTAGAGATTCGTAAGCCTTTTTATAATCCTTTAACAGTGCACTTTTGCTGATAAATGTAAATTGGACTTGGGCTTCAAAGATGGGAATTTACAACATACATCAGGGACAGAGGAATTTATAAGCTTGCAGACACGGAAAGTGGAATTCATCCCAGTTGCTGATACAAGCTTTGTGTAGTATATGTAATTATGTGGAATTGCATGTTTGCTAATTTTGTTTGCAGTTTTGGGCATGATCTATATGTCCGTGTTAACAAGCAAGCCAAGTTGTGTTCTGCTCAGATCTCAGAGATTTCTGTGCTTTTTACATTCATTTGAAGGCCACTTTTTTCCAGGTATGGAGTTGATTTTCATTATTTATTGAAAGTATCATACTTGGAAGCATATGCATGGCTCCTGTTTGAAGGAAACCATTAAAAATAAATTGTAGTCTACTAAACTATTTTCCTCTTCAGAATAAAACCACGGTGTATAATTTAGAGAAAGTGAAATAATAATTTAAAAGGAAAGTGGTTTTTTTAAAAGTCTTGATTTATGATAATGAATGAATTATAATGAATTGTTTTAATCACATCTTTAAATTGCAATGCCACATTCATGTAAGGTTATGGATTTTCTATGCTAATGTGCCAGCATTTTTAATATTTATTTCAATGGATGCAAGTAAGAGTAAAACGTGCAACATGTTCTTTAAATTTGGGCCCTTACTTATGTACAACACCCATAAGAAGTATGTAGAAGTTTGTGCCTTAATGGTCACACACTGACGGTAATGCAGAATTGAAATTTTTCAGTTTGTAGTGATTTAGCAAAAAGATGAAAAATAGTCTATTTTATTTAAAAGACTCAAGAGTGAATTTAATCATCGCTAGACATCAATTTTGCACTGCAGTAATCCGCAAACATGACTATCAAACCATAGCTAGTGTAACCTGCAGTTTCTCAGTGTCTTGAGCAGCAAAGTAACTTTTTACTTTAATAGTATGTTGTTTTTTATTACAGTAGACTGTGAATTAGAGGTGTAAAAAGACAAATATTAATTTTTGTATGGCTGTAGTCTTGAAAATGACAAATAATGTAAACAACAGATTCTTCGTTCAGTATTTAATATAGGCTGTTACTTGAAAGGTGGTGTTGTGTGAGAAAGTGAAATCAAATTCAGTAAAATCTCCAACTCCTTAGGAGTCTGGTTGATGTTTTCTAATCAGATCTGCATTACATTAAACTGCATGCCATTCAGCTTGTTAGCAAGCTTTGCATTAAATAAAGCTGTCACTGGAGTCCGGTGAATGAATAGCCATTAGAAATGTCTTGTGCATAATGTCTTGCTGAAGAAAAGCCTGCAGAAGAGGTGGTCAGACGAGAGAAAAGGGAATGGAATTTATAGTCTCTTCCTAATGCAATTAGTTTGAATATGCAAACCTTAAAGCTGGCAAATGAGTACCAATCAACAGAACAGATCATGCTGCTTTTGCCACCCTGAAGTTTTTGATAGTCCTTTCACGGACACTGGAGAAAGTAAAACTTGAAATTGCTTTTAAAATATACTGTTGAATATAACATGCACTCATACTGCAGCATGGTGCCTGATTTTGGTGTATCATCTACAGCCATGTGTTGTTTAATTGTGTTTTCTCTTTGAGAGAGCCTTTCCACCATTCGTGATCCTCACAATTCAAATATTCCTTTTATTCCCGGCCCCCCACCTAGTCTTCCCCCTCCTAGTCCTCCTCCTCCCCCGCAGAAAAACCCAAAACCAACCCTACTCCAAGCAGAGTTTTAACCTCATATTTCCCCTTGCATATTAACTTTACCAAAGGCCTGATTCAATAAAGAACTGATGGAGCTAGCATAGTTGCTACAACTCAAGAAAGATCTTTGCGTCCTTCTGGTTAGTTCTCTGAAAACATCTGCTCAAGGTGCAGAAGCAATCAAATAAGCCAACAGAATGTCAGGAATCATTAGGAAAGAGAGAGCTAATAAGACAGATATTATCTTAATGCTACTACATAAATCCATGGTATGCCCACTTCTTGAATACTGCCTGCTTCTGGTGGCCCCATCTCAGAAATGATATATTAGAATTGATGCAGAGAAGGGAGATAAAAATTAGATAAACTCATGGAGGATCAGTTTATCAATAGTTATTAGCCAAGATGGTCAGGGATGCCACACCATGCTCTGGGTGTCCCTAAGCCTCTGACTGCCAGGAGCTGGGAGTGGACAACAGCGGATGGATCACTCGAGAATTGTCCTGTTCTGTTCATTGCTTCTGAAGCCTGTGGCACCAGCCACAGCCAGAAGACAGGAAACTGGGCTAGATGGACCATTGGTCTAACACAGTGTGTGACAGTTCTTATGTTCTTAAAAGGAGACATGCTAGAGACTCCATGAAGTTCACGAGGGACTTCGCTATTGCTATTTATTTTACATGGAAGGTGCCCAGATACAGTGCTGATGGGTGGCACTATAAAACCCAAAGATAGATAATATTTTTCAAGTTACCCAAACTCTTGCAGAAAATCTTTGTTGCCATAGTTATGCTTCTCATTTGCAATGGCTTTAAATAGCAGTAATAAATGTGCCATAAAAACATGTTGGCGCTTTTAGGTTTTGACTGGCATTGTGAAATCACATTTCTGTTCTGTTTCTTGAATTCTTGTTCCTGTAACATAAGCTGCAGCATTTGTCCCTTGAGTCATATTTTGATGGTGAAGAGTTCCACTTCTCCTCAAGTAGCCTGTTAAAATTGTTTTACAGTCTTCATAACTTCGGCTTACGTTTATGTAACAAGCATTGTCCAATACTTAAAAAGACACTGGAAAGCAGAGTCTTTAAAGAAAGTTGAACAAATGGTTTTCTATCTTCTCAGTTTGGTAATATTTAATATTAATAAATGAAATTCTGTGGAGAGAGCTATTGAAAGCATTCACTGGGTTTAATAAAGTGTACAGTGCCTCGAGAAAAGAGGACCCTAGGTTTATATAGAGGTAGGATGTCTAGTGGATAGAGTACTGGCTTGGGAGTCAAGAGACCTGGGTCGTGTATGACCTCGGGGAAAATCACTTCATCTCTGTGTGGTGATAGATTCAGCCTTTATAAATTCTTTGGCGTAGGGACTGTCTCTTACTATGTGTTTGCACAGTGCATAGTCCAGTGGGGCCTTGACCTCCGCTGAGTCCTATAGGACTAACATACTAATAATTAATAAAAAACTTGTCATTCTGTATTTCTACATGACCCAAATCTGCATCTATCGGGAATCAAATTCTTTCCTGGGATGCACATAAAGGACTCTATTGGCCTGCAAACACATCCCTGGCCAACTTTTGGTCTTCAGTTTAATTACTGGAGCAGCTTCCAAAGGCCAGAAACAACAGTATTTTCAGTGTCACACGCGAATGAATAACAGGGAATTCTGAAGCATTTGTCTCTGGTTTAAAAAAAAAAAAAAAAGAGGAAAGAAAATACAGATTATTGCTTCCATATGTTTCAAGCCTTTTTACACTGCTTGCGGTTGTTTCCTTTCATGAATAACCTGCTTTGTGTGTGTCTCTCCTGTAGAATTCAGATATTCTGCACATACTTGCATTTTTATTTCTAAGGCTTTTGGCTTGGAGACATGAGCATACCTAATGCAGCCCTATTCTGAATGAGCATCCATTCATATCTCTTCCATTGTAGTTACTTAAGGCTGTGTTATCTTATTCAGTTTTTGCAGTAGGCCAATGAGAAGAATGGAGAACCCGCTGAAATAGACAAAACTGCACCTGTGGGAAGGATGCTGAGCCTAAAGATTATGAATACCCTTCTATTCCCTTTTCCAGAAGCCATTCCTTAGAATTGCCTTTTGTCTGGGGGCTCTACAGGAGTAAATGAAGGAGGGTTTATCTCATGGAGAGTTGTTCTACATGGCATTATGTTTTCTGCAGTTAATGTAGAGTCTATTGGCATTAATTTCTCCATATTCCTGCACCGCACCTTCAAATGCATTGGAAGGTGGCCACATGCACGCTGGTTGGCTATAGGAGAGTGTCCCCAGAGGAAGCCATGTTGCCAGGGCAGTGGGGAGTCACATGACTTTCTGGCTTTCTGTGGGTGCCCCAAGACTTGTGGGATTTACTTGGAGGGTGGGTTGGAGCCGTTCAGATGATGAGTGTGGTAGAAGAACGTAACTACAATACGGAATACAATACTGCATGAGCAGTTGACTAGAACAACGTAGGCAGAATAGAAGTGCATGTGCTTTTCACTCTTTTGCAAGCCGTCAAACCCTGTTCTGTGGTAGTCTGGCTAAATATCCACAGCTCAATGCTGTGGGGTTGCTGGTTTAACTTTGACCTTCTTGCTATTGTTTTCTTTATGCAAGAAGGTTGAACTGGCCTTTAAGTTGTATGATGTTATAAACATGGCTTAATGGAAAACACAATGTATAGGGGCAGCCACTAGAAATGCTGTAGTGGCATGGGTATTGTGTGCAGGTGTTAAACAAAAAGGTAGTCAGATCATTTAATTTATTTCCACTTACTGCTGTAGACACACTTAGGGTGTCTACACTGATTAAAAACTCTTGGCTGGCCCATGCCAGCTGGCTTGGGCTTGCAGGGCTATTTAGTTGCGGTGTAGACGTTTAGGCTCGGACTGAAGCCCAGGCTCTAGTACCCTGCTAGGGGTGGTCCCAGAGCGGAGCCTGGAAGTCAACACTGCAATGAAACAGCCCTGCAACCTGAGCTCTGTGAGCCTGAGTCAGCTGGCCCAGACCAGCCAGAGGTATCTAATTGCAGAGTAGACAGTCCCATAGTTACCTTGGAGTTGCTACATTTGACCCATTGACTTTACATCAGGACTTAAATTGTCCTGTTGGAGTCAACTGTATCTCCACATAGCTGTGCGATTTTATACTTGGTAGTTTCTTTTTAACTAGATGGATGCGTTATAAAACCCTGGAAGAAATCTAAAGCAGTGACGTACAGTAACAATTGCATCCAACTCAAAGGACTGATCAGATGTAAATTAATGTATTTTTTATTGAACACTATAAAATCCTTCTAAGAAAAGAGTTTACTTTTAATGTACTTTTGGCTTAAGTTATTGTAAAATGTATCCATCAGCTGCTGAGCTTTAAGAAAGGGGAAAAGGGAAAATGACTTCTTGCCAAAGTTGATGTTCAGCCTTCTGGTTTGGGAGATAAACTAGGAATTAGATTTTGCTGCTATTGAGCTATACAGACTTTAAGCATGTGAGTTCAATGGTCTCATTTACTTACATGTGTTAGGTTAAGCACGTGCATACATGTTTGCAGCATGAGGGCCTAATTTATTGTTTTATGAGTTTTGTCTGTATGTTTTTGTTGAAAAACCCGTGTTAATATTATTGATCTATCTATGGTACTTATATGGGCCTCATTGCTGTCTTAGCTGAGCACCGCATAATCTTTAATGTGTTTGTGTGTTCTTACCAAGTATCAGCTAAAATAATAACCAACAGGAAGCAAAATGTGGAGGCAAGGCAATTTTAACATGCTAGCAGGTTGAGATGGACCCTATGCCCCTAAAAGTAAGAGAACCCAATTTTTTCCCTAATGTGGGCAAACACAACATCTGGTTTGCCTGTGTCATGCAGGAAGTCTGTGGTAGAGCAGGGAATTGAACTTGGATCTTCTGTGTCCCAGACAGACACATAAAGTGCTAGAAAACTCTTCCTTACTGTCAGGCTAACAATTGCTTATGGAACATAAGTGACTTTTAATGTTCCTTGGCCAGTCTTTTAATATTTTCATTCTCTGTTGTTAAAATATTCTAACAACAACTGAGATTGCTAATATGTATGGATTGGCTGGGAGGTGCAAAATACATTTGGATAGATAGTTGATATAATCATGGCCGTGTTGTCTCTGGCAAAAGGCCTAAGGTAAGTTCTATAATTTTTTATGGGCTGTACAAAAGAGCAAGCGAAGTATGTACTTGTTTCCTGGCACGTAGGAGGAGACCCAGTTTGTTGGAACCCTTTGTCTTCTTTACAAGTTACTTAAGGTTGTATCGCTGGGATTTACAGAACTTTGAGAAACTACTTGATTAAATTTTGTTTGAACTGAATAGGCCAGGCCTGTGGTGGGTGTAATTGGCATTGAAATTTTGGTGTAGTCAATGGAGTTATGTCAATTTATTTGAGCTGAGGAGCGGACCCATTAGATCTAACATTAAACTTTAAAAGCTTAACTAGGAAAAATATCTTTATAATCATTGTGCATAATCTGAAAATGGATTTACTCTGCATTTTAGAGAATTTTGTGCAATTTCCAGATCTAGGGGTGTGGCTCAAAAACATCTGTGGGGGGACTGTGTGTTTGTTTGTTTTTAGGGTAGATTGAGAATTCCTTTCTTTAGCACTGAAAGGTGCAGTTAAATTAAGTTTATCCCCCATTATGCCTCTGGTGTTCGTAGCAGTGACAAAGCTCCTCCACTCTTGTCTGTTTCTGGCAAGTCTTTCAATGGTTCCCCAGCTGTGCCCCAGGTTTTTCAGCTCCGTTTCTACAGCTCTTCACCATGTTGAATCTATCTCATCTCTGCTATGACCTGAGCTAACTTCACTGTTTAGTATGTTGTCTGTATGTTCCAGCTTGGTTTTTGTCTTGGTGTTGAGCACTTCAGTTTTCATGCCTAAGGCTTCCTTTTGGCTTTCACCACTGGCAGTCATAGAGGTCGTTGACTCCTGAAGGCTGTCCCTCACAGTAATGGTTGATTTCTCTGCCTCTGTTTCCATAACACATTTTATTGTAGCATAAGCATACAGGACAGGGTTAGCTCTGTGCCAAACTCCCAACCTGGAGGACCAAGGTGTCGGTTTTTGTTTGGCCCTTCCCCCACAGAGCAATCTGCCATGATAGAACCTGTTAGGGACAAAAAAGCCCCTGCCAATACAGACTCTGGGGGTCGTAGGGTACTACAAGGCATAAACACGAATGGACAGCGAAGGATGCAGAATAGAAAGAAAACCAATGAATTCGATGTTAGTTAATATCTCTTTACTGCTAGACTAAACAAAACTTTTTTGCCTATCATTTTTGGAAAAACTTGCCACTGCTTATGATCAGTATGCAAAGAGGGAAATGCTGTCTCCTTTGTGTGAACTTCTGTGCATGATGCCTTGTGAGCATCTTGCCATTTGCCATCCAAACTATTGCACAACAACAAAAAGTACTTTCTAAAATACAGAACTGGAACCTCAGCCAGTATAAATTGGAGTAGCTCACTTGAAGTCCCTGGGGGGATGCTGATTTACACCGACTGAGGATCTAGCCCGTACATTTTATTTGGAAACATTTGGCGTGAGTTTTAGATGAAAATCTTCCTGAAGACTATTGCCATTCTGTGTGTAATTGCCTGAGAGCAGGGGTCCCCAAACTATGGCTCGCTGACATGTTTTAACCAGCCCATGCCCTCTCTTAAACAGCCCTGCCCCCCTCCCACATGATGTGGGCTCAGCCGCTCTGGCCCACCATAAGAGCAAGACTGAGTGTTGTGGCCCTGGCAGCTCAAAGTTTGGGGACCCCTGGCCGAGAGCAATGTAGGTGTAGTTGTAAGGGAACTCTCTAAAGATTGGGAACTTTTTTCTAACCTTGTTGGCTAGAAATAGCTCCAGTTGCCCAGAATAGATTACAGAGCAGCACATATTCCCAATCTATAAAATCAAGGGGTTGATTCATGCTTGTGGTCCTGGCTATATCTGTTTACATTGTAAGATCTTTGGGACAGGGACTGTCTTTTTGTTCTGCCGTTGTACAATGAGGTTCTGACCCATAGCTGAGCTCTTAGCTGCTTCTGCAATACAAATTAATAATAATAATGGTCTTATGCGAGCAGCTCTTTGTTCTGTCACTGATAGAAAATAGTGTTCCCCAGTTGCACATCTCATGGAGCTCTATGCTTTTGGAATACTGTGTTAGTGGAACTCCTATAACAATAACACTTTGAATTAACCCAGCACCTTTTCCTCAAGGATCTCACAGTCCTGACTACTAGTCTCTCTTCTTTATGGGGTCGCAGGGGGGAAAAAAAAGAAAAGGTAGCCACTAATTTTTGTTTCATAAGGTTCTTCTGCAGCAATGTTGCTGATATTTCATATAATCTGGATACTGAGCCAAATGCTCAAGGAGTTAAAAAAAATAGGCAGTCAGTTTTCTTATTTCTGTAGAAGAAGGGTTCTTGCTGTGCTGAGTGGGCACTGCCTCCTATGAGTAATTGAGAAGATATGAAGTTTTACCCATTAGTAATATTAATATTTATTTGTATTGCTTATAAGCCACAGTCAGGAATCAAGGCCTTTCTGTGCCAGGTGCCTGTAAAAATAAGATAATGCTTGGTATGACAAGAACTAACAGCATTAGAGAACTTGTGATGTGGAAGAATTATTTTTGGTGGGCAATGGCTTTGGTCACAGCTTGATCTGAATTCCACAATATTCTGTTGTGTGGTTGTTGGAAGGATTCAGTATGAATGGATACGAAGGTATCTCAGATTTCTTCATAAGAACCTGTCTTTGGTGGAGGCCTGGTACTCTGTAGCTGAGCTCATTTCTGTAGATCTATTGCAGTGATGTTGTTCTAATTTTCAAGTCATGTTTCCGATTTGCACAAGAACAACGTGTACTTGGCCACCATTTAGTTTCTGGCAGGGCCTGAGTCAAGTATTTATCATCTTATGCCATGTGGCTCAGTGAGTGATGAAGGCTTAGTCATGGGCCCAATCATGCAAGGTGCTGAATACTCTCCATGGAGCAATCTCTCAAGAAGTGCCCAACACTTCAGAAGCAGAAGTCAGTACAGCCACCACTGGTTGAATGTTGGGGAGTCAAATAGACTTTCATTCATTCAGATCACTTGAACGTTGGCTGTCACTGACCTCATTTATTTAAAGGCTCATATTGTTATGGTTTGATGGTTTTCACACCTCATCCTTTGCTGGAACGTTTTTACAGCGACATTTGTAGCCTGCTGAGAAGAGAGGCGTTTTGTCAAGGGAGCTATTCCTTTAGGATAACAGAGTGGATTTTAAACCAGTAATGCAAGATCCCCCAATGAAAAGATTTAGAGTAACACTAGTGGGTTGGTGAGAAAAATACCTGGGTACAGAGAAGAGAAACACCTCTAAAATCAAAATGGTGTACAAAGACATCTAATGGACGTAGTTTATTGAAGCAGCATTCCTCAGACTGGTCCACTGGTGACCCTCCTAGCACTTGGTGGAGGTTCCTGGAGAGTTGTCTGCCCATGTGATGCTGGTTATTTTTTGTTTCTAGGTGCCACATTGTGCCACAGTCTGCTAAAAATACATTAAATATTTTCCCACTATTACTGTTCCTTGGAAATAATGGCTATAGTTGCCACCAGGATGTTATGTGAAAACAAATAGGAAGGAGAGGTTGTTCCTGACATTGCCAGTGGGAGCTGTTCATGAGACAACGTCTCTCTCTATTAAGATATGGTCCACATCGCAAAGATATTTGAAAGCCCATGGCACAAGAGAATGAGGGTCTGATTCTCCTCCTATTTACGCTGCTGTAAATTGGGAATTACTCCTGTGAAGTCACAAGAGCCAGGGTGTGGCTGGTGTAAAAATGGTGTAGCTGAGAAGAAAGTTGAGTCCTGAGTCTCTCCTTCCGGCTGGCAGAAGCAGTTGAGATTGTCTCTCCTTCCGGCTGGCAGAAGCAGTTGAGATTGTGCTTGCTGCCAGTTCCTAGGAGTGAATTTTCCAGGGTAAATTCATCATAGACTTGAGGGTCCTTCAGCATGGAGCTTATTTCCATGAAAGAAGGATGATCTTGCTGGTTAAGCCACAGGACTGGTAGAGGGGTGGTCTGGATTCAATTCCAGATTTCCTCTGAGACACCTCAATTTCCCATCTGGACAATGGGGATCATAATACTTTCTTTCTCCCACTCTGTTTTCTCTTTAGATTGCAAGCTGTTTGGGAAAGGAAATCTATCTCCGTGCGTGCGCCTGTGGGTGGGTGCATACACACATGTACAATGCCACGCAAAACGAGTCCTAGATAATTGTCTGTAATCCTCTAATAATTAATAACTTCTTCCAGTATTCTGGCAGAGCCTAGATCTGGTTGTCCTTAAGATGTGGCTGGCATAAGGCATATGCCTTTTGTTAGACTTTTTAGTTGACCTTAATTACACCATCATAAGAGTTTGATGGTTGCAGATGTCATTCAGCTGAGTGGCTGACAGTGGTGCATCCGTGGTTGATTGCCTAACCGGTATGAGTGTGGTGTTTTCTTTAAATCATTTACAGAATAAGAAAATTTAAATACAGGGACTCTGTGTCTCAGGGCGTGCCTACATTGCAAGCGCGGGTGTGATTACAGTGCGCCTAGGCATACCTGAGCTCACGTTCATCTAGCTGGTGTGGGTAATGGTGGTAGTGAGGGTGTGGCACATGCAGGCTTCAGAACATGCTCACTGCCCCACTCCGAGCTGCTCAGGACCTGGGCTGGCCTGTTCTGGGTTCCACGCTGCCTTGTCTTTGTTGCCCGTGCTAACTAGATGAAAGCTAGTAGGGAGGGCGGGTTGCCCACCCATGCTATAAACTTTATTTGCAGTGTAGGCCTATCCTTGAAAGTCACATGGTCTAGTGGAGTCAGCACAGGACTGGGAACAGGGAACTCTTGGAGTCTAATTCTCTTGACTCACTGTCAGCCTCCGAGGGAACCCAGAATCCTATATCTTGTGCTTTGTGAGCCCAGAGGGGAGACTGTTAGCTGGTTTGGGTTGTGGCAGGTGGGGAGACGTCTGGGCCCATTGTGTGTGGGAGAGTGTACATTGGACCCTTTCAAGAGTGTTCTGTTTGTTCTCACTTTGTACCCCATAGTACCTTCTACTTCTCAGCCCCGAGCAGGGAGAATACCTCTGGGAACCCCTGGAGCACAGCTGAGGTTGGAAACACTACAACGCAGCCCTATAGATCTGTTTCCCCACTCAGTAAAATGGGGATAGTAATACTTACCTCTGGGGCTGTTGAGGGGGCTAATGAATGTTTGTGCAGTACTTTCACACGTAAGGCCCAATCGAAAGGACTCAGTATTAGTGTCATCTCCACCATGTGCGGGGATTGTAGAACAAACAGGCATTTATGCTTTGAGAGAAATTCCTATGCCTTCAACAGAGGGACTTTAAAAATTGACAGGTTCTAGTCTGAAAAAGATCACCTTTTTCCTGGCCAGTATTTCATTTTGCAGCCTTCCCTATGGAATCAGGGTTTATTTTTCTTCAGACATAAACATTCTGCAGCCAGATCCTGCTGTAAACTGGGGCAATGTCTACACTGAGTTCGCCCAGCAGAAATCAGGTCCATGTCTTTAACTTATCCCCTATCATACAGAATTGTTCTCACTTCTTTACAGAGATTCTTTTCCCTATCCTACTATTTATCTTTAAATGTCTTTCCACATTCTTTAGTTTTCAAAAAGATTATGTTTATAATCCATTAATGGTTGTATCAGCTTTAAATTCTGAATGACTACAATCTCCTTATAGAAATCTTTGTCCTTTCAGTATATTGAAGAGCTTAAGTAATGGCAAGTATCATCAGCTCAGGGTTTTTGCCTGGTGGTCTAATAATAGCTTGTTTGTGATTTTCAGTTGAACATTTAATTCTTCTACCGTGCAGTTCTCACTCAGGACATCAGTGGTGATGGTTCTAAAAATGGCACACCCAACATGGTACTGATTGGTGGTCGTGATCTAAGATTTACATAATGCTATTTGTAAGTTGTCTGATTATAAGGGAAAACAAATTTCTGAGTAAGCCGTACAGGTTTGGCTGTTGCTACATAGACAATCTTTCCAATGAATTGTTGGTATGTCTCCATGTTTTAAACATAGCATTGCATACATCTTAAAATGCCTTTTGATGTTTATTAGCCTACTGCATTATTGTTACACCAGTCCAGTCTTCCATTTGTTTCAGGTGAGCTGCTCCTCATTGAGATCCATATAAGGGAGATAGATGATCCCTCAGTTGAAAATCACCCATGTTGTTGCTCCCCTGTACTTTGATCAGTGCTGAACAGGATGTTCTATTGCATCTTTTGAGATCATACCTACTGCAAGGTGCTGACCATCTCCTATGACTATCTGATCCCTATGTTTAAAGGGAGCTGAGGACATCGTGTATGTTTGGATTCCAAGACCTCATTCCCACAGAGCTCTGCGCCTACTTGGAGGTCCATTGAAGTCAGTGGAGCTCTGTATAGACCCAGAGACATCCATTAAAATTGAGATCCTTGTGGGACTGGGGCTTAAGAGAGGAGTAACCAAAGAGGTGGGGTGATTTTTTGCAGTTCCAGCATAGTGCATTTTATGTTAAGCAGAAAGAGCATAGCTATTTCTTCCTCTGTGTATGATTCTTATGCTCCGCAGTGATCTGACTCCAAAGCTTAGCACTTAAAGTGCTAAGTAGCACTATTATTATTACTACTACTGCTATTAAGGAGGGTGATGCTGTGTACTCAGTCATCACGGCAAATATTTCATCCGCTATCAGTTGCCCTTGTGCAGAAGCTACTGCTGTAATGATAAAAGACATAATGGCTGCTCTTGGAGATAAGGGAACTATATAAATATAATTACTGAAGTCCCTCTGCGGGGGTGGGGAGGAGGGAAGCCTGTAGATAGATGAGTCCCTCGGCTTCTATATCTGCAAGGGATGCTCCTGAGGCAATTTGGTATGCCCTAGAGAAGAGATAAAAGTCCACTCAACCAGCATGCTAACCACTCACCGCAGCACACTTTACAGCTGGTTGTAGCTTCTGGCATACTAAGTTTGGTGAGTTTGGTCACAGCTGTCAGCAACTGGCTACTCACCCCACCGCCCCCTTCTTTCCTCCTACTTTTGTCACCCCCCTGGAATTCATGAGTGAAGAAAGGGAAACCCCTAGCAACTTGGATTGAGGCTATGAGAAATTTGAACAAATCATATGTAGTTAGTGAAATTGCAATTGCATTAGCCACTGTGGCTAACATGTTTACAAAGGGCTTGCAAAGGAACAAATTCAGCCTCATCATAAACTATTAGGAGTTGCACTCAAGTATCCAGGGCTGCCAAGGTCTCAAAATACAAGTTAAAAAGCTTTTTCTGCACTAGGGCGTTTAGCCCTTGGAGTAGCTGAGCTAGTGCTAAGGCCTAATACAAATGCGATTTGCACCAGTGCAGCCTAGTTGTACCAGTTCAGCTCACTCCAGTTAGGAACCAGGAGAAGTTGCCTAGTGCTGATTGCACTGTGTTGATGTATTCATATCTATGCTATGGGCTTGCAACAGGGCGGCTATGCTGGTGGCTAAAACTCTCAGTGTAGACCATTTCTAAAACCTTGTAGGTCCTTTTTTTTTTTTTTAACCTGGGCAGAAGCATGTGTTCTAGTTGTGTAGCCAGATATTTCTGAGACCATACTGATGAAAATGATTTCCATGGCAGCAGTAACCATAGGAAACGTTCCGAATGTGTCTTGTTTGGTTCCCGGCTCCTTTATTTTAACTGTTTAGTCTGCAAATGGAACGACGAGTGTCACTGATATTTTGTGCACTTTGTAACAGTGCACATGGCTGAGAATTTACTGTACCCTTGTCTGCTGAGCACCTCAAGTCTGTCATTCCTTCAAGTGGACAGGAATGTTTTTGCACAACTGTACAGGTTGGGGGGGGATGGAATCAAGATGTGGTGACTCATTCTCTCTGGTTGGCTAGAAAGGCTTTTGTAAAAGGATTTGTTAGAAGAAGTTTCATAGCTATTGTCTGACTCCTCTGCATTCTCAAAGGGTGCATAGGGCAATGTATGTTTGATGCTAATTGCTCTAGAAAGAAAAGAGAAGCCGTTCCCAGTACCTAGTTCCTTTTCAGTATCTTTCTGTATTCTTTCTGATAATGTTTTTGAAAGATGCTGTATTTCTGGTACAGCAAGGACTTACTATAATTATTATTGTGTATTACTGTGGTGCCTGGGGTCCACCCAAGTTGGTGCTAGGAGCTGTACAAATACAGAGTAAAGTAGTCCCTGCCCTGGAGAGTTGACAGTCGCACAGGTTGGGCAAAAGAGATGGACTGTTTACCCTTCAGTAAGGATGAAGAATTTGGGACAAATCTGATTTAAAAGAAAAAAAAGCAGGAAAAGAATGTTGTGAAAATGTCATAGATTTTGTTTGTTGAAAATAGACATTCTGTTGAGAGTTTTATTGGGAAATTTAGATATGGAATGTTTTGACCAGCTTTCTCTGGGACACATTTAGAGGCTGGCATCAGAGGAAGTACTGCTCTGCAGATAGGAAATCCTAACTAAACAAGCCAGAATAGTTCTGGAAATAAAGCTTCTAAATTGATCATCATAACTTACTGGAAACCATTGGTGTGAGTGGGAAATGGGGCTAGAGTTAGACAAATAGTTCACAGAGAATTCTTGCATGGGAAAAAGGGCAATTGTTTGAAAAAAATCAAAGCACATAGCCCAACTGTAGGTATGGGGAGGAGAATAGGTCACTTACATTTTGGTATCGCCTTTAGCCAGGTGAGGAGGAGGAGGGGAAGATTCCATTCACAATTAGTACAATTAATATTATTCCATACAAGGCACCAATACAAGGATTCCTTTGCTCCCTCCCAACTCCCCAAAGTATGTAATTATTATTATTTGTATTCTGGTAGCGTTTAGAGGCCCCAAACACAGTGCAGGACCCTATTGTGCTAGGTGTTGTGCAAACACAGAACACACACAGTCACTGCTGCAGGGCGCTTCCAATAGCAGTAAATCTACATTGCCCCAATGATGAGCAGACAGGTCTTCTCTTTCCTCCTTCCATCTGCTGTGTTTTACAAACAACTGTTCCGTTTGTACCTTGGCCTTTGCAGAAAAAGCATGAGTGCTGGTAATTCCACACATGGGCTGCTGTGTGGAAGATCAATATG
This sequence comes from Mesoclemmys tuberculata, assembly GCA_007922155.1. Taxonomy (NCBI): domain Eukaryota; kingdom Metazoa; phylum Chordata; order Testudines; family Chelidae; genus Mesoclemmys; species Mesoclemmys tuberculata. The sequence goes on from ML677027.1 coordinate 10,591,076, forward strand.
TGAAGAGAACCATGCATAAACTAGTCAGACTGGAGAACTCGGTGGGGTTGGAGGAGGGGTCTTCACTTTTTATCATCCTTCCATGTCTTCTCAGCGTATGCTGGCACACAGATCCAGGCACCATCAGCCCATGCTGCTCCAGAGCAGAAAAAACAGCTGGCCCAGGCTTTTTTTGAGATTTGCGGGGAAAGGGGGGATTCAAATTCTGATTCAGCAGGGTAGTTTGACAGCTCATACTGCTTGCTGCTGGTGAGATGATGATTATTGTGTGGAACTGGCATTTTGCATTTGATGGGAAATCCTACCTTTCTGTAGTGTTACACCCTGGCCCAGTGCCACTCTGAAGGGTCCCCTACCTGTTGTGAGTGGACCCAACCACTAGGTCCCATGTGTTTGTAAACCAGTTGGTTCTGGGCTGAGTCTAGTCTGTTTCTAGCTCTGGATCTACAGGGACACTCCCAGGCGCAGACCTTTTATCTGACATCTTTCCTTGGGATGTGGCCCTTTACAGTCCAGCCACCCTGGACTTAAAATTAGTTGTCAGACCTCCCGAGCCCCTCAGTTACTTACACAAACAACCCTTAAGTTCCTTAAGCAAAACTGTGGGCACTCTGGCTTTCTAGTTTAACCCTTTCGGGGGCAATGTGGCAGGAAAGCAAGGGACACAGACTTAGCAAATGCATTTTTTAACCACAGTCATTTTATTTTCAAAAGCACTTGAGAGTTACAGATCTTTGAAAAATAACAAAAGTCTTGCGATGCCCCGTCCCCTGGTCTGATTTGCCCCCTTCCGTGGGTCCGAGGTCTTGTCAACATTTCAGACTGGGCAGACTCCCCCCCTGCTGTCTCCTCTCCTGCATATCCTGCTTCCCTGTGGGGATGGTCAGACCCCACTCCACAGCAAAGCACTCCCCTTTGAATTCAGCCTCTGTCTCCTTTTGCCATGTGCTCCCATGGAATGTTTGTCCATTCCCCTCACTAGGCTCCTCTAAAGAAAGTCCATTGTTCCATGGGGCTGGGCAAGCAGTTTAGAGTTGATGGCTCCAGATCTGCTCTGTCATGGCTTCTCCATGACAGTCCTTCAACAAGATGTCAAGCACCTCTTTGGGTCAGGGCTGCTGACTGGAATACATCATGTAATAACCTAGCCTTGGGCCAGGTTAGACATGAATTCAGCACATAACACAAAATGGAGGTTACAATACAACATGGCGTTCACAGTGTAATGCAGACACATCCCACTCAGTCACAGTGATCATTCCATGTTATGAGACCAGAGTATGTAGATCACTGTCTGTGAGGCCATTGGGCAGCCTTCCTCAACTCCAGTAGCTAGGATTCCTAGGAGGGAGCTGCCCTTTGACCTTGTATCTTTCATAATAGTCTCTGGCTAGAAGGTGTTGGATAATTTGAAGGCCCTTGCTCATGTGCCTCCTTGGCTGCTGGAGTGGCAAAGCAACTAGGGCAGCTTAAAAATATCCCTCAAAACTGTTTTTTTGGAAATATTTACATTTGGACATTCTGCCACATTGCCTAATGGGAGTTGTGTTTTCATTGCCTCATGTCTCCGTTCACCTCTAGAGGCCAGGCATCCTGGCTGGACTATATGTTTCATGATGCCCTATGGTTAGAGATTCCCATGATGTACCACCTTCCCTCTCCAAGAGGGAGACCATGACGCATCATGGGATGTGTCTAACCTTTGAGTCCATCCTGGAGAGGAGAGTGGGACCACAAGACACCTAGACTACAATTCACATGAGGCACTATAGTGGCATTTCATACTGAAATCTTTTGGGGTATTGAATTTTCACCAAAAAATTTAATTTTCCTTAGGAAGTTTAGATAAAAATTATTCTTTTGGTTTTCATCTAATTTGTCATGTGGAATAGAAAATAGCAAGGGCCTTTTTAGAGTGTAGGTGTGAAGGGGAATATGGGAGATTGTAGCTGATTTCCTAATTAAATAGATGAGTCCCCTGTTTTGTTATGACAAGTTTTAGGTCTGTGTAAACCTAAAACTCAAAGTAAAACCTTGGTGTTATGAAACCTCAGAAAAGTGGCTCCAGTTGAGTAGCCATGCACTTCTGTTAGTCGTGCACACTATGCACAGTAGAAGGGAATCTATGATAGACTCATGAATGCTGGGAAAATGGAGCAACTTTGCGTACCTCTTTGTGCCATAGACTGTTGTAATTTTGTGTATATGTACTGTGCTGAATACATCCTTAGTTCTTAAGTCATAAATACCAGTAATTGTTTATTGCAGTGAACCTAGTTGAGCAAAGTGCCATTTGAAGGGCAATGTGTCAGGCTGCGAAGATTGGAGGACTTTTCTTGCCTGTGGTGAAAGGAATCTATCTTGCCCAGTGTGTCCCATTCCACCAGGTTTGTAGCTATAGTTTCTCTTTTACATAGAAGACAGAAATCAGATGGTGTTTGCATCATGTGCCTGGGGATGAGAAGGGGTCAGCTTTACCACACTTCAACAGAGTCCTAACAACCAGGCTTTTGCTTTCTACAATTATTTAATCACTGTAGCTCTAAAACCATAACTATAGAAAAGTCAAGTTTTTACTTAAAACGCATGACAATTAAAGAACAGGTTATCAGTCAAGAACAATATACAGAACAAGATACAGAATTGCTTTCTCTTCTCACATGCAGAACTAATTGTAACATTTATAACAAAGCTGTGTTCCTGCTATATTAAATCTGTATTCTGTGCCATAAATATAATGTGCTGGAACTGTATCTCCTTTAAATGTCAGATTTAAGGAGAGTGGAGAAATGAGTACAATAAAAGTTAATATTATTCGTTGAAGTTTATACAGAGTAGTAATATGCAAGTAAGGCTTTAAATAGATGCATTTTAATTTGTTTTTATTATGGTGATTTTTCTTTCTAATACCAGGAATAATCAGGTTCTTACAGAAGAAAAATGGTTCCACATTGTCCTATGATGGATTCAGCTTGTACCTGTAATAGATGTGAAATTTGGTGAAGTATGCAGACTATCTGATAAATGTCGGAATAATGAAGCCACATTATTTGCTCTGATTTTCCTTTGTTATTTTCAGAGAGATAAATAAAACATGCCCAAACTGCAAATCTTGAAATTCCAGTAGAGATCGTATTTTCTTTCTGCAAAGGTGATGCAACTGTGGCATATGAAACATGAATCTTTGAAAGTGTCTAATGGGAGAAATCTCCAGGCATTAGTGTTGTGCTCAGCATCACAATTGCACAAACATTTAATTTTAATAAACATTTTACCCAAAGTAAAGTTATAAATATTAAAATTGCTCATTGGTTCTTCATTTTAAATAAAGGAGTGTTTATGTCAGTGCACAGCAGAGGGCACCATATAATGCTTAGTTGAGTATTTTGCTGTTTAATATCTGTATAAAGGGGAAAAACTGCTTGTCATATTTTTCAGAAATTAATTACAGTGAGGCTATATATATAATATATGTAGCTGGTTCAGTAGCTTGTCATATTGATTACAGTTCAGCCTGTTGGTACACCAAGCTTCGGGGGTTTCAGGTAAGAAAGATACATTTTGAGAGACAAAAAGGAGATTCTGATTGGTTCAGAGTAGTGATGAAGGATGTCAGCATTATAGGGATATGTCTGAAGGAGTCTTTCACCATGAGTGTGTATGGCTGTGGGCAGTATTACAAATCAGGGAAATCTTGAAAGGTATCTAGACAACATTAGATTATTATGTAATATGTATTTCGCCTAAAAGTATCATAAGTGCTTCAGAGCAGAAAAGGGAGACGCAGACCTGGCCATGAAGACGTTACAATCCAACATCCAGATTCTACCCCTTTTCTCATGGTGAAAGTACCATACTCCCCAATACTCCTATTGGTTTCAGTGGCGTTACTGGTAGGTAAAGTACTGCTTGTGAGTAAGGGTGGCTGGACTGGGCCTTAATTAAGATGTTTACAATCTTGCCACCTTGCTCACATGAGTAGTTACTCTGAAGCCCACGGGGCTCTTTTTCTGTTAGTAAAGTTACTCTCACGTGCAGATTCGTCAAAATGCAAACATGTTAGTTAAGTCTCCAATCCTGAAAAGATCCAGACATAAGCGTCACTCCACACTGAGTATTCCTGCTGAAGTCAAAATCGAGGCTTTAGCTAACTTAATGTAGTGCCATGGACAGAACCACACCATTTTAAATAGTAAATCTAACACTGTTTCTCATTGAACTACTTCATGCATATTAAGTGTTCTTTTAAGGGCAAGGGGAAAAAACCCTGCTCGAATGTTCCGTATTTCATATTGTGCATTGTTGGAGAAGTGAGATTTGTTGACATTTGTTCAGCAAGCAGTTGTATGATTATGAAAATGCCAAGCCTGTGTTCAATTTAAACTTTAAATTGTTTTACTTCACTATGGCATATTAAAATATTCAATACAACTTCATTTCTGATATTACACTTTGGACAATGTACTGTTTGGTGGACCCATAGAATTCCATACCAAATTTGAGAATATAGTTATTAATCTAAAAGGATTTCATCATTCCTCCTTGGCAACCAGCCCTTTTCTATTCAAACTGCATAGTCAAAGCGTGTCTCAGGGAGCTTTACAGTGGCAGTATGCAGAAAGCATGAATGTTTTTGTATTGAACAGAGGAACTGGTAACTATAGTGATAGTCCTAGTCAGAGATATTCAGTATTGACATGGCATGAAATTTTGGTTGTCTATGAACTGTAAGGAACAGTTAGAGAAACTTGGAAACGTTAGAGAGGTTTTACTGTAATGGGTACCTCCATTAAAGTTCAACTGTGATTATATGGTATCAGAATCATCAAGGAGTTAAAAAGCCCCCAGAGTTTGGAAGGGATATAAATCTACCAACCTCTGAGTGTGTTAGAAAGAAACTTTCTCCATAAACAGATTATTCTGTAAGGGCTTGATGCAGCAAAGCATTTAAGCACAATGCAAAACTTGAAGGACACGAGTTGTTCCATTTACTTTAATGGGGCTGCTTGCAGACAGAAATGTGGAGGAGCTTACCTGCTTTGCTATACTGATGCTAGCAGCTCACTTAAGGGTTTTTAGACTTTCACTTCATCATCTAGTACTAGCCATGGCTGGCAATAGGATCGTGGAGCAGGTGTCCCCCTGTTCTGATCCTACATGGCGATTCCTGAGTTCCAGTTGTTTTAGCTGAGATAACAGGCCATGCTTTGGAATTGTGATAATAGATTAGTTTTTCCTTTTGGAATCTTGGAGGCGAGAGCTGAGTTACCAGTGATGTGCAATTAACTATAACCACAGGAAACCAGTGCCAGCAACAGCAGCTGGTATGTAGAAGCAAAAACGAGTTCAGTGGCTCATTTCCCCACATGCTGATGTATAGCAAGAAACAGATGAAGAATCAGTGTTTAAGGGGGTGCGGTTTCTATTGCCCATGTTTTAAATATGGATATTTGACATTTGAAAATACCTTCTATTCAAAATATTTAAAATAATAACAGTGCACTCAGTGCTGGAAAATCTTTTATGTGCTAACATTTATCCTGTTATGAGGTTTGAGTGATGTTATGGGAGCAGTCACCAGATGGTGCTGTTACAGATAGGCTTTTTTTTTTTTAAACAAGTTCTTCATCTTAGCATGAACGTTGTTCAATCATTGAAGAAAATGGTTGTAGTGTTGTTAGTTTTGTGATGCAGTATGCTTTGTGGCGGAGCAGTGGTGTGGTCAAAGGAATTACTGTCTAATTTTTTCTACCTGGAGTCAGTTTTGGAGGCAGAGTTGTTTTCCTGGGAATTGGGTGTTGATTTATTTGGCTGAGATTCCTACAACAGGAGACTGCTTGCATGCTGTTTGTAGCCACGTCTGTTCTAGGATTCGTGTATATAGTATAACCAGGGGTAGTCAATAAGAGGACCGCAGGCCAAATCTGGACTGTCTGAGGCTTTTGAATGGACCCCAAAATCTTTTTATTTACTTATCATCTTTTAAAATTATTTTCTCTGGAGTCTGGAACTTGACTATAACTTGACCAAGAACTTTGGACCTTGACAAAAAATAATTGACTACCCCTGATGGTAAACCAAGTTGCACTAAGAATGTACTCTGATTCATTGTTGCTGATTTCATTTTGGATAAGAGGATGATTTGCTAGGCCCTGATATCTGCTACCACTTAGCAGAGGAGCAACAGTATTACACTGGAAATGGCATAGACAGGAGAAATGCAAAGTTGATTAGAAAAATATATGTATACGTGAACTCAATATTCTCCGTATTTTTGTTCGTATAACTCTGCAATAGATTTCCTTACCCTAGAACCTTACCTTACTATTATTATAGTGTGTTGTCCCAGTCATGGACCAGGTAGGTCCCCATTGTGCTAAGTGCTGTACAATACAGAACAAAAATACGGTCTCTGGTTGTCTCCTCTCCTGCCAACCCACCATTGTGTGAGCTGCATGAGACACCACACTTAGCAAAATAAGAGTGCGTCAGAATATTGGTCAGTAGAGAGGTTAGGGTTTATAACAGTTTCGTGTGGGTTTTTCAGCATTGTGTATTTATCTTCATTTCCTTAGAATGACTGTACTAGTGGCAGCCTAGCATTGTTCTAGAGACCGTCTAAACTAAAGGCTCACCTTAGCCAATGTCAATAGAAGTGAAACTACTTAAATACACAGTTAAAATATTTTGTTATATTAGTGCGTGGACCTCCATGCAAGTTTATTGTTTAACTATAATTATTTAAAGGACCCTCATGCAAACCATACAAAAGGCTTTTGAAACCTCACCACTTTAACCAGTTGAGTGCTGCCGAGTGTACTTGATATATGCAAAGAGCCCATCAGTTTAATTTCTGTACGCCAAGTTCATACCTACAGCACCCCAGTGTCCCACTGATGAGGTTAAGAAAATGGCACACCGTTTTCTTTGTGCAATGAAGTCCAGCTATATAATTGATCACTTTTTATGTTACTATGCTTTTATATGTGGTAGCCTGAACCTTTGTAATAGATAATCTTCCAGCCAAGTTTTAGCATGTTGTTTATTTTAGGCTGATCTTCTATCCTTTCAGGTTTTTTCTGGATGTTGTTGGAACTTGGGCAGTGAACAAAAAAAACCAAAGTAGATAAATGGGCCAATGAAACAGTCCCCGATTGTTCATAGATTCATAGAACTTCATTCAGTATTGCATTAAGAAAAAAGGGGTTTCCTTAACCTTAGGGTTGTATAATAATGCACAATTTATCGGCATGCTGGCAACCATTACATAATGTTTTTCAATCACTCATAATAACTTTTTATGCTTTTACCCTTTTTGGCCTGAAGTACTCCAGGCTTGATAGCAGATGCTGGCCTCACTGAAGTCAATAGGAGTTTTGCCACTGATTTACATCGGACCTGGATTTCATCCTCGGTCTTTGCCTGAAGATAATTTATTTTTGAATGAGCTGGGCATTTTGGAGCATTGATGAGGGCTTAAAAAACCCTCTCTGTGATTTCTAAAAGAGAAAGCCTCACTACTTTTGAAGGCTCTTCAGCAGCAATGACTGGGGGTAGAAAGCTGAAATTTGGCATGAAAACAGTCCTCAATGGGAAGTGCCTTGGTGAGGGCCATGGAAAACTAGTTTTGATTTAACTGACCCATAAGACTTTGAAATTTGAGGATGGTCTATGCACAGTACATTTTTAACCAAATGATGACATTCATCTCTGCACAGGTGGCAAGCCCAAAGGTTATGCATGACTTACATCCTACCAAAGCCCTATTTTAAGAACTTCAGGAGGACGAAGCTGTTCCATGGATAGTTCTATGCTGTCTTCTCTTCAAACGCATGAATTTAACCCAAGATACACCGTTAAGGATGGTCATGCTCCCCTTGCAGGAATGGCTAACTGAGCTATGCATTGGAAAATTTAGCTCAGGGGGCCAGTGAGTGAGGCAATGACTTATTCCTTTCACGGCTTGTAAAGGTGATGCAGGGAATTGTATGATGATAGGTGTAAAATTTGAGAAACAGTATGTCGTATGTTATGTAGCAGTGTAGTTAGGGTGACCAGATAGCAGATGTGAAATATTGGGACTAGGTGGGAGGTAATAGGTGCCTATATAAGAAAAAGCCCCGAATATTGCGACTGTTCCTATAAAACTAGGACATCTGGTTACCCTAAGTGTAGTACATGGAGTGTGTGCAACCCTAATCTTGATGTCACCTGACTTCTGAGGTCTTCACCATACATCTTTCTTCTCCTAACAAAGGTTGTTTTTGTTTTGTTTTGATGGACTGCAGAAGTGATGCTCACACTAGAGATTGGTCTTGAATTTGGTAATCAATATCTGATACTTTTATATTTTAGACCCTTCCAACTTCAGATCCAGCCTGGAACCAGAACCGGAGACATGGGTTTTTCGGCCTGAGTGCTTCAAGTCCAAAACCTCATCCCTGAATTCTGAAGGGGTTCACACTCACTCAAAATTTTGGCATTTCCCTATCTCTAAAATATAGAAATGATGATGTATGTGATATAAATATTTCTATTGTGTCGAGTTTGGGATGGCTGTTACTCACACATGGTTTCTATAAACTGTAATATTAGTATTAGAGCTGCAGTCACTGATGACAATAGAGTTAAATTTCTCGTAGGATTCCTGTAATGAACCAGTGTAACTCTTCTACAGAAAGTCTTTCTAGGCTGAAACACAGTGTCAGTAACCAGGACATGACCTGATCTACTTTTTTTGGTATCAGATCCCATTTAAAACAAATCTCATTAAATTTACACCACCAGCAGATATCCAAGATCACCGTTGGGAATGTTTCTTTTGGAGCTCAGTCTGATTATTCATTCTTAACTCACTCTCTTGTGCCTAGCTAGTGCAAGGGTTTCTGCAGTGATGTAATCTTGTATACCATTGTGTGTCCTTATCACACTTTGCACACTTAAGTCCCATTAACTTTAATGGGAGGTATAGTGATACTTTGAGAGGATCTAGCCTCTTATGTATTGCATACTTAAAGATAGCCTGGTAGAGTTGAACTGAGCCTTAAATCTGAATTACCATGCTTCTGTGGTTTTAAGGCAAACCCTTAATGTTTCTTCAGTGTAATGGTTTGTGGTTCTATGCATACATATATAGCTTATTGAGTTTGATTGACATTCTTATTTTACAAATTGCTACCTTTTGAATTTTTTTTAATTGTTTTTGTTGTTGTTGTTGTTGTTGTTCAGGCTATCCCCCCCTTCTCTGAATGTAGGGACCTCAGACATTCGCTGGTCTTTGTAAGTTTATTATGAATGCTTTGATGTCTATACTGCTCTATCTTTAAGCTGACTTTATTCAGTTGCCCCGACGTGCTCGCACACAAGTGTGTTTTAGAGATGTAAATTTTGTTTGAGAAATGTTTTTCGCTGCAACTCTCAGTTCAACACTACTTGGTGGGACAATAGCTTTTAATTAAAGTTGGTAAAGGTTTTGAAATGAGTCCTATAAACATAAAGAAGATAGGACATAATCAAGTGCCACCTAGAAACCCCTTAAGGGTATAGTAAAAATGTGGGAGTCTTTTCAGATTGAAAATGATAAGCATTTGGGAGCAAATCTCTCTCTTATAGTTGTAGCTTTCAAACTATTTTACTTCAGGTTTAGGGATTTAAATATGTACATATTATAGGTAAACATAAAAGGGCACAGCCCTTAACTGGGGTTAATCAGCATAGCTTCTCTGTAGTAAATCTATATATAGTCATAATGCATACATTGTGGTCCTGCAGCGTACAAAACCTTAGAGAGATTAGTCTTGTCTGGATGTGATGAGAATCAACCCTCAGTTAATCCAAACTGTGGTGCCAAGTTTCTGTCAAGGACTTTCCCCAAAGGTTGGCAGTTTTAGACAAAAGCACCTGGTAAATTTGGTTTATGAGAATAAGAGGGGGCAGAAGTTTTCAGGCAGGCAAGCTTTTTGCAGGCTGTTTCAGCCTAGGGAGCTGACCATCTGTGATTCCCTGGTTGTGGAATGTAACTCCAGAATTTCCACTTTAATTAGAAAACTAAGATTATTTTTGTATCCCTAATGATGGCTAGAAAACACTTTAAATAAAGGAATTGAGTGTAAATTGGATATATTGTTGTCTTCTTCAGTCGGAAGAGAACCTGAAACAAAAGCTCCAAGAGTTGTGATCTGTCCTGTTATAGTTTATCTGACAGTCCCAAATGCATTCCTGTCCGTCCAAAGCCTCAACTGTCCTCCTATCCAATGCCAAAGCCTCTGGTTTTCCCCTGACATGTTTTTCTTGCAGCTGTGCATTGTCAGTGCTGCAGTCTTTCCCACATGGCAGACAGAAGATGTAACAATGAATGCAGGGGTGTGTGCCGATTGCATTGTTTATTTAGTAAAAATCTCCACTTTTTAATTTCAAGGCTTCTGCCCGAAGACAGAGGAGTCTCCCATTTGCCACACGAGAATGCCAGGGACTGCACCAGAGAATTCAGCTCAGCTTACTGTGGAATACACATGGGGTCTTATGCACAGCTTCGTTAATACAATACAACAGGGATTGTTTTTTGAGTGAAATAATTACGAGACTACGGTAATGATCGGTTTTCCTTTTCTAACTGTTTGAGAATTCAGGGAAGCTCTTGTCTGTAGGTTGGTTTCACAATAAGATAAGGGCATGATGGGTCAAAAACAGTGGAAAACATCTCTAAAGTCCTTTTATTTATTTAATTAATCAATTTGGCCCCTTCAAACTGCTTTACCTGCTTAGGGGAACAAGGCGTTCCTCCAAAGATCTGTGCATGGGTCCAGATCATATTTGCTAACATGTTCCCTGTTGACAGACCCGAGCCTACAACTGACTCTGTGCCAGATCTCTTCACCTATACAGAGCCTTATTGGGTTGAATGAGGCAGGGTGTAGGCTCTGGGCTATTTGTGGGGCCTTGGTTTGTCAATGTAGTTTGTGTGAATGGCTGCGTTTTAAGGCCAGTATTTTTATGTTATTACCGACCATCTCATGGCACTGTGCATAAAGAGTGGTGTTTAGCTTTGTCTGTGTAGTTCTGGGTTAGATGCCATGCTGCGTTATGTGGTCTAGCACTTGGGGGCGAGGAAGTTAGACGTGCTTGAGTGCATCAGTCGAGAGAGAGAGAAACAGATTCTATTTACAACCGCACGGGTTCTGTTTTGGTGTTAGTGGTAGAAATGTAGGAGCCAGGCATAAGAGCCTTAATATAATTAAAGATGTGCTGTGTAAGATGTGAGTGAGCACTAGCAATTGGAGAAGGCAGGGTATGGATTTAGGGCTCAATCCAACTCCCAGTGAAGTTCATAGAAAGACTTGCATGGACTTCAGTGCAAATTGAATAAGGCATTTAGACAGTTGGGACCTGGGGTGAAATTCTGGCCCCACTAAAGTCAATGGCAAATCTCCCATTTGCCTCAAATGAGTTAGGATTCTAACCTGGATTCTCTTCACTGATACTGGGGTAAATCTGGAATAACTTCATTGCCATCGATGAAGTTCCAGAGGTGTCAAATGAACGAGAGTGTGATTGGAATCAGACTCTAGAGATTTCCAACATTTGGGGCAAGAAAAGCAGCGTGATGAATTTACACTTGCTGCTAACATTGGTAAAGGTGGACTTTGAACAACAAGGGTTAAATCATCTACTAAATGACAAGAGGAAGAAAAAGGCTAAAGAAAAGGGGAAAGGAGGGCTAAACAAATACCTGACAAAGAACTGAAGTGGACCCAATTAAAGCAAAAATGTGCCCTGCTTCCGCACTGCGGAACCCCATGGAAACTGGAAAGGGCTTTTTTAATCTCTCTGTTGAATTGGGCTCTAAGCCAGGTGAAAGAAAACATTTTCCCAACACCAAATGGAAAAATGCAACACAGCTTTCTTAAATGAACTGTTAAAGGAATAGAGCTGTGAAAAGAATACGTTTGCTGTGCACCAAGGTTATGCATTTAACAGATTTTGACTGTACTTGACCTTTGCAATGTGTAGGCAGAGAAATATGTTGCTGAAACTTGAGAAAGTACCGAGTGCTAGAGACAAATACCCAGCATCTCATCAACAGTAAAGGATTGATATTTGGTTAAGAAGAATGTAAAATATCATTCCGTACTAACTAGATCTTGCTAACTTTCTCCCAGCACCGCCCCCAACCCAAATCTCCTGTCGTCTTTTCTTTTGCAGATTACTGGCAATTCTACTCGTGCTTTAAAATAATCCAGGCTAAAAAGTGCGATTTGCGTTTCAGTGATTTTGATTACACCCACGTACTATATTTATTGCCATTTAAATCATTTGTGTTAGCTTGAGATGTTTCTTTTTAAAAAAAACAGACTCTGCACTGTTGCTAAGGAAAAGAAGATATTTTTTCATCTGGGCTCTGCTTTAGTATTGGAAGGCTGATAGCCATGGGAGGGGAGGGGAGTGTCAGGGGAAAAAAAGGATTACACATTTAGGCCTTCTTTGGAACTTTGCTATATTTGCTGATGGTTAACGGAGATATATATATTTTCAACATTGTACATGTTGGCTTAGAGGAGTAACTTCCATTATGGTTCACAGCAGTTGTTTTTCATCTAGAGCCTTATCCAACGCCTATTAAAGCCAGTGGGGAAAAAACCCATATACCCTTCATAGGCTTTGGATCAGGCCCCTAATTCACCAGGGCTATAAGTTGGAGCTGGAGTTGCTGTTTCATTCCCTAGCTATCCCGTGCCTTCCATTCCAAAAATTAACTGAACTTCTTTCTTATCTTCTGTAAAGCTACTAATGTTAAGGCTTCTAAATTTCTTAATGTCTAACAACTTTGCATTGCCATCTTATAACCATTTCCCAGGCCTTTCTGAAGAAAGACCTGTTTTCTTGAATAATTTCTAATCTAGTAGTCTAAACTGTTCCCCCTCCACCCCATCCTTTGCATCATATCTGTTTGAACTAGCATTTGTCTTGACTGGGAAAGGTAGTTGAATTTAGGTTGGGTTTAGCTAATCCATGTTAGTTAAATCCAACATAAACTATACTTCCCCCTCTCCTCCACCCCCAGCGTAGATTCAAGACAGCACTTTAGCTTGATTTCAGCTGCTCGAGTTGTAGCCTAGGCTCCTTTTGTTCCAGAATGACACTTAGTAGTACTATGGATTCATAGATTCCAAGGCCAGAAGGGACCATTGTTATCCTCTAATCTGACCTTCTGTAGAACACAGGCCAGAGCATTGCCCCAAAATCATTCCTAGAGCAGAGCTTTTAGAAAAACATCCGATCTTCATTTAAATATTGTCAGTGATGGAGAATCCACCGCAACCCTTGGGAAATTGTTCCAATGACTAATTACTCTCATCATTAAAAATTAATGCCTTATTTCCATTCTGAATTTGTCTAGCTTCAGCTTCCACCCATTGGATCATGTTATGTCTTTCTCTGTTAGATTGAAGAGCCAATTATTAAATATTTGTTTCCCATGTAGATACTTACAGATTGCATGATGTGAGTTGCCAGTTTGTAACTGAATTCTTTAAATGCACATCAAATTAAAAGCACAGAGAGCCAGAAGTGTTGCTTCTAATGAAGGGTTTGGCAATCCTATATAGTTAGTTGTAGGTGAGGTTTTCTTTTAGCTGTCATAGCAACAAGAAAATATAGTTTCTCCTGAAAACTTATTAAAATTTTCTCCTTCTTGATAAACAGATTGGTAACTTGGAAAAAAATATAAGTTGTGCTTTGGTCAAAATAGATGAGAGATAGCACCTCTGTGTCTTTACATAGTGAATTTTGTAAACCTATCAGACTATATAATTTCCTCATTGGATTCATTCAGGGAGTGCCCCAGGAATACAATCATTATTTAATTTTAGTCTTAAAATGAAAATCTTTATTGGCATTGGTGTTTTACTGGAATTGGTTTACCGGCATGGCTAAAACTTGGGGGAGCGGAGGGAGGGAACAAAATCTGTTTAGATTATGTGAAGCAAAGGGAATGTATATTGATTCTTCAGATGTTACATTTATAGGCTCTATAATTAATTGTAAAATAATTTGTTTTTCATAAAAAAACACCAGCTTACTTTTGACATGTTGCTTTAACCTTAGAGAGTTAAATATTTAACAGGCCTCCTGAAATGCACTTGTGAAGTGTAAACACTAATTCATTGGTATATACAAGCCCTCAATTTTTTGCACAAATGGTTATTTACATATTCTAATTGGGCAGTTAGAAGTGCAAATATTTGACCTATGTGTCCAGTTATAGAGCCCATCAGATTTCTTTTAGCCTCGCCTGCTTGATAGGGTCTCTCATACAAACAAACTGACTCTTTTGATCAATGTACATACTTTTATCATAGTTAGGACTATGATATTTATCATGGTGACAGGAAAAGTCATTGGGGTTGGATATGGTGAATAGCAAAAGTAAGTAAAAAATTGTTTAAAAAAAGAGTTCATCTAACAATTAAAGGCATCCTTCAGCACAACTAAAAAACCATTTCTCTACCTTCTGTGCAAATAACAAGAACAATATGTATTTAAGAACTGTCATACTAGAGTAAAGCTAACTGGACTCTTTTTTTAAAATATAATTTTAACATGGCATCTGGAAGTGCAAACTTTTGTGTCAGATACATTTCACATAGCTACATGGAATATTAAAAGGGTGAGCTTTGAACAAACCTGGTTGTTAGGTGCTCTAATCTAACTGTGAACTTACTTTGTGTTTAGATTCACCAGAAGCAGGATGGAAGTAGTGTCCATGTTAGAATAAAACCTGGCCTACATTTTCAAAAGTGATCATGTTTTTGGTGCCCAACTTGAGGCTCCTTAAAAGGAAGGCCTCCAACTCTGAAAATCAAGCCCTTTTTAAAGTGCCTCAAGTACCTCAAACAAGCAAGCATACGAAATTGCTAGTGTTTTTTGTAAATTTAGATTTTGTGTGTAACTTTCCCCATTTGACCTAACTTAATGAGGGATCGATGGCTTTAAAATATGTGCATACTTTCAGATGGAGAAGAAAAGCTGACAGAAAGTGTTGCAGGACAAACTACTGTCTCAAGTAGGACTGATTGAAAATTTTCTGTCACAACTGTCTTTCAGCTGAAAATTGGGTTTTCATCTAAATGAATTTTTTCCACAAAAAGTGTCTGTGTTCCATGCAAAATGTAATTTTGTCAAAAACAGAAAGTCCAAAAATGGCAATATTTCAATTTGGAAATGCCATGGTGTCGCATAGGAGTTGTTTGGTTTTCTCATGTCCTTGTTCTCCTCTATGGGCCAGGCTCTCCAGCTGCACTACATCTTCCATGGTGTAGGAATGGAGCCTTTAAGCCACGCCCGGGACATGGTACCTCTCTCGAGTTGTTTACAGTTTCAGCGACTAGCCTTAGTCACAACCCTGCTCTTTTTGGTTCCTGGAGGAACTATGGTAACCCTCTGCCCCACCTTGTTGCATACAATTCTGGCCCATAGTGATACATAAACCATTCATAAACTGAATACAGTATGGTCCTCCAAAGATACTCCGTATGGTTGCAATATCTGTTGCAAAATGCATTAAGGATTGTGAAGTGGTCAGGTACTACGGGGATAGTGACCATCTTAAGATAGATAGAAATGAGATCCCTAATGCTCATCTTCTGTGAATCAGTGCTGTTTCTAGAGCAGCTTAGCACTCTTTATGATGAAGACTGAATGTCTGTTGTGGATTTCATAATGTTCATTTAGGAAAAAATTGATATATATAATTTCTAGAAATTAATATATGTATGAATTTCTTTGACACATGGACATTATGAAATCCATGACAGACTTCCAGCCTTCCTCATAAGGGATTTAAATACCAAGGCCACATCCAAGTGGTTAGTTTGGCTTGCTGTTCAAGTAGTACTTCCCACTCCACCTCATGCTCCACCCCCATGAAGCTGCACAATGATACTGGAGTTCAACATGCTTTTTTGCATATGTTGCACATTTTGTCTGAATTGTTTCTTATTTATAACTACAGGGGAGAGCCTTGGTTTGCTGTGTGAGCATGCTGATTCATATTATTTCTCGGTTGCTTTTCCGTGCAATCTGACTTTTTGATATACATTTTTAACTATAACATCTGTTACGAAAGCCTGGCCCAAAAAAATTACTACTTTAGAAGCTGAACACAAAGGCACATATGATTGACTTTGGTTGCCAGAGACCTGTCATACCCACAATGCTGTATTCCAGCAAAGGTCGGTGAGTTCTCCTTTTTCTCCTTCACACCCACAGCAAATCCTTAGACTAAATGAGCACAGTTTAAATAAATAAATAGTTTTAGTGTATTTTCCTTTGGAGTCCAGAGTTTTTTTTACAGGTGGTGGTTACAGGTGAAGTAGGCATAGAAGAGACATGCTTAATCATTGGAGGGTGTGCCGTGTGTTTTTCCTCTAGAGTATGCTTCACTGCTGTCCGAGGTGTGACTCCACAGCAGGTAGACATACCTGCACTAGCATGGCTAAATGTAGTAGTGCTGGTGTGGGAAGCTTCAACCCAGACTGTACAAACCCACCCAGAATTCCGGGTTCTTACTTGCGTTACTAAAGCCTGCAGCACTGTGTGTACAGTGCAGTTTTTAACCCCACTAGTATGGGTGTGTCTAGCCTTGCTGCAGCCATACCTCCAGCTGCAGTGTATAGGGATGCCTTTAGATGCCTTTAGTGTTATTGATAGTATATTGGAAGGAAATCTGCTGAAGCTGGAAGTATTAGAAGCTGGGAAAAGGAAAAAAGTAGCTCTCACAATGAGATTTCATGAGCATGTTACTGGGAGAGAGTAACACCTAACACCCCCCTGACACCAGAGGCAGGACATATATGACTTAAATACCATCTGGTTGTACCAAACGAGCAATGAAATCTTGTTGGCTTTTAATGCTCAGACCACACCAACAGCTGTAGAGTAGCTATTCTTTTTTTTTTTTTTATTTCACATAAAATGGAGTTGGCTGCTTGTTGCCATAGAAACCTGCAACCCTAATTACAAGGAGTCTGATTCACTGGATGTAGAAACCCATAATTCTACTTTCTTTCTATAAAAAAGCAGAGCTGGGTCACAAAAATGACAACCCAGAGCTGTCATGTGATCAATCCTGAAAGCTTCCCATGTGAATAGGAAGAATACAAATAGCGCTGTATGAGAAGAGACCACCCTTAGTGAGAGACCGGTGGTGGTGGGCTTCTCTGTTATGTAATGAGCACTGGCCTCCTTTGGAGTTCTATCCCTTGTACTGCGGTGTAGCTGTTTCCACACAGATACCCTAAACCAAATTAAACTGATAACATACCCAGAATGTAGATTTGACAGTTCTGTGACTTCCTCATGTGTAGCAGAATAGCCTAACCTAATGTGATTGATCTGACTGCTAATGGGGCGCAGTTTTAAATATATTCTTACAGGCTTGGTTCCTGCAAGGTATTCAGAACTCTTATTAAGCAGAGGGTGCTCAGCACCTTACCGGATTGGCCCTTGGCCTCCTGCAGGTCCCGATCCAGCAAAGCAATGAGACATGTACATAACTTTAAGCACCTGAGTTGCCCTGTTGACTTCAAAGGGGCTACTCATAAACACAGGCTTAAGTGCTTTGCTGGAGGAGCCTTAGAATTTACCAGATTTGCAAACTGCAGTTAAGTAACATCATGACTAGATCAAAACAGGATGTGAATCAGAATGTAAATAATGCACAAAGAAATGCAGCTCATGAATAAAGCAGATGGCTCAAGTGTCCTCCAAGTTCATCTTTCCCCAGAGTCCTTCTGTTTGTTTTCTGGTGAGTCTTAACAGAAACCTACAAAATTGGGAAATGTTTTTATCTTGATCTCTTAGCTCATTTTCTCCAGGCAATGAGGTGGCAGAGGGTTAAATGAATTTAATTAGTCATAATGTCAGGTTTTTTTGGGTCAATGAGGTTACTGGGAAGCCAGAAATTTGCACGTGGAATTGATTATTTTATTCCATTTTTAGAATGTGCTTACTGCAGTTTAAAACTTGCAAATTCATTTCCTAATGTGAATATTTAAATCCTGAGCTGGGACCTCAGATTCAGAGGGGAATGTAGTTAATACCCCCTGAATCCTTAGCTCAATCCCTATTTCAAATATATATGTAAGAGTCATTTTCTGGTTTATCTATCAAGAAACAAAGTTGGTATTTTAAAAGATACCCAGGAAGGAAGGGATAGGATACAGAAGGACCTAAACAAATTGGAGGATTGGGCCAAAAGAAATCTGATGAGGTTCAACAAGGAGAAGTGCAGAGTCCTGCACAAAGCAATTCTTTCTGCTTCTTGATGTCTGTTTCAGAACCATTGCTGGGATGCAACCAGTAAGTCTGTTTAACAAGGAGTCTTTTAGTGATGCTTTAGTGAACAACTGAAGGTGATAAATGTTAGACACTCCTCAGCCCACGCTGTCAAAATGTGGCAAGGATCTTCAAAAAAAAACACGTAGCAGGCACATGGAAATTCCAGTGTTTAAAGTGGTGTTTATTCTGCAGTTGGCCAAGAATGGTGAACTGTAGATTTAGTAGCTGCACAGAATTACCAAACATAATTTTATGGGTGGTTATCAGTGAAACTAGGAGGTCTATTCATTCTGTCTAATAGCATCTCAAACACTTTGGGGATGGTAATTAGCTGCAGGAAAGCAGTTTGGGAAAATATAATTTTCTCTAGCACTGGAGCGTTCAGCGGCTTCTGATCAGGGTGGTGATTTGTGCTTATTTCGTCCCCTGATTTGGAATATGACGTGTCTTTCCTACAGGTGTTACTTCCAAGGCAGTACGTGTGCGAATGAGATTACAGCACTGGAAAAAAATGCTGGTTGGAGGATGTTTCTTAAGAGACATTAACTCTGGAAATGATGGCCAGTCAGTTGTGGACCAATCGGTGGTTATACAGCAAAGTATGTAATCACATGCATAGACCAATCACTGTCAATGACATTAGTCTGATGCTTAAAGTTAGGCATGTGCTTAAGTGCCTCACTGAATTGTGACCTTAGTGACTAATCCTGAATGGGATGTTACCTGGACCTTTTCTGAACTTTTCTTCATGATTTCTGTGAACGATCCATTTTTGGTTTAAAAGTCCCTAGGCGTAGTAAGCCGTATCTGCTTCTGACAGCTGTTACCATGTAAGAATTACAATGTTGTGAACAGAATTTATGAAACCACAAATTACCCTTCGTATATTGAAAATTAAAACAGCACTAACGTTTTTGGACTAATGCAAAGGTAATATAGTACTTTTTCACTTAGCAAGTAACCATATGACTGATATAAATTTTTTTTAACCTACCCCCCATGTTTGGAATGTGTATATTGGGTATAAGAAAATTATAAAAACCATTAGGCAAGAATAACAGGTTTTAAATGTATTTTACATGTTTTTCTTAGGCTGAGTAAACCATATGTTAAAATAAACTTCAGCAATGGCAGCAGTTCTCATTTGAGGTTGATTATGTCTTAATAAAGTAGTATGTGGGTGGTAAATATAAGCAGATACATTATTGCACAGAAATCAGGACTGTGATACATTGTATTATGTTTATCTAGACCATATAGTAGGATACGGGTGACCAAAGTTTGGTTGACCGAGTTTCCTAAGATGGTCCGTTCAGCTGTAGCATGATGATTTTTTCTGTGATGCCAGCCCTTGTGTGAGAATTTTAGTTCTGCCACTTGTTGTACTGATCAGCTCACACCTGCAACTGCTGATCCAACAAAATGGAAGCAGTGGATCTTATGCAAAAGTGGCTTGATTCAAGCCCACAGGAGCCAATGGAAAGACTCCCATTAGATTTTGATCCAGCCCACAGGTAGGGTGAAGGGAGGACCCTTGCTTTTGAAGAGGAGGAATGTGTCCCACCAGGTATAATTCAAATAAGGATGTGGATTTCAGAACACTTAGAAACATCAGCTGATGAACAATAAGCTAGTCTCAACCTTAACTCTAGGGATGCTACCACACAGCTATAATCAGACCCCTGATTAACTCTCGGCTAAATCTATGCACGTGCTGCATTGGGATCAACTTCTGTTGCTACTGACATCAATGGCATAAACCCACTGGCATCCATGAAAGCAGAATCAGATCGTTAGTGATCCCATTAGGCCAGGTTGTGACACCCTCATTGATGCCAAACAGAACTTTGCACTGCAAGTCGTTCCACTGAAGTCAAAGGGACGATTGGTGGTGTTTAGGTACTTTTTAGGAAGGGTATAGCAATCTGGGCCATTGTGTGCAATGGGGTGTCTAGGTTAGCAAATTCTCATAGTGTTTTAGCAGATCTGTGTTTGTATACGCTCCAGGCGTCTTGCTAAACCCTTTAATCTATTGTGAGTCTTTCACCGTGGAAACATTTCCCCAGTGGTTTAGGACAAGGGTTTCCTGGATAATCCTGATGTACTTTGGGTGATGGCAATGATCCCTAGGGAACGGCACAGGCACATGTAATGGTTTTTGTGGCTGGCTGATGGTCTGATGGTGTTGCTGAGTCTTTTACTCTTTCACAAGTCATTTTTGCACTTCCTAATATCCCCAGAAGAGCATCTATTTTGAGAGCATGCAGAGAAATGCAAACCTCCAGGACTTGGTACATAAATCATTCTTTCAACAATCTATCGGCATGCCTGGTGTGGAAGTAGTAATGTTAACTTTGTCCTGAGTGTGTGTGCACTGAGCGGTGTCACTTCCTCTAAAACACTGCATCAGTTCTGCAACTGGAAGGATAACTTTGAAGCTGCAGCCCCAACCTTTTTCTCACATATGCAGGTGCACGCACTTCAAATTATGTATTTATGAAGACACTTGAGCCATATGCTTCTGTCAGTGCAACTGTAGTAGTGGCTCCCATCTGTTTGTTGCATGAACTGCAGAGACTAAATAAATAGGATCAAAAGGTTTAAAATCCCAATTATATACACCTGGGAATAGGAGAATAGCAGAATAATGACAAGAAACCAAAGATGAGGGGTTGATCCACATTCCAAACATTTTAATCCACATTAAAAACCCCAAGACAGATCAGTTTCAGCTAGGTCCATATTCCTACCCCAGCAATCATCTGCTGAGAAATCCAATAGCTACTGAGAGTTAAGTGACAAGATTCTACTGGGCAAAAGAAAACTCAGCCCATTTGCTACTTTTGTGAGGCATTTTGGCAGTGCAGTTTGCTTTTTGTTCTTCTTTTGCTTTTGTCCATCTTCATTTGCTTTTTGTTCTTCAAACCTCTGCAGCACAACTAACTCCAGCTGCCTTTTCTCAGCTGTTACTCAAAACTTTTGGTTCCCAACTTTGGTCTCAGTGGTAGTTTTTTCTGAGCAAAGACTAGGATATGTCCCATAGTTAGTTAAATTACAGCAATCTGGAACTGCTTCCTTTATGTCTCAGCAAGTTTGTTTCTTTCCTGCTGCTGGTTTAGGATTTTTCATTCCTTACGGAGTATGTGAACTATTCACACAGATTGTTCATGTTACCACGGATATATTTCCAAGTGCTAAGCTTCTTGCAGTGCACAGGAAGGCCATTGTTCAGCAAGTGTACGCAGTGTTTAAAGGTAGGAGTGTGTGCGCGCATGTGTGTGTGTGCGCGCGTGTGTTTAGCAAGTGTATGCAGTGTTTAAAGGTAGGGGTGTATGTGGGGGGGGGAGGGAATCATCCATACTGGACAAGTTTTAACACTTGTTGGACACTGACAATCCAAGGTGTGGAGAGTAAGCCATGGGCTAGCTGACATTTGATTTCCTGCAGCATATTGAGTTCAGTGTGATCTTTTTCAAGCCCTTCAACACACATGGGTTCATATTTCCAGATGACAGTTTGAAGGAATTGGGCAAAGGAGTTCAGAGCTGGCAGGCTGGAATGTGCTGTAAATGGCAGTTAATGCCCTGTGTAAATCTGACCCACCCTCTGCTTACTTTAATCACACTTTACTTTTCTGTACATAACTTCCTAAAACTGGAATAGACTTTTTTTTTTAATCAGAATGTGCAAGAAAAAACTAATAGAGGTTAGCTGTAGCCATGGATCCAACTAAAGGTTTGGTGGGAACCACATCAAACAGTAACGAGTCCAGAGATGAGCCTGGCTCTGCAATGTTCATGTTCCAAACAGGTACAGATGGCTCGTTGCGTATTTGGATTTCATGGCCACCATTCCGTAGTGCATCACCCTGGCCAAAGGCTAATGCCTCAGAAGGCCAACACTGCACTTTTATCCTTTACCCACATCCTTTTCCCCCCGGCTCTTTTCCTTGTCAAAAATGGGGGTAAGGGGAGATGTAGGCAAAAATTTAGATGCTCTGTGAGGAATCTGAAATTCTATCAGTTAAACCTGCTCCTCCTTTTAATTCCTGGGCTTAGCCTGGCAAATCCAAGCTTTACATTTTCACGGCCGATTTCCAGTAACACTGGCCTTTGCAAATCAATCGCATTTTCAAGAGTGATCTCTCATTGCTCATCCTTCCTCTTTGACTGAGGCTTGTGCTACAAGAAAATGAAAAGAAGTCAGTGTACTCGTTAGATCTACATTTTTTTTTTAAAGTCTGTCTCCTGACTTCCTTGGCATTGGATCTTGAAACACTAATGACTGGGGCGAGGAAATGGCTGTACCCAGGATTGTTTTGCTTTGGGGATTTTCGGGAGTGTTTGGAACGTGGCTTGTTATTTGATCCTTGTCATTGTTCCTTAACCCCTTAGAAATTAGAGGATTTGGGTCTTCTCTCACTCTGACATTAAATCAGGAATAAGCTCTGCTGAAACAAATGGTTTATAAACTGGCATAAGTGTATGGGGAATCAAGTGCCTTGAGTCTTGGATGTCAAGGGCTTTTGCATGTTTTACCAGTCTCTGATTAGAGAAGCTCTTGGCTATTGTCGTGAAATCACTCCATGCCAGTTGTAAAGTTTTGTTTTCTGTTCAGCTTTTTAAGATAGGTGATTGTCACATGTTCTGGCAAGCCAGCGTGTTCAAATATGGGATGCGAACAGGCAGCTAACCTTCAAAAGGGCCTGTAGGCTCTGAGCTCTTGCAGTCCAGAGGGGTTTCGAAATCTGACTGGTGTGTTGACATTTTTTTGTTTTTAATCTGCGTACTTAAATCTACAGCTTGTATATTCATATGTGCTCTTACAAAAACTCCTTCTCCAAGTCTACGGCTCGATCACAGGAACCACAGCCACTTTCTTGGAAGCACTGGTGTGGGGTTTTGTGTTGTCGATCTGCCACATATTTCAAGAGGCAGCCTGGCAAGTACCCTAATAATGGAAGGTAGCCAAAATATTCTTCAGCTGTGTTAGCCCATTCCTGTTGGTTGTATAATACATTCTGTCACTTCAGAATTTTAGTTCTATTTATCTTTACCTCCGATCATTTACTTAACTTTGCATTCATGTAAGATTTAACTCGAGCAGCTTGTTTTAATTGCTTATACTGCAGTGTTGTTGTGCTAAACTCGAGACAGATGGCGCTTAAATACAGACCACACATGGAGACCTGTAACAATTGTGCTTTCTTGCTCTGCTGGTCCAATGGAAGGCAAAATTGACCTGCTTCTTTTTGATGGGAGGAGACCCAATGGAAAATGCAAAGGCTGGGAGCTGGCAAGAGATTGAGTAGAGTCTTTTCTGAACTGAGTGAGGAGCAGCAATTAGTACCAGGAAGAGAAAAATCAAAGGAATCATGCTGAACATGAGTAAGATCCCATGGTGCCCAATTCGATCTGTTTGTTTGTGCATGTTTCCATAGACACGATCTGGAAAATTGCAGAATGTTATTCAGATGTGTGTAGAGATATTAAATTCATCCAGGAAATGGCTAGGGATCTCTGATGGTGTGTATAAACCCCACACTGGGACAGTAGGGGTTAAGCAGCTGTTCTGGGCCCAGGTGACATCACCCCTGTAGAGCCTTCTTCAGCTGGCCCAGGAGCTTATAAAGGAGCCTGACATCTGTAGGGTGGACAGACAGGATAAGAGGCCAGACTCATATTGAGAGCCTCTAAGCAAGGTACCCCTTCAGTTCCTCCAGTAACTTCTCCCTGCCAGCTGGAAACATCATGGTCTCTCCTTACTTATATTGTAAAGCCCTCAGAGCAAGAACTGGATCCATGTCATGAGCTTGTTCAGGGCCTAGTGCAATGAGCCCCTGCTCCATAGCTGGAATTGCTAGGCACTGGTGTCATACAAATAATAATAAATAATAATCCGGCGTCAACCTTAGCCAGCTCCATCTCAGTTATCATCCAGGTGCTCCGTGTTCAGAAGTTATCGGAAAAGAAGGCAAGCCATGGGCCCCGGCAGAATAGAGAAGTGGAGTTAAGTGGCATCATCAGGTTGATACTTCTGCAACCCAGAATACTTTCCTGTCACCCCAAGTGACCTCACATGAACAAGAGGCCGTGACTCAATGGAGCTCTCAGAGTAGATGAGCAGTTGTCCAGCACTAGACTCTAAGGCTTTTTGGAAAGGAAGAAAAGGAGCCACCGAAGAATAACCCTGTCCACTCTTGTCAGGTCCTGCGGGCAAGTCAGTAAACCTAGTGGTTGGTGGTCCCATAAGCTGCTGAGAGATCTAATAAAATAGCCTGACGATATGAACTGTACAGTGGTTTTCTTGACTGTTTTATTATCCCTTGCATGAAAATCCTGTTGCAAATGGAAAAAGGAAAACTGAGATGACACTCTGGATTATAAACTCAGCTATCTTCAGTTCAAATAAATACAGCTATTTCGAGCCCTGCTTATGGCTAGATGACAACTAATGATAAAAGGGAAATTCACAAATGCTCTGGATCTCAGTAATTGGAGTTTAGGACAATTCAAATATAATTTTAGGATGATTAGCATGTACATGCTCAATAAAAACTAAAAGAAACCTCATGGAACAAAAAAATCATCTTAAAAACTAGAGCTGGAATAGAATTATTAGATCATCTTGTCCATCTTCCTAACAACTGTGTGTTCTCAAATGTTTTGTCTGGCCTAGTTGAAATTGACTCAAGCAGTGGTATTTTTGTCCAGTCTCCTATTAAATGACTCAAGCCTTCTACCACTTCCCTTGCATGCTATTCCACAGTTTGAGACCTCTCTGTTTAGGAAATTATTTCCTGATATTCAATCTAAGTTTTCCCCAGGTCAGTTTCATCTTGCGAGTTATGCATTTGTGCCAGGCAAAGTAATTCATTTCCATTGTTTACACTTCCCAAATACTGAGAGGTAAAATTCAGAGTTATCCTATTTTGCAAGCAATGGTCAAGCAATACAGATTTCTTTAATTTAATGTTCCCTCTTCTATCCCCCAATAATTTTGTACTTTTCTGGTTTCCCTCTGGTTTAGTATCACCGTGGTGAGGTGCCCAAAACGCTGTGCAGCATTCTAAAAATTAGGGTTAGAAATTGCATTGATTCCTATTGACTGGACATCACTTGAGTATATGAAAAGAAGTTGCCATGCTGTGGATGAGATGTTAAACAAAGGTCTCTTCTGCCTTCTCTTTAGAGCAGTGGTTCTCAACCTTTCTAATGCCGTGACCCCGCAATA
>ML677027.1:10617044-10672736 GCA_007922155.1 Mesoclemmys tuberculata
CCCCGCCGGGGTCGCGACCCACAGGTTGAGAACCGCTGCTCTAGAGGCTGAACAAGTGGAAGCTGAAGATCATGCCTCGCAGGAAGTGCTAGGGAGAGTGACAGGCACTCTGTAACTCTTCGTGGTAGATTCTAATAGCCAGAGCTGTCAGTGAGTTATTTCTCAGCACAAAATGGAGGGTGGCTGCATACATGAAACTTACTGCAGGAGCTGGTTCTTTGTTGCTGTGCTCTTAACACACAGCATTGCTGTGTAATGCCATTTGAGATGCCTGGAGTATCAATTGCCCAATATGAAATGAAATCCTTTTCTAGGATGTTTACTGTGCTACAGTCAAGATGCTATTAAGTAATTTTTTTCTGAAGCATTTGATCAAGAAGCGTATTTTCCCTCAAGAATGCTTTTTAACATTCATTTTCCAAGTCAGCTTATTTTTTTATAATTGCATCATGTTTGCTGATTCTGGCTCATGAATTTGTAATACCTGACTGTTGTATCTGCCTTTTGTTGCACTAAATACATACAGTGCAGAGGAAGGAATTCAGTCAGTTAATTAGCCTGAGCTCGGACTAAGACCTGGTCTAGGTGTAAAATTTAGGTCGACATAGGTACACACCTGACCAACTTAGCTATACTGAGCTAACCCCATAGGTAGATACAGTGACGTCAATGGAAGAAGGCTTCTGTCTGTAGCTACCATCATGTGGGGAGGTGGTCTTCATCCACCAGTGGCCAGTCCTTTCTGTCAGCGTAGGCTTTGTCTACACTACAAGGTGTGCTGGCATAGCTACAGTGACATGGGTATGCTGGCATAGTCACCATAGAGTAGACATATCCTTAATAACGAAGGAATTGATGGTATGTTTCATCATCTACTCTGGGCAGAGACTGGTAGCAAAGAGGTTTAAGTTATTTCATGAGTTCTCAGTCAGTTTGTGTAGAAGATGGAAAAAGAAGCGAAGTGTAATCAATGTTTAACTAAGTTTTGGAATCTATCAACATTTTCCATAGGTTGGTAATCTTCTGCGTTAGTGCTGTTGCTGGAATCGTTCAGTGTAACTAATTACAATACCAAACTCATGTGCTGGTAAGACTGTTCTTTTAGTCTATAAAGTGGGTGTGATTCTGATTTTAACTCCTCTGTAAAACCAGTGTAAATGAAACCAAAATCAAGCCTAGAGAGTCTGTTAGACTTAACTGTATGTGGGAACCACATTCTTATGTCTGAAGTAAAGAAGAGAGCCTCATGCAGGGGAAGCATTGTAGCTCATATTTTGTAAAAGTGATGTATTTTATACCAGCATCAGGAATCCAGGGAAAGATCAGGTTTTCTCCTCTGTTTGTATAACAGACCGTCACTTGCTCAGGCTCTGTTTGAATCAATCTCACTCAGGCAGTAAGGGAGTTTTGTGATTTCATGAAAACTACCACCAAATATTGTCTTTTAAAAAGAAGAAAATTCCTTTAATAAGTAGTTTTTCTGACAGGTCATTTAAAAATTTTGGTAACCTAAAAAACAATTTCATAAGCTAATAACCACTTCTAGTTCCTGTGCTATCAGCATAAAACTCAGGTTATCCAGAGTTTAAATTAACTTTTCCCTATGAGATGTTTTTAAAAAGCGCAACACCACATTTTAATTACCTACCCTGATGATGGGAGGGGAATACTTGGAAAAAAAAATTTTTTAACCAGGGACTTTATCAATGACACAAATTATTTGCAGTACTCAGCACTAATCACATCTTTGCTGTCTTTTCACATGCTATCCTTTTGCTAAGAGCAGTCTCTGAACAGGTATGTCAGAATCTGAGGCAAAATGGTAAAAATTTGCTGCTAGGCATTGGCTTTCTTGTGGAACTTGGCACTTTGCATAGATTACCTAGAGCTCTTTGTACTACAGTTTTGCTTTGACATGTTGTCTTTTAAGAACCTGGAAAAGCTTATGAAGAACTGCTCTATTCACTTTGGGGGCTGAAATGTGTGAACTTCATGAAACGAATTCTGATCTTCTACTGCCTTCTCACTGATGTAAGTCCAGTGACCACCAGGGAATTACTTCTGATTTATATTAGTATAAATAAGCTCAGAATCATGCCCTTTTCATTTTTTCAGTCTCTTGCTTTGATAAAGCATATGTCAAAATACATACCAATCCTCAGACAGTTGTCAAAACACATTGTGCTGTCAGGTACTAAATTATATTAATAAAAGTAATAAATATGCCAACTTGTGTACAATGAGTGGTTGGTTATTGTACCTGTTGTGGGTCCCGGGAGATGACGGGTCTAGGGCCGCTCATAGTGCAAGGTACTCCCCCTTATTTGGGGGAAGGGGTTAGTGGACCCAGGCCACAACTGAATACTGGGGACAACACATGAAAAAACAGGGAGAAAAGCTCAGAAGGGAACCTGAAGGGGACACTGAGCAGAGAACCCCCAACAGCACCCATTTCTCCTCATAGGTGTCTAAGGAGTCAGTGGACATCACCCAAGGGATCTCTGCTTGGAGGTGTGACTGTACAAGAGAAAAGAAATAGGCCTCACAGTCACAAAGAATTTTCCTACCCCTTGTACAATTTCCTCCTCCTGATATGGTGGATGGCTAAGATGGAGGACATTGATGAGGAGGTCTCATGGCTTTCTGGAGCCCTGGACGAGATGTGCCACCATTAGGAGGTGCAGGGAGATGTGTGGTCAGAACTTCAGTAAGAGGTTCTGGTGGTTGGTTGTTGTAGGGTAGCTCATAACTGCTGAACCGCTAATATTCTTTGTGAGGAAAATATTTTTAAAATAAAATAGATAAATATCTGAACTTTGCAAAGTGACACAAGAAAAAGAAGGTAGGTCAAATGTTAGGCTTGTTAATCTTACCACGCCAAATCAGAGTCTCCTGCTCTGTAAGGGTGGATCCCGTATCCACTGAAGTTAAGAATGGCAACACTCCAGTTGATTTTAATCAATGCAGGTTTGAGCCCTAAGGGTGTAATCCTCACTGCAGAGAGAACCCCAGGTACTAGACCATCCACATAAAAAAACCTCTGCCGGGAAGTGCTTTTGACCTGGGCTGGCTGCAGCTGCGGGTTAAAGCAGAGCCTGGGTTTTAACTTAAGCGGGACCCACCCACTTTCCAGTGGGGGGGACAACCAAAATCACAAGTGATGATAGTCCTCCAGCACCCTTCCCATAATCCCCCCCCCCCCCCCGCCAACAAGGGATAAATATATTTTCCCACAATTGATTAGGAAAGAATCCTAAAGCATTTCAGCGCAAAGAACCATGGAATGTGCCCTTAAACATACATGGGCAAGTGCAGAAACAGTAAGGTTGCAATACTACAAGTAGGGCTTTGCTATGGGAACACTTGCACCTGGGTGAGGAAAAACCACAGGTGAGGAAAAGCCCAAGGTGCCAGTCACCTGGGTTAACACCACCATGAAGGCGCAGCCTATATGACTTTCAGTAGTAACTCTAAACCTTGTTGAAAATTGCTTTAAAATTCATTGGCAAGGAGGGAGACTTTCAACCACATAGTGCACAATCTATCAAGACCAACTAAAGAGCTTTTTAATAACCTCTCCATCACGTTTTAGAATGACGTTTATCTCCAATACCCAGACTCTCCAAAACACAAGTGCTACTATTTGCTACTATCCTCTTCTAGCATGATTTATTAGAAAGATTTTTACTATGTGGCCTTATTATATGACCTTTCATTAATTTTAGAAGTTTGACTGGGCAGTGTCAAGTAACTTTTACATTCTGTTAGTTAGAAAGATTTCTTTAAGTTGGCGCATATTTGATTATTTTTTCCTCATGCTCTGTAAAGATTTTGCTTACACAAAGTAAATATTCATAGATGCACATAGGAATGCCATAAAATTAAGAAATTCCAGGATTCAGATAGAGCATCTAAGCACCAGTCTGTGACTTCATCTATGATGTCTAGAGTTATCGGATTTGGCAGTTTATACAACAAGGTCCTCTCATCTGAGTTAAAAAACCTGTTCTGCACAGCTGCATCCTCCCACCCCCCTCCCCAAGAGTACAAATCTAAATATTTGCTCAGTGAACACCAAATACTTAATCACAATGAAGCTGCTACAAATTCTCCTTATAAATTGTTTGTGAAAGAACAAAAGCTACAGTGTGAACACATATATTAAAAATAGCCTTCTACAATTGCTGTTTTTGAGTGGTGTGGTCCCATCTGGAAATCATTCATTCAAGCATGCATCCTACACAATAGATTGTTATTTTCCACTTTAGTATGAGTTTTGTTCCCCAGAGCATACGTTCTATCCAGACGCTCGATGTATTGCTTATCATCTATATTGTCTCATTAATGCTGCATGAACTGGTCTTGCAAGAGTACATGTCTCTTTTGTGTGTAGTGTCATCCCTTGTAGTAAAAAAGGAAATGCATGCCAAATGACTGGGGTTAGTAAACCACACATACATACTTTTATGGGACCATTGACTGATATCTCACAATTAGATTTGGACTAAAGTGTCTAAAATACTGACCTGATTGATTGCATTTTAGTCAAAATAGTCTCATTTTGATTAAAACACATGGAGAGAGGTTTTCTAGAATGATGGCTGAAAATGGCTCTTTTAATCTACAGTATCTCATTTCTTGTGTTGTCCAACATTCGTATAGAAGTTACAGTTTAAGCGTGTCAACTGCAGAGAACTGAATGGTCAGGTTGTGCTCTGAGAGTTCAGAACCATTTTTTCCTCAAGTGGACCTGAAAATCGTTTCATTTAAAAAAATTTCATTGTGACGTTTTTCCATTGGGAGAAAAAAAAAAGAAATTTCAAACAAAATAAACTGTTGTTGTCCGTCATGTCGTCTGTCTCCTCCTCTCTCTCCCCCACCCCTCCATGCACCTTCCTCCCCAAAATAAAATAAAATAAAATGGATCAGTTCTAACTGGAGCCATAAAAAGCAACACTGATAAAAACTGTACATCAACATTTTCCTGTTTACTGAATCCCACTCTCCTTCCCCTTCCTGGGGATTACTCGCAGAAGTAAAATTGCGCATGTGCATGAGTGCTTGTAGAAGAATCAGGCTTATTCTAAGCTAACCAGGGCAAGGATCTTGCATGACTGCTTGGCCCCATTGAAGTCTATGAAAATTTTCCTATAGACATCAATGGAGCCAGGATTTCAGCCTTTATCTTTACATGTGTCTGTAAAGTACTGCACACAATCCTAGAACCATAGAAACAGCAAATAGTAACTGTAACACTAAACAGTTTCCTCTAATCCAAAGCAGACTTTTGTGGTTATTTTGTGATTTGAGTACTGTCATTTCAAGAAAACTCCATAATGAGACCTTTCTGTCCGTATCAATTAGGTTTCTTGTATTAATGCTAACTACCTTCCATAGAACCCAGGATATTTACAAATTGGACAGTGCAGTTTAAACCCTTTGGGGGAATTTTCAGTTTCTATTTAAGTCACCTTAGACAATTATGTTGGGCAGATTGTTAAAGGAAACATGAGCTGCTTGGGAAAAAAATACACGCACATTACTGTACATAAATAGTATATAATTGTATCCCTGTAGAGACCTGGAATGTTGCCTTTCGTGTCCTGGATTCTTGGATTGCATTCACCATGTGAAATGCTTGTAGCATCTGACAAGGTAAAAGCTTAGTGCTCTTGCACCCCCCAAAAAAAAGCTACATAGATATGGAGGACTTTTTTCTCTTGATTTTATGTTGCTCTCACGGCCTTCTTGCTGTAGAGTGTACTGAAGGAGTGTGAAATGGTAAACTGAAATGGTCTTTCCGGCTTGGTTTTAAGAAGAATTTTGTTGATAGAAATTTTGCTTATCACTGTTCTGGTTGAGATAACATTGATCTAATTAGCAAACAAAGATTATATTTTGTGATGATTAAGGTTTCGGACAGGCACACCCCACCCATCCGACATGTTAAAAGCATGGACGCAAGTTCAGGGGTAAGATTTATGCCTTCCTTGCCACTTTCATATTGCCCAGACTCCTGTGCTATAAAAGGTTTCTGCTTCCATCTCCAGTAGCTATCCTTAATCAAATGCGTATTCATCCAATTCGTACTCGCACAATTGTCATACCTATACTTCATCTGACTTACACTCTCATGCTAAACCTTTACAGTGACCTAAGCTTGTACAGCAGTTATTTGAACAGATCAGCCCAGCTGATTCTCACGTTCCATGCATTGGGAAGTTATTTTCCTTAACACTGCTGAGGTCACTGTTAACGTTTTGCATTATGTGCCTCATGCCCCTATTCTGCTCTGTGGGCTGGGGTCTCCAGCCAAAAACTATGCCTCCCATAATTTACTGTGGCCAAGGACTTTCATGATGCATCATTGTGGCTCAGAAACAAGGGAGACTATGGTGTATTGTGGGAGCCCAGCCCATAGAGGAGAATGGGGGCATGAGCTTCTGAATTACAACCCCCGTGCAGCACTGCGACAGCATTTCCAAATTGAAATTCTTCGTTTCTCAACTTTATAGGTCAGTACACCTTTAAACTCCAGCCAGAAACCCACAGGCAGCCAGTTCAGCTCATGGATCAGTGGTGATGATGTATCTACATCAGAAAGAAAAGGTCACTGTGTTCTAGCCATATGCATGTGATAGATGTTCATTTCAGCTACTGTACCATGGTGGGGCATCTAACCAGCCTTCCACCTAGAGAACACAAGTAACAAACAGTGGAGACACGCCTGTGATGCTTCCTTGGGTATCCAGAGCCGTGAGGCACCTTGCTACCACCTGCCCTTAGCATAAAGCAGCTTTGTCTGTGCGTACCATGGGTCTGCTCCCCAATTCAACTGGCAACACGAGTACTGCCCTCTAAGCCTCACAGGCTCTGCTGCTGTTCTGTAAGTTAATCATAGGCACACACTAACCATTGAGGCCTCCGAGCAGCTCCCTGGACTGTCCAGCCCCTGCTCCACTGGACACTCAGTGTTCACAGATTTGCTGCTTCGAAAGTAATAGTATAGCCCAGCTTACCAGTTTCACCACTGATCCACTTAACATACTGCATTTAGATATGCTCAGAGTGAAATTAAGTATACATTTATTTTACAAAGCATAGACATTCAAGTGATAGCAGGTAGTATTGGAGACATATCAGTGCCAATAAAAGAGCATGGGTCAGTCATGGGTTCGGGGTTGTTATAAATGTGTATGGGTAGGGTTTTGTGGCCTGCCTTGTGCGGGAGGTCAGACTAGATGATCATATTGGTCCCTTCTGACCTATGAGTCTATGAGCATGCATTATCTCTATTGTCAACCCCGGAGGTTCAAAAAATCATGAGCCTGGCTCACCAGAAATCATGAGATTGCCTTTAAAATCGTGAGATTATGTAAAAAATAGGGGACACATTTTGAAAGTTTCTAGCCCTTGTGGCTGTAGAGAAAGCATCTCTTCCTTTAAGACTGGAGGCTGAAATCATCACATAGCCATTTGACTCCAGGAACTGGGGCTTTAAGGAAAACAATTATCCTGAGACTCATGACCAAGTCATGAGAGTTGGCAACACTCTGGATGAAATTGACAAAATAATCTCATGTCTTGTTCAGTACTGCTCTCCCAAAATCTTTGCAGCTAGGTTGGCTGTGACCCTCCTTATGTGAGACAGACATGCTGTCAGCTTGACCCTAGGTGAAGGATCCCGTGTGTTCCCTTGCATGCCAAGATACAGAACTAGGAACACCTCCCACCCCCTTGCTGTTTGTTTCATCTTGTAGATTTCCTTTTGCAATCTCTTCTTTTATCTGCATGCAAATTGGCATTCTTTGGGAGACATACAGTGCCCAAATGGCCAGACAGGGAGATAGGTGTCTGTTACCTCCTGCCTAAAAGGAACATTTTACTGAGGTGTGTCACCACCTGCTGAACTCTCTGTACTCCCAGGCCTTAAGAACATACATAGCTCCTTAACTATTATCCATGCATACATTTCGCAGGGCTTATGATGACCAGTGGGCCGCTGGCGCTTGGTAAAGTCCTCACAGGCCACCCTTCTGTGAACTATTATGCATATATCTAATCCTGGAGATGGCCTGTAATAACCTACATATACCCTGGGCCCTCTGCCAGTTGGCATCCCAGGTTGAGTCACAGTGCCCCGACTCCATGGGAGAGATGCAGTTTAGTAATCCAGTTTGATTTGTTAGAGTGAAAGAAAAGAAAAAAATAAATTATTTCAGTTGTTTTTAAAAACAATTCCATTCATGATATTCAATACGGGTATGTCTGCACAAACATCCCACATTGCACAGAAGATATTAGGTGGTACTTTGGTAGCTGGCTTAGCACAGAGACCATAGATTGCATCACCATGGAGAAGGAACAGCTAATCCATCCCTAGCAACACTCCCTGCTATCTATTTTATAGTCATTCTGGATAGTTTTTTGAAAACATCCGCTCAATGTGCAGAGGCAGTCAAAAAAGCGAACAGAATGTGAGGAATCATTAGGAAAGGAATAGATAATAAGACAGTAAATATCATAATGCCGTTATGTAAATCCATGGTGCACTTCTGGTCACCCCATCTCAAAACAGATATATCAGAATGGGAAAAGGTGTATACAGAAGGGCAATAAAACTCACTAGGGGTATGGAACAGCTTCCACATGAGGAGAGATTAAAAAGACTGGGAGTGGTCAGTTTAGAAAAGAGACAACTAAGGGGAGTAGGGATATGATAGAGATCTGTAAAATCATGAAAGGTGTGGAGAAAGCAAATAAGGAAGTGTTATTTACCCCTTCACATAACGTAAGAACCATAGGTGGCAGGTTTAAAACAAGCATAAGGAAGTACCTCTTCACAGAACACACAATCAACCTGTGGAACTCATTGCCAGGGGATATAGTGAAGGCCAAAGCTATAACGGGGTTCAAAAAAGAATTAGATAAGTTCCTGGAGGATAGGTCCATCAATGGCTATTAGCCAAAATGGTCAAGGACGCAACCCCATGCACTGGGTGTCCCTAGCCTGAGACTGCCAGAAGCTGGGACGGAATGATGGATCATTTCATGGTTTGCCTGTTCTGTTCATTCCCTCTGAAGCACCTGGCATTGGCCACTGTTGGAAGACAGGACACTGGGCTAGATGGACCATTGGTCTGAGCCAGTGTGGCTGTTCTTACGTGGTTAAAATGAAGGATTTGGAACTCCAGAGTTGTCAATCCAACATCTTTCATGAGTGCTTGGTATTTAGACAGCAGGAGCTTGGGGCAGTCAGTCCCCCCTCTCCTCCTTGGCAGAGCTCAGACGGGGGTCACTGCAGCTGAGGTGGGGACTGGAGCCCTCCCTGTGTGGCAGGGCTCGGGCTGTCAGTCCCCCATATGCCTGTGGGCCTTGGGCTTCTGTGCCTCCCATCAGTCAGCCTCTCCCCATGATTTTTAATAAAAGTTACAGACAGGTCACGGGCTTCTGTGAATTTTTGTTTGCTGCCCGTGATCTGTCCGTGACTTTTACTAACAATGACCCTGAGAAAATCTGAGTTATATGTGATGGAGCTGCAGAAATAGGGGAAATAGAATCAAAGAAATTAATTAAATATATCATTGGCATAAGACTATCTAATATGAGAAAGAGCTTGTTTCTGAAGTTTCAGGAAATGAAATCCTCTGAATCTAGTTCACAAATGTTTGGCTTTACTTTATTTTATGACTGCAGCCAGTTAAACACAATCTCTCTGTGCACGTGCACACATGCATGAGCTTTGGAGGGGGGGAAAATCTTTTTTTTTTTTTTTCCTACAGCAGCCTTGAGCAGTCGGAGGGGTCTTCTCATTACAAATCTTGGAGATCCAAAAAAATACCTTTGCCATCATGTTATTTTCCAGCATCCCCTTAATTTGACAAAGCCACTTATATTTTACCGCTGCATATCAGAGAATTCTTAAGACAAATTCCCTGCATTTCTATGGGTCTGATCCTTGGTGGGTTTTAATCAGAGTAGCGTCATTGCATTTGATGCAGCTACGCCAGCTTATATCAGCTGAGGATCTGTTCCAATAACTTCAACAAGCCAAAATGTAAAACTGACATGACATTTAAACTCCCTGTGAATAGGTATCATTTCATATAAGGATATTTTATTAGATCACACACTTCATTTCCAACTTCTCAAAGAACCATCAGAAATTCAGACGCCTCAGACAGTGCTCCCTTTGCGCATACATGCGTTCAACCATGTTTGAGAATTTGGCCTCGTGTGTTTTGTGAGAACATTGGGTGCTGGTCAGACACTTACTGTTGAGTTCTATGGTCATTTGTGGTTCCCATCAGATGTTGGTTTAGAATCTTCCTAATATACATATCCCAGAAATAACACTCTCTTGCCAGATTTCCATAACCCTGAGAGCAGTGAATATGTTGTCTTTGGCCAAACTCATTTTGAATGCTTTTAGAGGTTGTCTTTCCTAAAGCGTACTGCAGGTTATCTGTGGATGTGTTTCTGAACCATAGTTGGATAAACTGGGCTAGGTGTGAGACTTCATCTGATAATTGTGCTCAATAGTTTAATGCACTTTCTGGATCACTACTGTGCGGGTACCTTCTCTGCACCCCCTGCCGAACTTGCCAGTGGAGGGCTCCATTTCTGTTCCAACCCAGAGAGGGTTCCAGAATCCTGGGAGCTGGCTATGGAGGCAAGACTGGGCAAAAACCCGCCTGGTGCTGGCAGGAGGCCATCAGTAGCTGAGGCAGGAAGATGCAGTGGTCTGGAAGCAGTAGACATGGGGGTAACTGCGTGTGCAGCAAAGGGACATTGTAGAGGAGACCCCAGTAAGACACTGTTATGTTTATGTCCCTTTCTGGGGATGAATGCTGGAGCTTGTTCTGTCTTTAGGGGCACAGGAGGTCAGTGGTCCATCTAGTCCAGGATATACTCATATTGTCCACTGCGAGGTGCTCGAGAGGAAGCTGTAAGAGATCCTGTAGTGGATAACTATGGAATAACCAGCCCAGCAGGGGAAGTTTTCTTCCAAACTACCATCAGCTGTTGGTTGCTTTGCATCCTGAAACAAGAGGATTTACAGCCCTTGTAAAAACCAGAAATAATATCTCCTGTGTAATGTAACTGTGCGGATTCTCATCATCCACATGAAGGTCTGATCTTTATTAAGCTCTTGATCTCAATGTTAGCTTGTAGGTAGCGCTGACTGATTTGCAGAATGACACTGTAATTCCCTAATTCCTATCCCATTCCTCTGCACCCTAAGACCTGGTTTGCAGTTTCGAATCACTGCTGCACAACAGACCAGGGTTTGGTTGCTCACAAAGATGTCCAGGTCTTTTCGAGGGTGGCCATAGTGGTTAGTTTTGATTGCGTCTCAGCTCACGCATGTATTACTTATAGTACATTGATTTGCTCAACACAGCTAGTCTAGCATGGTTCTGTCTTGCTTGCATTGAGAACATCATTATGTGAACATTCACCTTCACAAGCAAATTAAACTTTTTTCTCAGTTCCAAGAACTGAACTGAAATAATCTATTTCATATGTTCTGGCCCACAGGCTGTCACAGAAGCAAGAGCAAGATATCAAGATAGTGTGTCTTTGATTGCAGTTGCTTTAACAGAAAGTATCTTCTGACAAATTTTGGGGGCTTTGCCCATGGTTATGGAGGAAATAATTTGCATTGATTTGAATATTTCATGAAATATTTACAGAACAGTGGTGTTTCAGTATGGCTCCAAAACAAAAAAAAAAAACCCTATAAAACTCGGTATGTCATTTTAACAGCAAGGTGAGACACCGAGGATTCTGTAGCTCAATATTGTTTTAATATTGGTTTTGACTTTCATTAAATCTTTTAGCGATGGGATGTGTTTTTCATCCACGATAATAACCCTAGTAGCTTTAGTTGGAGTAACTTCAGTGTCAAATATGACCCATACAGTAAAATACTATGTTGTTTCCATAGAATTATGGAAGTCAGAGATAGAAAACACATGCGTCTGCCAATGAAGGACTACTCCCTACTGTAAAGTTTTAGGGCAAAGTCCTGGTCTCATTGAAGGCAATGATAAAATTCCCATTCATTTCAATGGAACCAGAATTTCACCACTAATGTTTAGCCTCGTCATCTTATTTTTGGTTGTGATTAATTTTTTTATTAATTTTCATAAATAGTAAAAAAATACAAAAAGGCTTATAGCTTGTCTCTGTTACCAGATACCGCATATTTTACAGTACATCCAGTAAAGTTCTGCAATTTCACCGTTTTACAATTTGTCAAAGCTACCTAGGCCAGACAAAATAAACTCAAACCCTATTATACAAACATAACATGTTTATAACATGGGGATAATAATGCATAAATTAAAAAGACATACACAAATAGGCAAAAAAGGGAAGGACAGGATTGGGATGGGGGCTGGGAACAAGCGGAGAGGACAGGTGGAATGAAAGTTGGGAATTATTTGAGCCATCTCAGCTTTTTTTAGCCAAACGTATCAAGAAATAGGGTCCTAATTTCTATGAATTCATGCAATTGCTTTCGGTGTCATTAAGCTATTCTTTCTTTCTCTGCCAACTCAGACAGGTCCAAATACCATTGCTCTATTGTAGGACTAGGCCTACGCCTACATTTTTGTAAAATCATGCGCTTGGTAATCTTTAGGGCCCTCAAGAACCAAAGGCTTTGTGGCAGAGTTAAATCCAGCATAGTAAATACATAGCCTAGTATATAATTTTAAACTGAGGTTTGGTTGCTGAAGCCAAGTGCCATTTTCACTTTTGTGTCCACCTCTTGCCACAGCTGCCTGACTGTTGGATGGCCCCATAGCATATGCATCAGGGTCTTTTTTTCTTTCACAGTGCCCACAAACATCAGGGGACAAGCCCCCCAGCTTGCAGAACCTCTGTGGCATCTCATACTGTTTGAGCAGGATTGTTTGCTGTCTCAGGGGTAGCCTGAGATCCACAGAAGCCTTTTTAACATTCAGTAATATGCTCTGCCACTGGGGGTCTTTGAAATCTGTGATCATTTCCTTCCCATGCTTTCACAAAGAACTCTACACCAATGGAGTTCCTCTTCACTGGTAAAGCATGCACTGTGGACGTGAACCTGGGGAGTTTATGAAGCATTTCCAAGGTTCCCAGGAGGTCTGGATCCTAGGGCATTCAGATCAAATTGAAACAGCAGCAAGTGTCTTAGTTGTAAGTACTGCCACTTTGCGGAGGGTGGCAGGCCATATTGCTGCTTTACTTTTAGAAAACAGGCAAAGCCCTCATCCTTGACTAATTGGGAACCAGCTTAGTCTTAGTTTAAAAATCCCTAGAGACATGGCTTTGGGACTTTGAGCCTTGGATGGCATAATGAACACAGTTGTTCGTGCTTACGTCCATAACTGTACCAGGGCGTGCAATTAAGACTAAAGAATATTGTTAGGAAAAATTAAACAGAAGCAGTAGGCTAAGGAAAATGACTGCGATGAATGTTTGCTTGTTTGTTTTGAATATGTATAATCAATCGGTTTGTGTCATGGCAGAGCAATTCCAGGTACATTAGTAATACAATATTCAGTCCTTTGACTTTGGTTAACCATTCTTTATTTGTATTTTTAAAAAATCTTTCTTAGAGCTTGTAAGTGCTACTTAGCAACGTCTTTGATATGTACAGTAGCGTGCCCGCGCACGTGCGCACACAAATCCTGCCCAAACATATTGCTGATGCAGTATTGTGCTGGGTTTTATTTTTCCCCAGTTGCATCTGTGGTTTTTGGAAAGCTTGATTTTATGTCAGGTTTTCCACCCTTGTAGAAGGGACCCCTCCCTCTCCTGTGGTGAAATCTAACTCAATTTCTGTTAAATAACTGGGATCAATTACACTCGTTCTTGCTCTGTTGCTGACATGAGCACTCTTGACGATACGAGTAAAACACACATTCTTCACTTTCCACACTAATGAGCCATCCTGAAATTACTATATGAAATCCATTTGTGCTATTTTTTATTTTTACCTACCTGCCTTTCCTCTAATCAACCCTGTGGAAAAACCAGTAGTCAGGGGCTGACCATAACCCTCCTCTCTTGCTTCTTCCCATTAAAAATACTATTTGCGGAGTATTCTGCTAACTCTATTCCTGTGGGAACATTTTCTACAGAACGTTTAGCCATTGCAAGAACTTAGTATGTGGGGGTACTTTGCAATTGTGCCTGTCATTTCTGGTTTAATATTTGATTCTTCTCACCTATGCTTTTTTTAAAAAAAAATTTCTTCGCCGTGCGGGCATTTCTGACACACCAATTCATCTGCAAGAATGAGTAATCCCTTCCACTGCAGGAATTTCTGAGTGAAATTCTATTGCCTCTATTATATTGGAAACTAGATGTGGCCTCTTCTAGCCTTAAAATCTATGAATCTACAAGATAGTGATTTTCTTAAAAAATGGGGGTTATTCAAGAAAGCTACACTTCTAACATCGTGTGATACCTTTAATATTTCTCCAAATCCTGCACCCCTCCTTTTAAAATTAGGTTTGTCAGCTGCTTTTCTTGAAAATCCCACTTCCCCCAGCATTTTTTTGTCAAAGTAATTAGGGCCTTATTGATTGCTTAATCCTACAGGAGGGGATTCTTCAAAAAATTCAGAATGTCCATCCCTGAAAGCCAGGCCCTTTTAAGGTGTGTGTCTGTACTGCAATCGTAGGGTGTGATTGCACCTTCAGTAGACAGACTCAAGCTAGCTTTAATTTAGCTAGTTCAGGGCCCAGAGTAAAGAAGATGCGGTAGCACGTGTGCTCATGCTTCAGCATGGTCTAGCCCTGTGAGTGATTATCCACGATCCTGGATGGATTTGTACAGCTAGATTAAAGCTACCTTGTGTGTAGCTATGTGATCTACAATTTCACCCCGTGATTGTAGTTTGGACGTTACCCTCAGTTTGGCCACTCAGGAATTGAAGTATCCCGAATCAACTCTCACTGTCAAAAGCCTTGAGTCATAGTGTTTGTTTCACCCAAGTAAGATTTCTAATGGGTTTTTGTTTTAGGTGACACATCAGGCATTTTAATTTGCCAAGATTTCACTGCAGTGTACGTATCCCTCAGCAACAGGTATCCAGGTAACCATGCCAATGTTATTCGCCGGCAAGGTGACTGGAACAACTTGTTTCTTCAGTTGGCAGGAAGAGCAATTCAACAATTACTGTGTAGTTTAATTTCCACTCTCCTGCTGAAATTGACATCTGAACAATTCGGGTTTCTGGTTCTTGTCACTCAAAGCCAGGAACTTTCCAAAGCCAATAAGGTATCAGAGGTTCACCCACAAAACAAGACATTCTGACCAGTCACAGGTAAATTTGATTAAAACTATTTTGTATTAGTGTTTAACAATGAGGTTATTCAAAATAGGATTGTTTATTGGAGGATTTTAAAAATACTTTCCGAAAGGTTTTCAATCTTCTGGTATTATTAAAATGGTTACAGAAACAGTACTGAAGAACTAACCGGACACTACTTGTATTTAAAAGAAACAAATAAGATGCCTAGAATAGTTTACAACTGTGTGTTGGGTGTTAATACTTTTGCATCTATCTGATTTTAAAAGGCAACGGTCTTGATGAGCTATGTGTATAAATAGAAATATTTACATTTTTGAAAGAATTCTCTCTCAAAAACATCTCTTTTGCTGCTGAACATTCATAAACACTTGATTCCTTCAAAGGACTGGAGCTCATGTCCTAGCTCAGATACATTAAAACAATGGTAATACTGGGCTTGATTTTTGCATGACCTTGAGCTCTATGCGGTCATTGACCAGCCCAGAATAATTAAAGTGGCTATAAAATGCTACTTTTTAGATTTGCATTATCTACCCATTGTACTCTCTCCTTGCCCAGATGTAAATGACTACAGAAAGTCGTAGAGAGAACAAAACCCAGACTTTATACATCAGAAACAGTGCCACATTTTTGTACAATTAGCTGATGAGCCTGTCTTTTTAATAACACATCAGCAGAAAGTCAGTGATTCCCAAAGGGTAACGTTGCAGGCAATGCAGCAGCAATTAAAATACAATACAATGTGTATGGTACAAAACAGATAATACGAAGAACCAAATGAAACACTTAAAAAAAAAAAAAAAGAAGAGGAAATGTCACATGATTCCAAAAGGGGGATGCCTGCATCGGGGCTGGCAGTGGATAAAATAAAAATACCTTAAATATATGCATTAAATATATATTTTTTTTAAATGAAGAGAGTGTGGTGGTGGTTGCTCCAGGGGTATATGATCTATACTACAAGAAAGGCTGGATTGCCCTTCAGTTTAAAAGCACAATGGTGTAATCCTAAGAAGTTGATGGTGTCATAGCATGGTGTTGATACTGCAAAGCCCTTAAGGACCTGCTTGTGTGCCCTTAGCAGAAATGGGGCTTAAGCACTTGCCTCAAGTCAAGGATGTGTTTGAAGTTTTACCGAATATGGGGATTGGATTACAGTTAAGCATATGTTTAAGTGCTATAGTATACCATTGATAACAGTCAAGATATGACTTATGTCGAGTCAGTGCCTTGTTAACAAAGAGCTTCAAAAGTCAGCAGACACATCTTATCATCAACTCACCCCTTTATAGATAGCCAGAAAGGAATCATTTCACGGGCAAGTCTTGTCAAAGGGAGGGCTTTTGGTGACTCCCTTTTGAGTCAGACACTTCATGATCTTTGCCCAGTGCTGCAAACTGGCACTGAGGAAACCTTTATTGGTCAGTTCTACCTTCCCACTTTCAGGAGTCCTCTCTCTCCATACTGTTAAAGGGAATTTTTGGATACTTACATCTAGGTAATTGTATAACATGGGATGGGACTTTTTTTGTCTTCATAGATGTGGCTAGGAATATTCTGTAGAGTTGACTAAAAAGGTTTTTCAATGAAGCTTGATTAAACATTGCAGAGTTTCCATACTTGGAAGCTCTTGCATAGCCATTCTCTATCTGGTCTGCATACCCTAAGATCTTTCACCATGAACACTTTAACTTTTTATAATAATCTCTTTGAAAGTGAGTTGTTTGTCTGGATTACCTGCCCTGGATGTTCAAAAATCACAAGTCAGCCTTTCCCCAGCCCCTTAAATAACAAGATTGGCTTAAAAATCACAACATTTCTTTAAAAATAATAAATATTGGGTTCTTTTCATTTGCCTTTTGGTTTTTGAGCCCATAAAACACACCTGAGTCACATTTTCAAGCTTGCCTGAAGGCTAGAAAAAAAATTTTATAGACTAAAGCCTGGAGTTTCATCTGATCACATGATTCCAAGAGCTAGGGATTGAAGGAAGCTACCAGATATTGTGAGACTTACAGTAAAATCATGAGAACTGGCCTCACTGACTCTGTGCTGAAACTCACGTCACATGTTTCCACTGTTACATTTATAGTTGCTATCTCCATGTAGAGTCAGAGCTCTCTCTCACCTACCTTGACAATTTGGCTGGGTAGTGGGGAACCCTAAGGCAACCTGAGAGGAGGAACTACACTATCTTAAGGGTTGGAATAGATGTACCCATGGATCTCCGCCAGCCTGACATGGAGGAAATTTTTTTCCTGACCCCAAATCTAGTGATCAGTTTGACCCTGAGCAGCCCTATAGTGTGGTAGATCCCATCTTAAACTTGCACTTTTTATTCATTACCCATCATGGTAAAAATCTCTCGCTGCTGAAGGTCAGAGTCCTCCTACAGGAGACCTTTTCTATTGCACAAAGGAGCATTAAACTATTTTTCAGCATGAACATGGATTCTAACAGCAGGAAACGAAAGCCGCCCCCCCCCCCCCCCCGTTCTTCATTGTAAATACAGCACCTATAATCTATAAGGCCTGTGTAGCCTTTTTGCAGGAGCTGATCTTTACAGCAGGCTCTGAAGTGATAATAGATCCAGTTTCCCCAAGCAGTGCTCTTTTGTTGGTGCGGAGAGCTGCCGTCTTGGTGTAAAAGATCAATGAATGCAGTGCTTGCTCTTGGCCAAGCTGCATTTTGGTTTATAAGTCTCAGTGGTGGGAGTTGGGCACATCAATGAAGCACATGTGTACGGGCCAGTTTTTCCAGCCTGGCTGAGTAATGCTCTGTGAAAGACCAGGAGGAGAAGGAAAAGAGGAAGTCAGTTGTGGATCACATTTACACCTTTCCAATCTTCCAGGAAAGATCTGACCTAGCTACCAACAGCCACGTATCACAGGGGCATAGGCCATGACCCCTTTCCCCAGTCATGTCCTTAGGTCAGAGAAGTAGGCTCTGGTTCTATATGCAGGGGGAATCCTCCATTAGCCGTATTTGCAGTGTTTTAGAGTAAGAGACCCATGTGCAGGTACGTTCCTTTTAGGAACTG
Organism: Mesoclemmys tuberculata; assembly: GCA_007922155.1. Classification (NCBI taxonomy): domain Eukaryota; kingdom Metazoa; phylum Chordata; order Testudines; family Chelidae; genus Mesoclemmys; species Mesoclemmys tuberculata. The sequence goes on from ML677027.1 coordinate 10,635,398, forward strand.
TAAAACTTTTTATTTTCAAATCTTTTTTCTTTAAATATAAATTATCCCCCTGCCCCCAACCCCCGACTTACATGTATCTTACATGAGTCTTAGCATGGCAGAGTGTGTTTTCCATGGGAGTTATTGGGTTAAGACCCCAAAGCCCCCTCTACTGTTACGTTTTAATATTTGGCTGTGTCTCCTACAGAAGACTTTGAGCACTGCTGTGTCCCAAGACGTTACTGCATTTTAAGTAATAACCCATCGCTGGAAAATCACAGCTTTACATTGTCAAGTTGCAACACCTTTTAAAGCAAACATAATAAGCCTGAAACAATGAGAATTAAAAACTCTTAAGAGTATTTAGGCAGCGGTTTACTTATCATACACAACACAAAATAAGTAGGGTGAGGTGGGAGCTGTTTTTTTCTGTCTTATGGGGGTTGTTTGGATCAGAACTTCCACTGCTTTAAGTTGGGATTTTTAAAATAGCCTTAGAGAGTTAGGTATCTAAATCACTGGATGTTCAGTTAAAGCTCCTTTGCAAACTCCAGCCTTAAAATATATGTATATGTATATGTTCAGGCAAACGTTCAAGTAGCAAATAATACAATTACAGGAAAAGAAATTAACAAAGAGAAGAAAAAGTTTGAGTCAGCCAGATCTGAGCTTCCAAAAAGGTTGTTCCTTTCAACAGGATGCCAAATGGATTATGAATTAGTTGAAGCATTTTGATTTTCTAGATGTCTTTCACATGTGTGTTTCCAATAGAGAAGGTGCCCATTGGTTAGAAGAGAGTTCTAAGCGTCTCTCCTTTTCTACAGTATAAGAACAACAGTATCTGGCAATGCTTTTTTGTTTTAATAGCGACTAGATTACTCAGGGAGAGTGACTTAAGAATGACAAGTGAAAAATCAACTTTCAACAGTAATGTAATTAATGTCTGTTTAATCAGTTAGTTTTTTTCCTCCCAAAACCTAAAGTGGGTTGGACATTTAAAAAACTTGGGATTAACTGAATCACAAATATTATAGAAACATAGATTTCTTGGTATCAGATGTACTTTATGTAATTTTGTTAGTATCCAGTTGGCAGAATGCAAAAACAAATATCAAGTCTGAATATATGAAGCTGATTTAGAGGATTTAAACTTTTTTCCTTATTTTAAATCAGTCTTCGTGATTTAGTTCTCACTGTAAGTTATTTTATTCCCATATGTGATACAAATATTCCACTGTCTTTCCTATTTTCATTTAAGTAATTAAATATATTTTGGATGCTTTATAAAGGTTTGATAATTGGTTCTTTTGAAGGTTATGTGATATGAGAAATTATCCAATATTTTAATAGCTGAATGTAGTTATAGTCTTGATTGAGGTAAATCAATAGTCACCTTGCAGACTGAGAGTTAATAGTGATGTAATTTCTCCATTTATATAATCAAGAAAGTGAAAATTTTTCTATCCATGATTTCCAATAAAATGCATTTTTAATCAATTTCCTCCTGAGCCATATAGATATTTACTTAGGAATAATCACAGTACTACTCATAGCTTTGTTTCATGTAACAAAGGCCTTAATTGTATTACATGTAATTGGATTATTTTCCAAAGATTTAGGAAGATTCAGTATTACAATAGAAGCAAAAATATTAAATGACTGTGCCCCTTGTTTTTGATAAGTAACCCGGAGGGTAAAACTGAAGCTCTTTCCATTGAATGAATTGTTGAGTACCTTGGTATATAATGAATGCTGTATAATAAGGGCAAAAATTTGGGAAATTGACTTAGACTTGCCGCTCTGGAAGCTGTGCCTTTTTCTATGTTTGTTAACTGATTCTGATTTTTCAAAAATACTGCAAAAGAAATGCTGCTCTATGGGTATAAAAACTTGGAGGCATTATAACCAGTAAGATGCTACGTTGTACGTAATCTGAGTTACAATGACTTTTATTGATTCTGTGTCTCCCACGCCAATTCAGTTTAAATGGACTCCAGTTTTCTAGGCTGCCTTTGCATGACATTAGGCTTGTTTCCCGCTAGGTTGTTGAAGTCAGTATTAGACAATGACTTCACTCCTGGAAGATTTATGCTATCAAGGCCTGATTGGTCTCACACTGTTCCTCTACATTCCAATCTAAAGCCGTGCATCTACGGATTAAGAGGGAATGTGTTGTCCCACACCCTACCAGTGCTCCCAGCAGCATTGGGTCTATTTTTGAGAGCTCCCCCGGAAGCCCAGTACCTTTCCTCACATCCTGCAGTGGGCAGCGGCTGAACTGTGATAATTTAATCTTTAATTTACTGGGATGTGAGGATGAACCCTGTCATTAATGCAAAGCCAAGGTGGTGAGGGAAGGCTTAAGTGAAGCGCCTTGGCATTCATGGTTTCATTTTGTGACCATTGGAATTTGGCACGATGCAGATGAAGCTGGTGTACGTGGAGTACTTGCTTATATTCTCCTAAGGTTATTGCCCCAGCTCAGCTGGCATTTGAGCTTCCTATGTTTTTGCTGCCGATGAATATCAGCATCTGATGTGGCATTTGCAAAAGCTAACTCGGGCTTGCGTTACAAAACGGAGAGCCTTGGGTTTTGACCAATCTCCAGTGTTTGTGTGGCTAAGTGAATTATGACTAGAGAACAATCATCCAACACTAAAATCATGTACCACTCTAGGAACACAGGAAAGGAGCTGAGACATGTAACAAAGAGAAGAATACGGTGCAAGCAATAGTACTGATTCTGAAAAAGAAGCTGTATTGGTGTTCCCTTACAGAGAGTAGCTGTGAGGTGAAACTGGGATCCATTTGCCTTTCTTCTGAACCACTCCTCACTGCTTTTGATTATAATGAATTATATCGTCCTGCACAGTTCCTTGTTGAATGCAATTTAAGTGTTTACAGAAATATTTAGTGCAGGGGACTGACTGGATGGCCTCTCGAGATCCCTTCCAGTCCTACATTTCTACGATTCTATAAAAGCCAAATAAATGTTAAGCTACAGATTTCAGTGCACAGGAGACTCTGGCCTGGTCTACACTTACCTTCTGGATTTGGCGGCAGTCGACGGAAGATACGCAAATGATGTAAAACACTTGCATATCTCCCGTCGACTTCGCTGCGTCTGTTCCATGCGCCGTCTACGCTGCGCTGACGGGAACAGCGTTTCTGTCGACGCAGCACTATGCCACTTACCAGGGTGGTCTTCCTCCGTCGATTTCTGGATTGGCTGAGTGGGTCTACACAGACTGCTCAGTCAATTCAGAGACATTGATCTGATGGTGGCGAATTTGCCGCTGTCAATATAGACCCAGCCTCAATGTTCAGTTTCAGGAGGGGAAAATATATAATATATACACAGTGACTATTGGTCATCTAGCTGTTAAAAGCTGTAAAAGAGTGTTGAGGGGTTATGCTCTAACCTTTCCTCAAAGAAACAAGAATGTTTCAGATTTAAGTTGACCCTAGTTAATTTGGGTCACCTTGAAAGCGGTACCTCTTACTTAGCACTTGAACCTCTAAACCAGAGAGAGTTCCCCCGTTTTGGCTATCAGTATTCCTAGAAGTATTGCCATGGAGACAGTGCTTCTGAGTTTTGTGTCACAGTGTCATGCAGAGGCTAATGGTGTGACGTAATTCACAAAAACCCTGCTTTCCAGCGGCAGCATTTCTACGAATGACCCACAAAATGCTGCTGTGGAGTGAATATGTGACAAGTCAGACCTGTGGGAGCAACTCAGAAGCACAGCAGCACATATTGCCCTGTATCACATGCTCCCTGACGTTATGCTGCTGTAGAGATTACAAGGGGCCTTGGAATGTTACTCAGTGCGATGGAACATGTGGTATAAATACATATATCTTCCTGTTCCTTCATGCATTCCAGTGACTTTTTGCGCCTGGCCTATAAGAACATGTGTAATGCTGCAGCCCTGGGGAGGTTGTCGGTAGAGGGGAATGAGCTGGGGATCTCCGGTTCTGAGAGCATGAGCCTCTACTGCCTGAGCAAAATGATCCAGCTCTGTTAGCCTAGCCTGTAGCAGTCTCTACTGAGCAAGAAAACCACATTGTCACCTTAAGCTTGTCCTTTTAATAGAATGGGTTGAATTAAAGGTGCCTTGGGCCCTAATCCAGCAAAACACTTAAGCACATGCTTAACTTTAAGCACTTGAAGTCCCAGTGAAGCCTCATTCTATATGAGAAATAAGATGAAGATGCATTGATGCAGCTTCTTGCTCTGAGGCCTTGCAATTTCGGAAGGTCACAACTTCACTGTGAATTTCCTTTCACTTTGCCCACTGGTCAGTGTCTGTGATATGTCCTTCTCCTGAGGAAGTAAGGCTGTTACCGCCTCCAACTTCAAAGCGCTGGTTTGGGGTGAAATGAAAAGTCTCATAGATTTAGCTCTGGAGGCTTCTGATGCAGACCTTTGGTGCCAGGTGAAACGGCAGCTGTCACACATGGTCATAAGCCATATGCATGAATATATAGGAAGATACAAGAACCTGTGTAAAATATAGTACTTGGTTCTACAAGGTCATGGTGCAAAATGTCCTAACTTTCCACTCAATGGTGGCTGAAATGAATCAGCACTTTTTAGGTTGGGTCCAAACACTGTAGCATCACTAGTCAGATGCCTTTTTTCTGGAAGTGTGACAAACACCTGAAAGTCGCTGGAGAAATAATTAAAAAAAAACCCAAAACAGTACTGATGTAACTTGCATTAAAATAGTTTCCCATGCATTGTAAAGCTGCTAGGTCTGTATAAATGCAAGTAATTTTATTTTTAAACAAGTACGTTAGGAATCAGTAATGATCTCATTAACGTGTCCATTGCAAGTCCTACTGTTCAAAGAGCATTTAACTATTTTCTTCCTCCATAAGTAGCCATTTGTGTATTCTTACAGGGAAGCCGTAATTAAAAAAAGATGAGAAATAAGGGGAGGCTATGTAACTGGAAACTGTTGTTATTGACTCAAACAGAAAGCAAAGTCCACATGCTAGTTTTGAAACATTCCATCTCTGCAGGAGTTCCTCCACTCAAACATCCAGTGTTGCCAACCTCAAATGCTCAAAAATCATCAGTCAGGTTGCCGAAAATCAGGAGATGGGGTTAAAAATCAGGAGACTTTGGGGTTTGGTTTGGTTTTAAAAAAGAGAAATTTTGAGTTCTTTTTTACTTGCCTTCTTGTTTTTGAGCTTGTAGAGCTTATGGGTGAAATCCTAGCCCCATTGAAATCAGTGGAATTTCACTGTATTCTCAAGCTTTTCTCCATTACCAGGAGGACCAGGAAATTACTTTTTTTTTTAAATTATACCTAAGAGTCTCTCATAATCACCTGACTCCAGAAGCTGGGGCTTTATGAGAAACACCAAAAATTGTAAGACATACACTAAAATCATGTGAGCTGCCAATACTGAGCATTCATTACACTTTTCCTGGCTTTTCTTTCACTCAGATAATAGGGATAGAGATAATTCCTTTCTATGCAATTTAATTAAGCCACTACTCAGAGTTCTTGCATTATTTTGCTCTTATAGCCTACTTATTACTAGTATATGTAGGAGAGTGTTATAAAAAAAGTGAAAGGTTTATTCCTTTCTTCTAATGAGCACCAGTTATTCAGCTGCAGTAGAAATAACGACAGAAGATGTAAGTAATCAGTGGGATTATTAAAGTTGATGCCCAGCCACAGTCACCTCAATTGAAAAATACATACAGGAGCCTTCTATTTATGAAAGATTAAGAGTTTCTGTAGGGTTTATTATATGCTCATGAAAGGATTCAGTTGTCTTTAAGGGGAAACGCTAACTCTGGTGTCTTAAGAAATATGTTTGAAAAAGTCTGTGTTTCATATTTTAATTTCTGCATTTCTTTGGTTGTTCCCTCTCCCCCTTTTTTTTATCTTTTTATGATAATATCTTGTTTTCACATCCACAGTTACACGCTAACAACGATCAAAAGCTGAGAGTGGTTTATCATGAAATGGCAAACCGCAGCTGTGCTCTGTGGTGTAGGCTATCAAGATAAAAACAGTACATGATTTTAGCTCTCGTAGTGTTTACATTTGGTGCCAGAGGTACTCAAGAGTTTTCGCAATGTGTGTCTACAGTGCAGTCAGGGTTTAAAAAAAAAAAAGAGTGCAGTATCTTTTGAAATTTATACAAAATCTTACTTACCCTGCTGGGTTTAATTTTAGAACACAAAGTTTATCGTAAAGGAGAAAATATGTTTTTTTGCATGTTGTGCTCTTTATTTAATCAAATCCAGAAAAAAGCTGTTGTGGGCATCATTTGTTAGATTCATCTACATGGGCAAATTCTTACTTCCATTTTGGTTTTCTAAGAATCCTAATTGAGTGAAATGTATTTATTGATGGTGCAGATCTGATGTCCCTGATATTGTTACCCAGGGCATGGAATGGTGGTGGGTTGTAAGGGCAGCCCAGTATGTGCTTGTGTTTGGTGGCATTTAATGCTGGTAACTGTGTTTAATCACTGGGAAAGTGCCTGAATTACGGACTACTTAGAAATAGAATAGAATAAATAGAGCCTATTCCCCTCCATAACTTCCAAAAACTAAGACAAGCCCAAATGGACTCATTTCCCTCTGTCCAGTGTCATGTTCCCTCAACCGCCTTCTGACTGCCACCTCCAACACCCTGTGCCCACCTCCCCTCAAAATAACCACATACACCCCCAACTCCTTCCCTTCCTCACGGGTGAGAAACTTTGAAATCTTCCTGCACCTTCAGTGACTAGCACCTCTCTCCATCCTGCAGCTACCAGAAATCTGTCCCCCTTGCTTGTTTGTGATTCTGAAGTGACTGAAAGACATTTGAGCCTGGTATAGATTAGAGAGTGGTAGGCTCCCACAGCTCATTCCCCTAAGGGAAGCACTGGGAGTTGGAATGCTTTGTTAAAGCCCTTCAGTCTGCAGAAGGTTGCATGCCCACTGCTGTGCCCTTTTGGACTGCAGTTTACTACTTACTCCCCATGAGGTCGGCCGGCTCCAACTCTCCCCAGCCCCTTTTTGGGCACTGAGCATGCTCAGTGAATAGGGAAGGAAGGAAGTAGCAATCCACTGGTACAGTGACTATGACTGTTCCTGGCCTTGGTCCAGGCCACATGTTATGGGAGGCAGGTTCCTTGTGTCCTCCTCCTTCCCAACTGATTAGGGGTGGGCAAAGTCTGTCCCTTCTGTGAGCACCGTGGCAGAGGAACCTAAACGCCAAAGCTGAGTGTTATTAACACGGAAACAGGAAGTGGTTATGATCCTCTTCGGAATTTACAATCTTCTGCTGTATTTAATAAAGGGGTAAAGCATTTACATAGTTTGGTAAACAAAGGGGAATGAAATAAAATAAAGGCTCATATTATATCGGTAATTATATTCTTGTATGCAGTCTGTCATCCCGCCACTAGGTGTCTTTGTGTGCTATATAGCATTCCAGACTAGTTGTGCTCCCTGGTAAATAAGAGAGACAAAATTGGAACTCAAACTCTCTGGAAGTCTATTAGCGTGTTTTGGTAGGGGTAGCTGCTTTATTTAATAAAATGTGTCCTGTTTTTAAAAGGATGGTGATTCTACATACCATAACGATCATGACACATGGAATTGAGTGCACAGAAATAGAATCATAGGAGATGATGGTTGGAAGGGACTCCAGGAGGTCAGCTAGTCCAACCCCCTCCTCAAAGCAGGACCAACCCAAACTAAATCATCCCAGCCAGGGCTTTGTCAAGCCGCATCTTAAAAACACACTTGAATAATTTAAGCATGCTGCTGTGATTATGTAAGCATCTGCAAACTGTAGCGTGTGCACATGCAAAATACACAGTGGGCCATTTGCATGGGCAATTTCCGTAATTGCTTGTACAGAGTTAGAGTGTGCAGTAATGAAAATCTAGTACTCAAGTGTGGTGGTAAAAAAAGAATTTTTTTTAAATTGCGTGGCCCTATAGTCTTTTTTTTCAAGGGGATGTTTTAATGTAATGACGTGATGACAGTTAAGGCAGGATTGGAATGCTCAGGGAGAGAAGTCAAGTAACTGCCACCAATGCAGACCAATGATATTTCATTTTCAGCAGGCCCCAGATCACGAAAGAATTCCTGTCATTGTAGCGTCCACTGCAGTCAAAGAAATGGCAGAGGGAGAGAGAAATAATGTGTCCTAAGCACGAGGAAGTGAAGGGTCGTATTTTTCATAATTTGGCACATTAAAAATGTAATCTTCTAGTTCTGTTTGTAAGCATTCTAGCTGTGTAATTTGCATATCTCTGTGTTCCTACTGTTGTGCATTCTTCTGTATGTTAACACATGTGGAGTGAGTAGCTCTGGTAATATGGGGGGAAAAGGGCGGGAGGGAACTGGACTGCGATGTGAAGTGGTACAGTTCTAACATGCTTTCGCTAAAGAGGAATCATTTGAGTACTAAATGAGACTGCTCCATTGCACAGATTAATGGGTGGTATTTGAAAGCACCCTCAGAATATGTTACACACAACACATCCTTGCTGGAAACAGCTGAACAGTTCATGATTGCAATTGCCATTCTATTCCTTGACAGGACATTTTCAAAAACATCCACTGATCCCTTAGAACACACTCCAGTTGAGCAATTTAACTGGTTGAACACAAGTGTTTAACTACTAAATTAATATAGCTTATGGATACTTTTTATTATAGTGCTAACTAGTCAGTGGTTTTGGGGTCAGGACTGCAAATCTGAACAGTTCTAGCAATGAAGCTCTGAGATGTACCCTGGGTCATTATTCCAACAGCACATTACGACTGTGTATTTTAAGACATGCAGAGGTCATGTCAAGACATGTTTCTTCTATTATTCCAATGCAAACAATGAAGCAACTGTGACGGAATGAAAAGAATAACAGGGTTTTATAAAAAGCTCTCTCTGACAGGCAATTTTAAAAAACATTAAGCCAGATCATCAACTGGTGTAAATTGCCTTGCTCGGTTGACTTCTACAGTTCACGCCAACTGAGGATATGGCCTGGGATGTTCAGCAGCGTTATCTCGTTTTCACAGTTCAGAACTTTGTCGGAGCTCTTCAGAACATTTGCAAAAGGACTCTTCTGATTATAGTGCTGAACTTTATTTCCATGATGTCAAGGACAAAACCCTGTGATTGCAATGAAGTCAGTGCCTTCAATCCTACAGCCCCACTATAATTTCAGCGAGTGGAAGCTGGCCTTGCCCAGTCCTGGGTTTAATTTCATACCTTGCATATGACACTAAATAACTATGCATGTCTGCAGTGACTTTGACCTACAGGCCAAGATATGTTGTGTATTAAAATAAATATTATTAGCTGAAAACGAAGCAAACTCCTACCAGAAAGCAAATAAAGTAACCAATTTAGCAGAAGTCCAAATGGCTTCAAAGGAGCTGACATCTTAAGTATTTTTACAAGTCTTTTATGACTGTCTCAACTGCCTTTTATCTTGATCAGTTTCTCCATAGTGACTACCATTGACTCATGACGCCTGCCAGACAGTGCAGAAATGAGCATTTGCAGGAGTCCTTGTGGTTACAAGTAGCTATGGCTTTCCCTGATTTCAGCAGACATTGGTTTTCTTTCCTTGGCATCCCTCCCCCCACGTCTCCTGCTCCTAATGTCAGAGCTGAATTTTCTAAACCTAGTCACCTATTTGAGCTGCGTGTATAATTTCCATCTGTGCTAATGGAAGTGGCACAGATGCAAGGAAAGGAGAATGTTCCTCTAATTTCTCTGTGCTCCTGCCTCCCGGAGTGATTGCCTCCACAGTTTTACAATCAACATCTTGCCCATGATGGAGGAGAGATTTGTCTGCCTGGAGACATTGTGTTGAGGAGTGGTGAGATTTAGGGCACAATGCGCTCTTTCTTGCTCTCTAAAGCCTTTAGCAATCCAAAAGCAAGCAGCCAGCATACAGCTGATAAGTGCTGGCAAGAATTTGCTCCCCTATTTATAATCCCTTATGCACAGATAATTTTAATATAATTGCACTTACGAACCCTGCTGCTATCGGAATTGTGTGGACTGACCTGTTAATCATAACCAAAATTAATGGGAATTATATAAGTAGTTGAGAGAGTGGTCTCTGAAACACTCAGGGAGCAACTCCAAAGGGGAATCTAGAAGTAAAAGCAGCATGTGTTGCTCTTATGGCTGTAGATAACCGTGGCACAATGTCACTTACCGAGGTGCTTGGGATGGGAGGGAAGAAATAAACGGCAGGCGTGTAAATAAGAGATTAAGAGCCAGATTATGGGAGATGCGGAGCTCTCTCAAACTCCCATAGAAATCCGTTCAGCAATGCAGAATCAGGCTCTTGGATTTAAAAAAAAAGAAAGTGCGCACTTTGCAAGTGCATGGTGGTTCTAGCCATAGAAGCACTTCGGGGAGACATTCAAAACCAGTTCTATTTTTACCATCCCCATGTGCTTTAGGGGCCACATCCTCATGTGGTGTGAATTGGCACTTTTCAGTCAAAGGATCATTCAGAGTTACGCCACTTGTGGGGCTGGCCATGTCAGGTTCTTACCAAATAGCTACGTGCGTTTATTTTTAAACATCAGAAAGCGTTTCCCATTTGTCTTTTCAGAAGTTTTCTTTAGAATGTCTTGTGTCCATTTTGGCTGTAAGGATGAAATATCTTATTGGTACAGAGGACCCACAAAGTCCATAAACACGCTTTTATGTTGGCGAGGCTAAAAGGAAGGACTGATTAGGTTGTGTTAAATATCCAAAACTTGGTTTACATGTGTCTGAGTGCCTATACACACATCTCAGAGAGAGAGTCTTTTGAACAGAATGTTTCTGAATCAGTATATTGAACTTAAATAGTACTATGATAGGCACATACAGAATTACCGTAATATCTAGATGGATATTTGAACCACTGCTAAAAGATAAATAGTTCTATAAAATAGGAATAAGTTGCTTATATGTGTAAAATAAAAATGGTTCAATGAACACATTTTCTTTAGCACTAGTAAATGGAAAATAGACTATCATTTAATCCATTCCATATGTGTAGCTAAGGATCTTTAAAAGAATGTTTATTGGTTTTCAGGCTAATCCAATATAGGTGGGGGAGAACTGTATAGACAATGAGAAAAAAAGATTTACACAGTGGTAAAAGAGGGTGGATAGGAAAGTATTTGTAATCTGATAAATTCTAGGTTTTGAGTCTTGCTGCCTCATGGAGAGAATATCACACCCCACAGCCTTCAGGATAACGAATGGATATTGTTCATGTAGTTGAGCAGCTATGGACAAAAAATAATTTAGTTAATTTTGAGCTAAAGATGCTCTAACATATTTCCTCACAGCAACGCAAATGTTAAAGAGGGAGGAAACTCGAAAGACAGCTTTCTCACCCAACGCAGTACCAATCTCCAGGAGAGAGCTGCTATGTTCATGCAATTTAGCCACACCAACATACTAGGGCCTTCTTGGAAACACTTTGGGCCACATTTGTAGCTGTGGCCTGTATGTGGCGGATGCGACAGAGGAGTTTAGTTTTGGCTCCCTGATTCTGTGGGTGGTTCTACACTGGCCACAGCGTAGTTTAGAGTAGCTTTGGGGTTGCGCCAAACTTCCCCAGCTAACTGTGCCTAAGGGGTTATAACACCAGCTAAAAGTAGTCAGACCACAAGAGTGCCCTGGCCACGCCCCTTCCTTCATGCCTTTTATAATGAGGGGCCTTAGGGGATGGGGGGGCGCTGGCTGTGCCAGAGGAATCCCCAGGTGGGGAGATATGGTGGTTTTCCCACCCCTTTATGCTACCAGTGTGGTGCAAAGGTGGCCTGGTCTTCAGAAGAGCACCTGGCCTTTTTGGTGCAGCAATGCTACCCTCTTCAGTAACAGAAAATCACACCACAATGCCTCACCTTTGCCCTGACCTTCCACCCTCATGTTATTTAACCATTCCATAGCCATTCCAGTTATATCTAGATGTCTCCAGAGAGAGAATACAAAGCTGATTGCAAGCTCAACATTCTGTACTTGAGGAAAAGTGCAAACAAGCACATGGCTACGCTGTAATAATGTAGCTTGGGGGCAGGGAAAGACAGATCAGCAAGCTAAACAAAAACCATGTTCATGCTAAACAAAAGCTGTGCGTAGATATTAGTGAAATTGACTAATAAAACAAGCTCCTGTGCGTATTCCTAATGTGGTGTTAATGAAATAAATTGCCACACTAAAGTTAAGATTCTGTGTTGCACAGTTGTTTTGGGTTTTTTTTTAAATCCCTGCTGAGCCTGGACTATGGTTGCTGGCTCAGGTGATGTTGCTGGCACATGGAGAGGAGCTGGGTAACTGAGAGGCTGGAGAGGGAGGCCTGTGCTACCCAGTCTCTGAAGGAGATCCTGCCGTGGAAGAAAACTGAGCAAAAACCTGGACCTGGAGCAGATCTTCTTGGACCTTAGCATGCTGCTGCCCCAGGCCAGATGAAATGTTATGGGGAGAAGCTGAATAGGTTCTGGGAGCAGAGAAGTACAACCAAAGGGCAGCTTACAAAACCAGCAGAATGGAATCAGAGCTGACAACGTCTCCTTTAGGCTTTAGAGGATGGACTTTTGTTCTGGGGCTTGGTAAATGGATACAAGACCTTTCTCTTCCAGGTCTCCCATTTGGGTGCAGCCCAGTTGATAGTGCTTTAAAGACATTACCATCCGGTGGAGGTGCAGTTGTTTCTGCTGATGGGCAGGCAGGATTCCACTTCCGGAGGGTGGAAATGCCTCTTCTGCTGGGCATAATGCTGGGATCCTCAACAAAGAAACCCAGGACTTGAACATGCAAGGAGACCAAACTCCCACCTTTTGCACTCGGCTGTGGTTTCTCTAGATAGAGGGAGAGTGATGGGTTGAACACTGTCCTGCAGTTCTATTTATTCTGAAGCACGCTTATTAGCTTTCTGTAGTAATAACAGTCTGCCCCAAATGCTGACGCTTATGAAATTCATTGGTAAAATGTGTTTTTTCTGGGGCTGAAGTTGCTAGAATCTTTTTTACACATTTAATTTTGATGAGAGCTAGCTGCTGGAAAATGGGGTGCTCCCAACCATCAAAAGAGCAAATTTCTGAAAGCCCGCTTGCTGAGATAATCAAGATTATTCTTTCAAGCATTCTTTTGATCCTCCATCTCTTGGCTTTTCTCCATCATTTTCAAAATGAGTGTAAGTGAAATCTGCTTTCCTAGTCTCACTCCTCCTGAAGTGATCTCGCTGAAGTTTTAAAGAAATACCTTTCTCTTGCCTGTATTTTGGTTATTGTGGAATGTTTGTTTGGCGTTCCTTTTTCTAATGCCCTCCATATTTAAAATCTGTGTTTTGCATCTGCAAAGTAGTACTTTTAAATATGAAAGGGTCCATTACATTTAACCTGGGAATACCATATCTACATGATCTCTCTATTCTCACTCCTTTGCTCCCATGTAGTCTTCACTGGCTAAAGTGAATCTACATAAATCCACGTGCCTGTGCCATGCTGGAAAAAAATCACTTTAAGTCAGATTTTTCAGTCCTTATATCAATACAACTTCCTTAAGAATACACTCCAGGACAGTGGTTTTCAACCTTTTTTTCATTTGCGGATCCCTAAAATATTCCAAATGGAGGTGCGGACCATTTGGAAATTCAACCTGTGGTCCACAGACCTCTGCCATAGAAGTCTGAGACTGAAAACTGACTGAACAGAATTCAACTATAAATGTTACACATGCTAGGCATGACATTTGACACAGTGTTAGAAAGGGCTCTAAGCTGTGGACTTCTATAGTAGTGACAACACTTCCAAGTTTTGACCTGTAGGTGGGGGTATTCACATTCTTTTGATTAATCAGAAAAACGGAATGCCTTTTCTGGGATCTGAAACTTATTTTCATAGAGACTTTTTGCGGACCCCTTTGACATAGTCTGCGGTCCCCTGGGGTTCATAGAGTCAGGACCTTTAAACATAACTACAGATTTATTCTGAATTTATCTAAACTTTGGACTAAATTCTGCAGTTGCAATATGTCAGCAGAATTTCTCTGGGTTTACATAACCGTAACAGAGCAGAATTTATTATGTGAAGATATTCTGAAAATTCATAAAAGGCCTGTATCTTCTTCCATTCCCACCTGTTTGGGAATGAACAGAAAGTTTCTAGGTCATTGTGCATCGTGTAGGAAGTTGTAGCTCTGCAGTTTATAATTTTACAAATAGCCTCCAACTTAACATAAGTATCAAAATTTAGTACCATGATCAAGCATGCAGATCTGCATGCAGTGAAAAGAACCAAGTCTCTTTCCAGATAGATTCTATCAAAAAGAATATGCAAACAGTATTCAAGTTATTTGCAAGATGTATTTTATGGTATGATAGTTAATTTCATGAGAATCAATATTACTTTTAGAACTGTGTGCTGTTTATAAACCTTTTTCTACCAACATACAGCCATGAGCTGTGTTGAGCAGCGTAACTTTCCTTTAGCTCTGTTAGTTAAACCTGTAAGAAATGCTGGATCCTGTGAAATCAGAATTTCGTTAGAGGGTCAACGTTGGGTTATGCCTCCTGATTTTCGCCAATAAGCTAAAACTTCAGTGGGCGTCACTGGAAACAGCCTGCCTGCTTTAACTCCCCAAATGACCTAGCTTACTTACAGCTACAAACAGCCTTCTTGAACAGCAAAGCCACTCCAAATGGCAGTGTTTTAGTCAGTCTGTGTAAGAATGCTTCTCCACCTCTCGCTGAGTACCCCAGAGGGCCTCAGTAAGCATTTTGTTCTTTGCTTCAGCCACCACACTTTTCTCATTAGGAAGACATTGAAGAGTCGTTCTCTCTTTTTTGCTCTCCATCTTTCTCTTTCCTTTCTCCTTCCCATTGACGCAGTGGTTTTTCCGTACATGAAATAAATGCCTGTTTAGTTGGGGTAAGTAATCTTGTTCTATTTGTAACATAGAGGAGCATAAGCCATTTTAATCTTAGACTAATATTTATACTTGGAAAGTTGTTTTCAGTTGTAGTTTTCTGTATCCAGCTGTAAACTCAGGGTAGCTTTTACAATTAGGCAGGAAAACTGAGCTAGTTAGCTCAAATGTTGTAGAGAATTTTGGTCTCATTTAATTATTGCTGCTAAATTAATTAGTGCAGATTTACTAATTTTGGTCTCATTTAATTATTGCTGCTAAATTAATTAGTGCAGATTTACTAATGTAGGATATTAATATCTATACTTCAAGTGTGATATTGTTTTGTTTTACCTAGAGAAGTTGTAAAATTTTAACTTGATACAACTGTGGCTTTGCACAGCTTCTCTTACCAACTTTTAAACCACTTGTAGTTTTTTAGTCCATTAAGAGTCTGAAGTGTAAAACACTGTGGGAGTTTGAAGCTTATCTTTAGCTCTTAGTTTCAAAATGTAGCGTATGTCATCTCAGCTGCTGTGGGGATTTGTGTGGAATGACAAAATGCAAATCTTGAACCTTTTGACAGCTGCGTTTAATACAGGCTAAAATGTTATTTTTAACTTTTGGATGTTGGATTTTTGTATTAAAAACATTAGCATAAATTCTAAAGGGAATTTAAAATTGATCTGATGCAAAGTAAAGCACTCTTTTGTTTTTCTTTCAAGAAAAACAAAGATTTCTAAGTACCTAATAAAACTTGCTTAATTTAATGGCTTTTGAATACTTCTGAAATTAAGCAACTAGCAAGTCACATTTCACAAATTCACTGGTTAGTCATCAATGACACCTTTGGGTGAAGAAAAGATACTTCTCGCAAATACAAACTAGCATGTAGTCTACAGATTGCTGGGCTGCGTTAAGTTACTTTGGCTATTTGCTGCTATAGATATGTTTAACATCCTCCTCTATTTGCATTCGTTTAGCCAGTGCAAATCATTTGTATACTTTGGGATTCCTGCTTTCTTCAGGCAGATGTTTTTATCTGTGCAACTGGTGGAGTAATTGGAGAGGCAGACATAGTGATCTGTGTATACAGACAGAGCAAATATCCACTTGGGAGGGAGTGGATTAGGACAATTCTTAAAATAATCAGTTGCAAAAATTTGAGAACATAGTGCTAGGCAACTGAAGGTGTGACTGAGCTAGAGCAGTGAAAACCTTGTATATTTCCAATTCCGTTCATCATACTACAAACTGCCCCTTAGTGGGGATAAAAAAATAAAAATGATCCACTATTATATGTCTGTAGAGTCAGTGTATGTCCCATAGCCACAGAACTGCACATACTCCCAACAGCAGGAGTAGAAGAGTAAAATCAACTTTACAAAAAAAAAGAAAAAAAGAAATACAATGGCCAGGCTTACTTGACTTTATTTCTGTTGAAAGAAAGGGAATATATATATATATATATATAAATATTTTTGCACTTACAAATAGCTGCTCCATTCTACAGCAGAAGACCGTTCTTGTTCTTAAGGCAAATTCCTCTGAAAGTGTGAATCATTTACTTTGGATTTTTGTGGTGGAGGCTTGGAGATGATTAAATGTTCTGTCAGCAGGAAATGAACCAGGGGATTTGAGTATTTTCCTGAATCAGCCTCAGATGGGACACAGCTTTTGGTGTAGTACAAAAAAGTACTGTTACAGGGCAATCTTTCTGTGCTTCGCTGCCTATTGACAGAGCAGGCCTCCCTGAGTTTTTCAAGGCTCTGGTTACGCAAGAGTATTTTTGTTACATTACCATTTAAGTAATCGCAGCAACATGCTGATTTCCCTAATGATCTTGATTAAGTTATCACTTATTTCTTTAATTAGCTGCTTGATCTACTTATACCTTCAGTGAGTTTATTTTATTTGCTCTTCTAGTGATTAGAATCTATATGTATATATAATCTATAGATATATATAATAGAATCTATAATCTCAATCTCTTCTCTTTAGGTAACACTAGATCTTAAATTAAAGGGCTCTAGCATTACTGAGCCAACACATAACAGTTCTGTTTGACTGTTTATGGTATTTGCATTGCAGTGTTGGGGAGTGAAGAAGTAGGAAATAAGGACAGCATTGTTGAAGCTGCCTGCCCTGCCAGTGAGCGCATCATTCAGGGATAGAAAAGGAGTAAAGATGTGAAGGGAAACAGGAAACTGAAAATACAGTATTGTGTAACAGCACTGAGCTACTTCCAAAGAGGCTAAGCAAAATGGCATCTCTTTATGACCTCTGTCTTTTGTCAGTGATCATTTGGAACCATGGAGGATCCCAGTCAGTGAGAGAGAATATGGCTTATAGAAAGCATGTCTCCAGAGAAGATGCCTATTTGCTTAAAATGTTTCTGCAAAATACTTTTGCTGTTCTTTAAATAGACCAAAGGGTGCGGCTGGTGGATGGCTACCTAAAAATGCACCCAGGCATTTCAAATTATGGATGGGGGGGGGTGACATCACCCAGCATTTTTTGATGTGTCATTGAAAAACAGGCCAGCCATTTGTATGTGTAGGAAGCAATTGTTCTTGAATAGAGCAAGGATTTAACAGAATTAAAAAGCGTGGTTTAGAAATGAGCATGTCAGATCAATTCATTATATATAATAATTGGGGTGGGAGGAGTGGGGGTTGCTCTCTCCAACCCAACCAGGGAAAATATTTTAAAACAATATGCAGAAGTAGGTAAGCTGTGTGGTTTGGGCACAGGGCTACAGGAGAGGTGTGTGTAGAGATGCGCTATCGATGGGACAGCTTGGGGAACAGGTTGTGTCCCCTGATAATGCTTAAATTTTCTAGCATGCAGGAGGAATGTGCACACATCCTTGGGAAGGTGCAGCTTTCTCATCCCAATGAGCTGTGTCTCATAGGGGCAATGTGTGGGGTGGTAAGGTTGGAGTATTCACTGGGCCTTGCACAAGATGCATGGGGGGGAGGTGAGGGGAAGGTTTCTTACACTCATTTCCACTTTCCTCCAGGCAAAGGTCAGGGACAGCACAGCCCGCAATGTAGGTATAGATTATTGCGCCATGTTTTTCTTTAAATGTATCTGGTACAGTGTCAGACGCTGGGGTGGGAGGGACGCTCCGCTTGTGCTAACACAGTATTTAGATGGTTGTTTTTGGCAAGGGGGAAAGTGCAGGGGTGGAATGAAGTCATGTGTTACTATCTCACTGTCCAGTATCGTAGGAATATCGGAGTTCTCAGAGCTCCTGGGCCAATTCATTAGCAGTTTCTTTGGAAATCATACCCAGTGTTTAACCCTTAAATGCCTTTTCATCTCCTTTAGCGTGGGTAAGTGCACCCAGCCGAGTCACAGAACACATACTTTCCAGATAATTAAAACACCTTCCTCCTCCGATTAAGAGTGCAGCACAATGTGTCTTTCCAATGCAGTGCTAGCAGGCTGCACATCTAGTGGCTTTCAGGGAAATCGCAAGTTACTGTCAAATTGCACATTCAGCTATGCTGATTGGAAAAACTTTTGGTAACCTCCTACGGAAAACCCACTAAAGATGTACTATGTCTGTAACCATGAATACACCTTTGTAGGCATTAGTGATGCCTAGCGCAGGGTTAGTTTGTTTGTGTTCATCCCGTGGTGGAGGATCGGGGACAGCATACACTGAGGCACACATTTCAGTTATCTATCAATATTGAAACTTCTCTTTATTTTAAAAATAGCATCATAGTGGGTGATCTGCCTGTGTCTGGGAATCAAGTAGAAGTGCCAACCAGTATTGGAACCACATTGTGGTAGGCACTGTCCATACACATGCCCCAAAGAGCTTACAGCATAAATACATAAGACAGACAAAGGAAGAATTATGCCCATTTTGCAGATGGGGAACTGAGGCACACAGAGCGTAAGTGGCAATCTAAAGGCGACTGTGGCCAAGACAGGAATTGAACACAGATCTCCTGGGTCCCAGTCCAGAGTTTTAACTACAAGATCCTCCTTCCTCTCATTTTCATCAAGCAAACCAGAGTATTTCACAGAGGTATCTGGGAAATTTCTTGCACCATAACTTCATATATCCTTCTGAGGCTGTAAGGATTTTCCATTTCAAAATGACGATGTTTTGGCTAGCAAGAGTATGACTGACATGTGAGGGCTTTTAACATGAAATCAGCAGTGGAAAAGACCCATTAGGTCATTGGCTCATCCTTTAGGTCCTACCACTGGGTTATTCTGTACAGGATATTCTCCAGTACTTTGGCACCCTATTTTACTCATGCCATGCAGGGGGACTTCCATTATTAGTCTTGGAGAATATTCAGCTGCCTGATACAGTGGTTCGCAAACAGAGGTTCATAGAACTCCGTTGGTCCACAGAGCATTTGCTGGTTATCTATAGAGAGCAGCTGTTGATGTGGTGTTGGCTTTCTTCACGCTAAGAGAAATTAGGAAAGTACCTAATGTATTTTTAACCCGACTTGACTTTTTAAGCCATTGTGAACATTGTTTGGTCATCTGTGGTAAGAGAGGCGTCCTTGAGGTTACATCAAGGTACGTCTGCTCTGGTACAATGTTTGGGGATACCCTCTAGGAAACCTCTGCTCAGTATGTGCTTATGCATTCTTCTTCTCTGCCTGATGCGCTGAACTCTGCTAGAGCTCTCATTTAGGAGTCATAGTCTGTTAGCCTGAGCTGTGGAGGCTCATGTTCTTAGCTCTGAAGATCCCTGACAATGTGCAAGATGACAGCACACAGTCCTGACATTAAACTTAAATTTTTCTGCTCTTAGTTTCATCCTATTACTCCCAAAAAGTACTCCCTTAATACTTCCTCTCTATCCTTGTTTAGTTATGCAGGACTAGCTGAAATGTATCTTGTAGAACAAGACTGGTTCCATATTTAAAATGAAAGCCAAAAGAGACCTAAATTGGGACTGTCCCAACTAAAACAAAACTGAAGGGTTGCTTTGTGACCTTCAGATAAATTTTAACTTCTGTGCCAAAAAAGTTGTATGTTCTGGATGGATTATCAAGCGTTGTAAAATATGCAGGATTTACCCCTCTGTGCTTGTTTTTATTTTTAGTGATGACTAAATTTTAAATACATCACTTTCTCCTCTTCCTTATCAAACTTTACACCTGAAAGATGGCAGGTCAGATTCTCTGATGCTGTATTCCAATCTCACCCTGATGTAACACCACCAAAATCAGTGGGGTTAAACTGATGTAACACTGGAGTAACAAGTGGGAAATCAGACCCAGTACCTCTACACTACAGTCAGAGTGCTCCAGCTGGAGAATTTACACACGGCTGATGTGGAAATCCCATGTCTTAGACCTCGCAGTCAATATATGTTGGTTTCACCACTTACAGAATTCCATATGTTGCCAACTCATGATTTGATCACTAGCTTTTATACATTTGGTGTTTCTCTAAAAGCCCCAGGTCCTGGAATCAAGTGATTATGTGAGAATCTCTATTTTCATTTTTTAAAAACTAAACTGCCTGCCCTAATGGTTGTAGAAAAGTATTTTAAAGCACGAACTCTAAAGGCTCAATATCCAGAAGGCAAAAAAAAAGAACCTGTTTGTTTGTTTATTTAATCTCATGATTTTAAGCAAATCTCATGTTTTTGAGATCCTGATTCATGATTTTTGTATGCTTGGGTTGGCAATATTACATTTGAAGACTATTTTGTCTATCTTTTGCACCCATCTCTTACCATTATTGTACTTGAAATTTGTTTATATATGTAGTTTCAATGGGAGAACTTTAAGTTGGAGAACACAGCAAGTTGGAGTTCACTGCTGTGAACATGGTTAAAAAATCAACATTTACCCACAGGTAGCATACATCAGCATCTGAAATTACCTCCTTTTTTATGATTCTAGCTCAGATATCATGGTGGAGACTCTGAGTTAATCTTGGCTGCTTGATTGGAAGTTTTTGTCCTGTAGGTGTAAGATGCTGCTGCTGTGTGCTAGGTTGGATTCTACCATAGCAGATCGGTGCACTGAAGTTTGTCTGGATGGGAAAATGTAGCTGTGGTTGTGGAATGTTCTTATTGTTTGCATGTCGGAGGCAGATTATCATATATGAAATGGAGGCCCCTGGGCTTAGTTCTGCCATCACTTAGCCCCCTGCAATCTCACTGAGGTTGATGGAATTGCACAGGTGTAAATGAAGCCAGAATTGAACAGAAAGGAAGGGGTGGACCTGTCATTAAGACATTGGGTTGTGCCTCAGCAGGTCTGGATTCAGATCCCAGCTCTGCCACAGATCTCTGTGTAACCTTGGGCAAATCACTTGTCCTCTCTGCATTTCAGGTGTACACCTTTGAAATGGGATTAATAATGCTGCCTTTCACATAGTCACTGTCTATTTCATTCATATGCTCTTTGAGGCAAGGACGGTCTCTTACCATGGACATGTCTACACCGCAGAAGTGGTGTCAGGCTCCATGGATCGATGTTGCAGGATCTATTGAGCGGGCAGTGGAGATCCGCACAATCGATCCCAGAAGTGCTCTTTGGCTGACAGTAAATATCCCCGCCCACCCAGTGAAAAGGGTAACGTTGCATCAACCGGAGGACGTTTCCTGTCAATGCAGCACAGTGAAGCTGCCATGGTAAGTGAAAGTTAGTAAGTTGACGGGAGATACGCAAATTTCAGTACATAGCTTGCGTATCTCCTGTCAACACTGCTGGCAGAGTAGACCAGGCCTATGAGTATGTATTGCAGCTAGCACAATGGGGCCCTGATCTTGGTTGAGGGCTACTGGTATATAAATAAATGAATAATGTTAATACTTTGGCCACAAGGCTTATCCATAAGCTCCTATTGCTGGCTTGTCTCTTCAGCCTTTCTGCACAAACTCCTGGATGTACAGTGCTATTTGAATTCTGTTTAGATAACCTAACACTTTAGATTTGAATTTTCTCCACTTGCCTTGGTCTATGGACTTACGTTTCCAATATTTCGTTATATGTCCATATTTCCAGCTCTTGTGGTGTTGCAAAGAGATAGGACAAAGAGAAAGGTAGACTTTGGTAAGGAGGTTGCTGCTTAATCACATCAGGACTCAAAGGGAAGTATCCATTAACATTTTCACTGTGCTAGCAATGGGCAGCAAAGCACTCCTGAGAATTCAAACCAAACGTGTCATGAAATAGCTGGAAAGAGTTTTAGTCCAGAAAGCTATGAATGCTTACATTGTAATACTAATATAGTCCTTCTGCCTTAATTGTACTTTGGATTAATAACAATGGCACTGCATCGGAAGTTTAAATTATAGTTATGGGAATGTTTGTGGTAAATATTTTGAGCATGATTTTCTGACCAGCACCAACTTGGCTTCAGACTTTTCGAGCACAATTGGTAGCACTTTGAATCACGCTTCCTGATTCCTGGTCACGACAGGTATATTGGTAGTTAGGCCTAATTTTGCAAAAATGCCTAGTGATTTTTGAGGTTCTTTTGTTTCTGAATGCTCAACTTGGAGACATTTTAAAGAGATCTGATTTTGTAGAGTTTGGGTTCTCGATGCTTCTGAAAACCACCTTGTTGATTCAAGGCCAATGACTATAATCCATTGTAGGTGCAAAATTATGAACAGTATTATTTTCGAGCAATAAATTAGTCCATCAGAATTAGAAGTTGGTGTTAGTGTGGCACAAACACTCTTAATTGATTTGGCAATGGTAATGAAATCACAAGCTGTAAAACATTAAATTGCTGTGTGTTAAATCATATTTTACACTTGGAAAAGTAAGCTATCTAGTGTTTGAAATGTATTTGACTGTTTGTGACAGTATAATTAATTCTAGCATAATGGCACATGTCAATATGTATCCCACAGTAATAAATGAAAGCGTATGAAGCAGTAGCAACTAATGGAAAGAATAATGGAGAGAAAAAAGATTGAGGTTAATACTCAGCTGATCTTGACAGTGGCTTTGTAACATTCAGGATAATTTTGGAAACAAAATTCCAGCGTGCTGTTTAATTTGACAGTTGCAAAAATTGAGGTACCTATAATAAATAGTGAAAAGATATAGGGGAAACACCCACTTACTGTAGCAAGAAAGTTGAAAGATATGATGGGGCTGATTCTGCCATCCTTGTGTTCCCATTAATTTCAGTCGGAGTCTTACCAGAACAGAACTGTAGAGTCAAAGGCTGCAAGTGACAGACATGAACATACCCGTAATTTCCAAAGGTCTCATTTATTTTTCCTGCAGTGCATGAGAAATGAACCTTGCAGTTCCCAGTAACATTAATGAAAATTGAATGGCTCATTCTGCTTTCACAGAGCTGAGAATTTCCCACTATATGTCAATTTCTGTTGTGTCATGTTTTGTCATTTCATGTAAACTGATGCAGTGTAACACAATGCTTAGATGTGTTTGATTAACCTACCTTCTACCCCTCCACTGAATAACTGATTCTTAACATTTGTGTAGATTGTTAACAGCAATGATGGCAGCACACTTACTGTATTTTTGAGTTAGTGGATATCTTGTTTGAAATTGTCTGGATTTGTTTTGGATGACTCAGTATTTGTCTAACGATGATCAAAGCTGTAGCACTTTTCCCCTCTTATTTTTCTAAACATGCAGTTTGTCATTTGAATACACATTTATTTTATTGCTATAGCACATTTGAGGAATCTTTGCTTTGGCTTCAAATTCAGATCTATTTTTTCAGCCTTTCATGTAGAGTTCATTGGCACCATAATTCTATTATTTCACCACTTGTATGCACACTCAAAAGAAATTGTCCTATACAATGCAGTTTTGAACTTGTTTTACTTATTGCAAATATTTCCAGCCTCTTAACCCTATTTTAATTAATATTTTTATTATAGTAGCTCCCAGAGGCCCTTACCCTAAGCATACACAGAGACAGTCCCATAGAATACAGACCAGAAATTTCCCCAAAATAATTCCTAGAGCAAATGTTTTGGGAAAATATGCAATATTGATTTTAAAATTGTCTGTGATGGGGAATCCACCAAGACCCTTGGTAAACTGTTCCAATGGTTAATTATTTTCCTTGCTAAAAATGTATGCCTTTTTCCCTGTCTGAATTTCTCTTGCTTTAACTTCCAGCCTAGTTTAACAATCAGTCCAGATCCCTCTGAATCAGTGACCTGTCCTATCCTCTTCATTATTTTCCATTTCCCCCATATTGTAGAATTTGGTGACACATGGCACGAATTTGAAGTAAAGTGAAAGTTATATCAACATTTGCTCTTTTATCTCTGACCACAGCCTAATAGTAACACCACACAAGCTGCATAGCCCAGTTGAAGAACAAGTGCTATCCTTTTTCTCGTATGCAGGTACTATGGGCTCACACCATGTTCTGACACTTCCTCTTTATTGTGGAACTTGGCAGCTTGGTAAATGTAAATGGCAAAGGGTCTAGCACCAGAACTTTGCACTCTTAGCGGATATGTGATACTGTTGGCAAAGTCTTCTAGGATTGAAGGAATTTTTATATTATCTGTTGTAACGCTGGTCTGCCAGCTCAGATATAATTCTGGTTTGTGTTGAGGTGGATGATGTGTAAATTCACAGTCAGGGAGCAGGTGAAGTCCAGTCTGAGTGCAGATCTGCTCTATTACATAAGCATAATCTTTGCTGAAGTCAATGGAAACTGGCATCCATTGTATTGGAGTTGAATGCCTAGATTGTGTGGCTAGAAGTTGGCATTATGGTGACTTAGTCTGACCTCAGGCATAACGCAGGACCTAGAATTGCACCCAGTAATGCCTGCATCACAGCCAGTAACTTCTTGTTGAACTGGAGGTTTTCTTTCAGAAAGGTGGAATCTCAATTCAAGACCAACTACCACTTACTTCTCCTTCAGGAATTCTCTTCTCAGGGCCAAATTCTTTGGCATCAGTGGAACTACATAGGTTTAACCTGAGAAAGAATCTGACCCTCTTTGAGTAGCTACTGAAACAAGTCTAGTTTCATACACATGGCCAGTGTTCAACCTTAGCTAGCCTCATACTGTAGCATTATCCAAAAATATATGCTTCAACATACCATAGTTATGGGTGTTGCTATGAATAGATGTGGAAACCCTTTGCACAACCAGAACTACCCAGCAACATTTGCATTGCTAACAGGAAAGTATTCAAATTTATTTCTTTCCCCCTGTTTCTGAGCAGAGATTGGCAGATCTCCCCAACAACAAAATATTGCCCAGGTTACAGGGAAGTGCATTTCAACATCAAAGGGATATATGTTCAGTTCGAGGAGCCCCAGTAATGTTAACAGCAGCTTTCTCCACATGATAGAATTAATTTCTATCCCTAACCACCTCCACCATTTTAAATTATTTTTTTCCAAACCTCCCAAGTTAAATCCTCTGATAAAGGGGTATCATGTTTTTATTTAAAGCAATTACGTCTGTCTCCAGAATCTGAAAATGTCCGAAATGCCTCTGAGCTTGACTGTATTTAAGATTCACCTGTTTGGTCAGGCTTTTTTCAGTGAGTTCCAGATCCGTTTTCCCTGCTCTCAGTGTTAGCCTCCTCACTCTTCACGCAAGTCTTCTGCTCTAAGCGCTTGGAGATACTTCCTCAGATAAACTCTTTGAGTTCTGTAACTGCATGAAGGCATCTTTAATCTGAAACCTCTGCATGTTTCACTCTAGAATAACTTTAAAACCAGCAAAATAGGTTTGTTCGAAATGGAGTGATAAAAATGCCTGTTGGAAGGTTTGTTTGCTGAGCGTCGCAGCGACTCAGCAATGGCTAGGCAGCTGTTGTGCTGTGATTGCTGTTCACTGCACTAATTATAAATTATTGTCTTGCTAATATCTTGAACTCCCCCATCTGTCTGTTTTATCCACCTGTTGTCTTTCATCTTGGAGACAGAGACTGTCTTTCTGTGGCATGACTAGTGCCAAGTGCAGTGGTGACTGACTTCCTTAATTTCTATCTGTTACTGCAATACAATATAAAGAGAGAATAGTTTCCGCATAGAAGGAATTTTCACTGGTCAGCTATAGGCCCTTAATATAAGGGGATGTAATGTATATACCTTAACTGTAACGTAGTGGCATGTAGTGATATTGCGAAGCTAATGTGCAGTGCCGACTGCTTTGGTGATTTTTTGTTTCCACCAACGTGGATTGTGTTACTGCTGTGGTTGCAAAGCTGAACCCTCACAAAGAGAGAGATTCCTTCTGATCGCCACCTGTTTTTTATTTCTTTTTTTAAAAACATTTTGTTCATTGTCACAAAACTCTCCCTACGAAGAACAATCCGTTCTAGAGCAGTCGGCAAAATATTTTCTGAACCACAAGACAGGGAGCCCAACTGAATCTCTAGAAGCAATAATTATTTCTCAAAGGCTGATGTATTTAGTCTGCTAATGTTTAGTGAACATGTTTGTTTCGCCCTTTGAAGATAATGCCGAATGTAGCACAGTGGGACAGGAAAAAATGGCCTGTGGGTTTTCAGCATGCTTAACGAATAATGGCTTATTACAGCCACGATAGTATTAAATAATGACTTTGCCCTTTGTGTTTAGTACAAGCCACGATTTTATGCTGGGTGATTTGATTTCACAAATGGTTCCCGTGCTTTCTGTTCACTCACTTCACAATGGTCAGTGTGCAGTCTTGGTCTCAGAGAGAGGGATAATTATAAGGCAGGTCTTTGAGATCTGGGCCCGGTGGTTGGAAGTGAGTCCATGAGCAGCAGGCAGCACAGCTCATAGCTGGCTGCTGCTGCTGATGCGGCTCAGCCATTCTCTGGCCCAGGGCACAGGCTGAATGAAATACCCAGCTGATTGGCTTTAATGGGAGTCTTTGCACTGACTTCAGTGGGATATTTCTCCTGTCATAAACTAGGGAAGTGAGGGGAGTGGGGAAGAGCAAGCAGTGTGCGTTGTGTATTGAAAGCAGTGTCCAAACTTGTGGAGGACTCAGACCCAGTTTGGGATGTAAAAGCCTAAATGTTTAAACGGTAATCAGCTTAAACAGCTGATTGCCATTTAAACTGGGAGGGGCAGGCGAGCAGTAGCTGGGCTCGACTCCTGGCATGTGGAGCCCAGCGCGGGGGAGGGGAGGTGCAGCTGGGCTCAGCTCAGATCAGCTCCTCACCAGCGAGAGCTGCCATGGCTAGGCAGGCCCAGCCAAGCCATACGTTTAACCGTTTAAACGGTCTATTTTTAGAACGTTTACACAGATTCTTAATTAAATGAATTTGTACATCCCTAGCCCAAGTTAGTCCGACTCCACCCCTAAATCATCATCTTCCCTCATTGTGCTGATTAGTTTCCTTGTAGATCATGACGTGATGAAAGCTTTGTGGTGTTTTGTAATAAGGAAAAATGGGTTAGCAGAGTTTGAAAAGGGGATCCATTATAAACCGAAAGGATTCAGGTTTCAAACTGAGCAGTTTGATTGACTTCACCTTAGTCCCCTTTGGTGAGGATGTGGATTGATCTGTATTTCAGCCTTACAAATCCGACAGCTGAGATGATGACCTCTTCATACTGGTGGTGCATGGGGCTTTTTTTAATGATTTTGATGCAGCTAGCTATTTGTGTTTTGTGTTTGGTGGACGTTCCTGATAAGATTTTGGGAAAGGCCTATGGATTATGACCGACAGTCCTTTCCCATATTGTGAGGCAGAGACAATTCTTTGTTTCAACCAGAATATGTTTTGCCTAATTACTGATAAATTACCCCTGAAGAAGTTGTACTGTTAAATGTATTCCTCTACATAATATCCAAATGGTTGGAAAAGAAGCAAATGAAATAGCTTGCAGACTAGAGAGCATTTTATCAAGAAGACTGTTCAAAATATATGCTCAAATTAGTTGATATTTAGCAAATTATTTTTATTCTGAGTTTAATATTCATACCTCTGAGGCAGATAAAACAATGAAATAGTTTGTGCCCAATATTTTTTAGAAATTCAGCTGTGTAAAATTTCAGTTATATAAAGTCTTAGAGGCAATATTAAAACCTTTTAATTTCG
The DNA here is from genome assembly GCA_007922155.1 of Mesoclemmys tuberculata. Classification (NCBI taxonomy): domain Eukaryota; kingdom Metazoa; phylum Chordata; order Testudines; family Chelidae; genus Mesoclemmys; species Mesoclemmys tuberculata. The sequence goes on from ML677027.1 coordinate 10,663,286, forward strand.
ATTAGGCAGGTGCCCTATAAATTACAGTGTGGGTGGCATATCTCCTGGGTCGCTTGTGGTAGGAATGGTGAATTTCCTGGTTTGTTATAAGCTAGCAAAATCTAATGCAACACAGAAAGCACACTGAAATTGCAGAATATAATTTTATAAAGCAGTTTATTCCTAAATATGAAAAAAAAAGTCAAGTTACAGTAACAATGTGCTCTTTCTAATTAAAACAATGAGGGAAGAGGGGAAATAGCAGACACCAAATGTGATTAATACACCATACTGGCCTCTAACTGGTAGACATGGGAATTCGTTGAGCCTTACTCACAAGCATGACAAGAATGCTGGGCAAAGTTGAACGGTCTGTCTGCATCACAGTGCCACCATACACATTGATGCAGTCTGCACACTGTAGTTGGATAAGCCGCACCACAGGATGGCAGAATGGCACCCCAAGGATGTAGATTAAGTGAGGTCCATTAGTACATGGAATAGGAATGCAGAAAAAGCCTTTCAAAACCTGGGTGTCTAACGTTAGGCTTATAAGTCCATATTTAAACCCCTGAACAAGTGGCCTTGTTCTTAAAAAGTGTTGTGGACTAGGCATCTCCCATGGAAATGCTCAGCACTTTTGAAAATTAGGTCACCTATTTAAAAGCCTAAATAAGGTCTAGAAACTTAACATTACATACTCATTTTTCTAAAATCTTAGCTGAAGTGTGGAACTCTTGCCTACAGGGTGCTTGGATTTAAGCAGTATTCTTAGTCCCCCATTTTCATAAGCCCCGTGCACGCGTGTACACTATCTCTAAAAGGATCTAAAAAGCAGAGTGTGAATCCACTCCTATTTAGAATCCTGAAAAAGCCTTTCATTTTTCTTCCAAAGGATACAGTGTATCCTGTGTTTGTTCCTGGTACTCTCACAGGACCTCTCCTAAGAGCTACAGTACCCTCCACCCCCCCAAAAAAAGTGTCCTTTCTTTGTAGTTGACATTAAACAGGCCACATATATTTTTCTTATGTGGGTTGGAGAAGAATTATGATGTCCTAACCTATTCATTGCTTTTAAGGGCCTAGTTATGTATTTGCTGTGATAGGCAAAATTGTTGCCATCAAATAATGGTAAAAAAAGGTAATTAGATTTTGAAACAAAGCTTTTTTTATTTTTGCCGTTTCCTAATTTTTTTCTTTTGAGAAGATAAACAAACAAACAAACAAAAAATATCGTTTCAATGTGACATATTCCCAGTAACATCAGTGGAAGCCAGATGGAGTCCCTAACTTTGCATCATGATGACTTATTTTCGTCAAATAAAGCTGGTGAAAAAGCTTTCAAGGAGATTTAACTCTATGAAAAGTTGACTCGTAATTGCACATATAACAACATAAATGGCTTGAGCAGTAGGAGGCAAAGAAATATTAGATGAAAAGTTCAAATTCTATTTCTGTTTCTTTCTGTAGGTTCTTATACTGCATGTGAAGTTCATGAGACTGATCTGTAATAATTTATGAATACTGTGTGTGACCTGGTTCTTGACAGAGTTTCATAGCTATATTGGATTGAAATGTTGGCTGTATGCATGTTTTGATTTAGTTTAGTTTAATAGTAGGGCTGTTGGGAAACTAACTGGAAGGCAATACATTGGCCCTAGATAAATAACCTCCTGGTAAACATTTCAAGAGATCTAAGAAAAAATGCCTGGATTATTAAACTGGGAAGATTCTACTTACAAGCACCAGGTAAGTTACTTTTTTTGCCCAGGCTAGAAATGAATGGATCCAAGGACATTAAACAGTTAGAAAAGGGACGATGTGGGAGGGAGTTGTCAGTGAGCTGCTCATGGTACTAGAATTGGTTAGCACAGAGAGGTCTGAAGCGGGCGGGCCTTGTTAATTGCCAGGGGATGGAAAGCCTCAGGGAAGATATATGTTTCAGAGACTATTTTGTTGTTTTAAGAATCCTTTATAGCTTAGGCAGTGCTGTACTTGGAACAACTTACCAAGGGTTGTGATGGATTCTCTCATCACTGGCCATTTTCAGATGAATATTGGATATTTTTCTAAAAGATATACTCCAGGCATCATCGTGGGACAGTTTTCTGGCCTGTGTCGTACAGGAGGACAGACTAGAGGATTACAGTGGTCCCTAGAAATAATTAATCTAGGATTAAACAATTCTTCCTGAAGAGAAAACTTACAGGTGCTGAGCTCAGCCAGGCCTGCTGAGAAGTTAGGGGTGGCACATGGGGACTAACCCAACACTTAGTCAGAGAGTGGGAGAATTGTGGGATTCCATGCCAGGACAGGTAAAGGCAAGAGAGTCCATCCCCGAGAGAGGGACATTCAGTGAGACCAGAGAGAGGTCAAAGGTGCAGCTGGGCCCATAACCATGATCACCATATCTTAGCGCCTTCAAGTCAGAGTAAACTTTAATAACTGAGAATAAGTGTGATAAAATGTCTCCTTCGAACTTTGCCTTCTGAGCAATCTTGAGTAAATCTGGCAATTTTCAGCCTTAATGAAATTTTCAAGCCAAAATTACAGAGGAGGCAAAAATAGGGCTCTTGGATGAGAACTGACTGCCTGAAGAAGAAAAGGGCCAGGATTTTATCTATGGCTTTATCTGTGTAGCACATCTGAGGAAAGAGGCCCATAAGTGGCTCATGTTGGTTTCAGTGTGGAAATGGGAGCCTTTTGCTTTAAAAAGGGACTTCTATATTCTGTCTAATGCATCAGTGTCAGCCCCGGTCTACCTCGAAAAGTGGGCAAAAGCTGCATTTTTAGCCCACTGAATCATTGGTACAGATTCTCATTGTCACAGGTCAGAGCAACGGCACCTGCATATGCCCTCAGTCGTTCAGCAGGGGCACCCATTCTCAGCTTCTAGCTACTCAGCCATTGCCTTTCTGGGTGGGGTCCTGCGTCTCTCTCTCCATTTGAAGCGGGGTATTCCAGAGTGCACGGTTCCCTGCTTGCACTGTGCATTTCCCAGCAGAGACAATCAGACCTGCTTGCTTTCTTTGCAGAGACTAAAAACACTGCGATTGCTACAGATATACGTTACCACACAGTTCGTTCTAAGCAAGCCTGCTTTATTCTTAAGGTAAAAAGCGTCACGGTGAACACATACTAAACCCAACAAGAGAATCTACAGGTATGCTAGTAATCTCCCCAGACATCAGCCCACTGTTGCAGTTTCTTTGTGGTTACAAGTTCATCAGAGCTTCAGCTCAGAAGCACATGGTCGTAGGGGACCTCGGCAGGCCAAGTCTTTCCAATCCTCCCCTAAGGATTGGGGTGCTCCATGGACCAGGGAGCAGGCCTTGAGTCCATTTTAAACTCGGGCTTTTATCCAAAAGTGTTTTCTTTGTCTGTTGGAGAATCTAGTTTGAACTAGTATATGCCTCTTTCTCCAGGGGGGCTTCAAAGGCTGATAGAGAGGAGGGAGATTAGTAAGCCCCCGCCCCACTAGACAGTAGTACAGAACTGCACAATTGCATCTTTAATACGATGTATCCCCCCTTTGTCCCCCTTCCACCCACCCGAGGTATTAACCTTAATTCAATAAGGTTTAACTTAATTCAGTGAAGTTGATCTTAATTCCATAAGGGTAGCTCAGCATATAACAGGATATTGTCAGCCTGTCACTCTCACGTCACAGAATTTGTGCAAATCAAGCCTGTCATGCAGGAAATCTCCTCCTCCTCGATGAATTAGCTATTACCCAACAGCTTCTCTGGAGGCAGTCACTGAGCATTTGGGTAGTCACCAGTCTGTATGCAAGTAGCTCTGCCTGTGTTCTGGTCATGAGAGATATTTGTTAGCCAAGAGTATTAGGTTGGTTCTGCAACCTCCATGCAAGATATTGGTCCCAGTCCAATACCAAATGAAGCCAATGGAACTTTCCATTGACTTCAAGGGGCTTTGGATCAAGGCCATCACCCTGCCTGTCTCCAAAATCAGGATGGCATCGTGTAAGAGGTTGCGATGCTCTATACCTCAAGGTAGCAGCCTCAAGCCCCCATACACACAGCGGTGATATGATTACGATATGTTTGGTACAAATGCATGCCTTGTGAGGTATCAGTTTAAAAGTCTTGATTTGTGGAACGCTAACATCCTGTTGGACTGTATGTGCTATCATCATATGTGAAGTTATTTCAATAGCGCATATAGCAATATTTCATATCTTGTGAGGTTGGGAGATGCCCACGGCCAGGTTTTCAGTAAGGACAAAGGAGCACCCGTCACTGGCCAGATAGGCGTTGATGGCCCATCAAAAAAGAATCCACTTTCCCAGAGGGTCCTCAAAGAAGGCAGGTATGCAGTGGAGACTGCCTGACTCCTAAATCACAGCAAGGATCTTTCTAGCAGCTGGAAGAAGGTATAAAAAGAGAGACAGTGACATCATCGTTTGGCCTCTCCTCCCCCTTCTTGCCCTCCACCCCCAATCTCAACACCTGGAAGAAAGTCTGAAAGACAAAGACTTTGAACTGGGGAAGATTGTTCCCAGGCTGGAAGGGGGTCCAGTCTGTGTATTGAGGAACTGTAAACTGACTATACCATCTGTTAAGGTGAAACACCGTTTGACTCAAATCTTGCTTAGTTTGATTGTTAGAATTTAGACTGCAAATGTATTTTTATTTCTTAGGTGACCAAGTTTGATCTCTCTGCGTGCTGCTTGTAATCACATGAAATCTGTCTTTCTGTAGTTAATAAATCTGTTTTGTATTTCACCTAAGACAATGAATTTTGGTTGAAGTGCTTGGGGAATCTCAGCTCAGGCTGGAGCACATCCACTTCCTTATGAAGAAGTGGTGAACTTCTTAATAAGTTTACACTGTCAGAGGGAAACGAGCAGTGTAAGACAGTATGTTCTATGGTGCCAGGCTGAGGAGCTGGGAATTGGCTGAAGCTTCTCTATTGGTGGTTCATGAGTGACTTGGAGATCATTCAGCTGGCCATGTCCCTGCCTGCAGAAGTGCAGTGCCAGCCAGATGCTTGTAACTTGTCATTAGCATCACAGTGTGAGGAGCAACCCAGGCTGGTGGATTTGGAACGCTCAGCAGTCCCACAGTCCAGGTTGCACCCTGGGGATCACATCACAGAGGTGTAACCCAGCTCCAGTATATTTAATTCTAAAAAGAACTTCAGGAAATTGCACAATCGCTCTGTCATCCAGAAGGGCCAGAGATTCATCTGTCCGCATGGAGATGCGGAGACGTGCACGTGAAAATGAATGTGCATCATTACTGAAATATTCACACCTTGCTGAGGAGACAGATGGAGGCAGTGATCTGGAAGCTATTGTACCACTGTCAAATACTGAAAGCAAAGGATCTCTCTGCAATCAAGGTACTGTCAACAGCGACAGTTTTTTGCTTCATGTAGGGGCATGTGGCAAGCACATGAGGAAAACTCCCTGGTTTGAATCGCTATGTGCTGATGGGAGTCCATTTTGTTCTTTTGCCATTTCTCTAGTGTTTGCTATTTCTCTATCTGATCACCATGTTGCTTTTCTTAACCAGGGTGTATTTTGGCCTTTGCTCAGATTAATGCTTATCTTAAGAAGAATGTCATGGCATTGCTTTCATTTCTGTTGTGTGGTCTTAATCGACCTAACGAAATACGTTTTCTAGTAGCGGAGGCTCATACAATACAGGCAAAATGTACATGAAAACCATTTTCTCACATAGGTTGGCTAAGTCAGTGCACACAATGTGATTTTAAGAACTCATTTGTACACACAGAGGAGCAGAGGGGAGAACGCAGTGAGAAAAGCAGTTGGGAGAACGTCTCCTCGGGAGGCAGATGGACAAATGAATTCCACTGAAAATTAGGTCTATCTTCTTGCCATGCTGCAGCACACCTTTATGTAGTTATACAATAATGCTGCTCTTGGCCAGTCCAAGTTAGTGGTACTGTGCGCTGCTCTGCAAGAAACCTAATCTTAACCTTCAGAACAGGTTTTGCTCTTTGGTCAGGGTATCGTTCTTCATCTTTTGAGGAACTACAACATGGAAAGTCACTTGACAGCAGTCCTGTCAGCTGAGTAGGGAGGTATGTTGATGGACTCCAGAAGGAGTCATCTCCTGGCCTCACCCACTAGAAGGATGGCGCCACAGTGGGGCACAGAAGATGGATGGAGGTAGAGGGGAAGTTCTCAAGTCACAAGCACTTCCCCCAGTGGGTAAAATCAAAAATATCTAACATGACATTGACCTGGACAACAGCAGGTAGTAAAACCAGCGAGAATGAAAGAACCTGGAGCTGCTGTTAGGATATAGTTCAAAACACACTTTCACGGTGAGTTAGTTTTATTGTAAATTTGTAATTTTATGTAAATAGAAAGTTAATTTGTGTAACTGGTCAAAGGTTTAGATCTTTTGAAAACATACCACAAGATAAGCAGAAGATTTATGAATTTCCTTCATTGCATAGTTTTTGGAGAAAGCTTTTATTGGTCATGGAACGGCCCCAAGAAAAATATTTAATTAAAAAAAATACTGCGTTGGGTTTATTTAGCTTAAATTCAGATGCAGTGCTTTAACTAGTCCTTTGGTGATATTATAAGAGAGATTGTCTTTTCCTTCTAAAATGAGAATACTGTCAGGGTAAAAGAAGGAGAGGGAAAAAAACAACCAACACCATTGTTTAAATAACATTAAAATTCTGACTAAAATACCAAATAAAAAAGTATAATGCATGGTTATGGCTGGAGGCTATGGAGAAGGCTTATTACTTTTAAGCGCTCTAAGCTTCTAGCATTGAAGTGATGATATTAATTTTAAAAAAAGATAATTGATTGAAATTCAGTCTGTATCTTGCTCCATTATGTCTCGGCAGTGTACGTGACGTGAGATCTGCCGATATCGCAAGCCTGCTGCAGTAGCTTGGTACAGCATGGTGGGCTAAGGATGAAGTAATCGTTGTACTCCTCCTGTGATGTTTTCTTTTTCTCATAAACTGTGAAGAATTGTGATGTTAATGAAAGAGAAACTGATCGCTCTCGCTTGAGCCAGCATCCTACTGCAAGCAAATGCAAGCATCTCCTGTGCAATTCATGTCTCTGTGCACTTTAAGTGGGAGCTGTAATTTGGCCGTTTTAAGGCTGCTTCATTCAGGTGAACCTTTGTCGGCCATGAAGACTAGCTGTCAGGACCAGGGCCTAACTTTTGGTGTTTTGGTTATTTTCTTTCCCTCCTCCTTCCCCTCAAAAGTTGGGTTAAATAACACACTATCTGTTTCTGGGAAGAGAGGGTACTTATATTAGTAGATGTATCTACCCACTTGCCTACATCAGCCAGAGAAGGCGAAATAAAGCTCTAAACTACAGCCCAGTTCAAGGCCCTGTCTTCAGGGCTAGCTTTATTAACGGAAAGAAAAGAACAAGAGCAAATTTGAGCAAACAAGAGAAACTCAGGAAATTTGGTAACAGCTCTTTCCAGTGTACAGCAAACTGAGAGGAACAAGAACTTGAGCCCATCCTCTGAGGGTGCCAACCACTGTAGCAGCTTCTCCTTTGCTTTTCAAGCCACCCCAGATCCGCCATGTGATAGACAGGTCTCTCTTTGTAACCCCTTCCACACTACCGATTCAGCATGGAGATTGGGGGCGGGAGCTTGAGATGTGTTTATCTCTATGTAAATATAAAATTGTTTTTAACCAACATCAGTAGGTGCAGCAAATCAGATCCCAAATCCATATCCAACTGCTTTATGGCAAGGATCACGTATTGTCACACAAAGAAGAGGATCAGATGTTGCTTTGTGTCCTAATAACCTGCTTCTTCCCACAGAACAGAAATCCAAAACTGGCTCTGTTTTCAATGTGGTCATAGAATTGTATGGTGCCCTCATGGTACCTTCTGCACTTTGGGAAAAGAATAACCATAAGCAGTGACCAACAAGCCAAGAAAACCTACTGTACTCAGTACAGATCAGTTATCTATCCCAAATACAGAGAAAGCATCTACTACCTCAGTGCTTTTCAACTTTTTTCATTTGCAGACCCCTACAAAATTTCGAATGGCAGGGCAGACCCCTTTGGAAATCTTAGACATTGTCTGCAGATCCCCAGGGATCCATGCACCACAGGTTGAAGACCACTGGTCTACAGTATTACTAATCTGTTACTAATATAGGAAGAAATTTTTCCCGGTAGAGCATTAGGCCTATTTACCACTGAAACTCTATTCTGAGAGGTTAATTAGGACTTCAGTGGTTTGTAAGCTCTTTGCTAGACTCATAGACTCATAGGTCAGAAGGGACCAATATGATCATCTAGTCTGACCTCCTGCACAAGGCAGGCCACAAAACCCTACCCATACACATTTATAACAACCCCGAACCCATGACTGAGTTATTGAAATCCTCAAAAGTGAGATTTGAAGACCTCAAACTGCAGGGAATCCATCAGCAAGTGACCCATGCCCCACGCTGCAGAGGAAGGCGAAAAACCTCCGGGGCCTCTGCCAATCCGCCCCGGAGGAAAATTCCTTCCCGACCCCAAATATGGCGATCAGCTAAACCCCGAGCATGTGGGCAAGACTCACCAGTCAGCACCCAAAAAAGAATTCTCTGCAGTAACTCAGTTCCCATCCCATCAACATTCCCACAGACCATTGAGCAGACTTATCTGCCGATAATCCAAATCAATTGCTCAAATTAAACTATCCCATCATAACATCCCCTCCATATACTTATCAAGTTTAGTCTTAAAGCCAGATAAGTCATTTGCCCCCACTACTTCCCTCGGAAGGCTGTTCCAGAACTTCACTCCCCTAATGGTTAGAAACCTTCGTCTAATTTCAAGTTTAAATTTCCTAATATCCAATTTGTACCCATTCGTCCTCGTACCTATATTAGTACTAAACTTAAACAATTCCTCTCCCTCCCTAACGTTAATCCCCCTGATATATTTATATAGAGCAAGCATATCCCCCCGGAGCCTTCTTTTGGCCAGGCTAAACAAGCCAAGCTCTTTGAGTCTCCTTTCATAAGGCAGAATTTCCATTCCTCGAATCATCCTAGTAGCCCGTCTCTGAACCTGTTCCAGTTTGAATTCATCCTTCTTAAACATGGGACACCAGAACTGCACACAATATTCCAGGTGGGGTCTCACCAGCGCCGTATATAACGGCACTAACACCTCCTTCTCCCTACTGGAAATACCTCGTCTGATGCAACCTAAAACCGCATTTGCTTTTTTAACAGCCATATCACATTGGCGGCTCATAGTCATCCTGCTATCAACCAATACCCCAAGGTCCTTCTCCTCCTCTGACGTTTCCAACTGATGCGTCCCCAACGTATATTTAAAATTCTTATTATTAATCCCTAAGTGCATGACCTTGCACTTTTCACTATTATATTTCATCCTATTACTATTACTCCAGTGTACAAGGTGGTCCAGATCTTCCTGAATAGTATCCCGGTCCTTCTCCGTGTTAGCAATTCCCCCC
>ML677027.1:10674848-10758048 GCA_007922155.1 Mesoclemmys tuberculata
GGCTAATGACAATGATGAATTTATATTACTGTAGCCTCAACTGTGACCAGGGCCCCCTCCTGCAAACTGTACGAACACATGGGAGAGATCGTCCCTACCCTGATAGATGTACAGTCTAAACATACAAGACAGACAGATGGTGGGAGGGAAAACAAAGGCACTGAGAAGGGAAGTGACTTGCCCAAGGCCACCCAGCAGTTCAGTGGCAGAGCCAGGACTAAAATCCATGGCTCTGGCTTCTCAGTCAGGTGCCTTATCACTGCACCATGAGCTTCTGCAGTGTAAATCACTTACTATTGCATTCTTAAGGCCAGGTTTTCAGATTTACTGTGCAAATTGCCAGGGCTGGAAGCCAGGTGTGGGACAGAAAACATGACTGTAAAACAACCCATTCTACATTTTTGTGGATAAAATAATGCAGAGAAAGTGAGATTTTGTTGTGTGTATCTGGCATTTCTGAGGCATAGTGCAAGAAAACAAAGGATTCGTGATGGAGTACTGTGACAGGCACAACAACAAAATAATCCACCACCAACAGCCACCACCACAATATCAAGAAGAATTCCAGACAGTACATGCTGTTGAAATAGATACATTATTTTGTAGGTTTAAATCAGGAGCGTTGCTTAGCCCTGTGTGTTCTGGGCAGGGTTTACAACCTGGCTCCTGCTATTTGTAGATTCCTCAGCCTGCCTCTCCTCTGAAGATACAGGCATTGAGAGCTAGATGTTTTTTTCCTATCCAAAAGTGGCAATGTCCCTTTCTGAAATGTATTGTAAGTAGGTCACTGCTGCTTTTATCTAACAGTGCTTCCTTTTGCATCCTCTCATTGATGCATCTTCCTCTGAGCTGCATGTGATCATAGACCAGCTGCAGTTTTACTTGGGCTGAAAAGAAAGTGCCAGCAATCAAGTTCCAAAGGAGGATTTGCTACTTCACATTCACTACATGCCATTTAAGGAAGCTTTAGAGAGGCTGTGCAGCTCCTAGCCCACATGCATCATCGACAATGTAGTACATTCTTTCTGTACCTTACTGCCTTTACAAGCTCAGTCAGCCTCTTTAGAGGATGTTCACTAAATAATTCAGAAAGGCAACTTGGTCTGACATCCATCTGGTTTAGCAGAGTCTGGTGACCTCGCTTATGATTACCTACTATTGCTATCACTTGCCATGTAGTGTAAACAAGGTAACATGAGTCCCCATTGATTGACGGGTAATCAGTAAACTGAGTTGTTGAAAAAAAGAGAGCATGCTTTTAAAATGAGGGCTCCAGCAACCTAGCTGTAGGGATGAATTTGTACAAATTAGCGACCATTATAGAGTCAGTTTTTCTGCCTTAACAACAAGGGTGTCTCATTTCTTTGACATAATTATTGCTCTTGTTCAGTCTAATTTGGGAATGGGATTCTAAATTTTGATTATAATAATTTGTCCTTTTTTGATTTCAGAATCCCATTTTTTATCTCAAAGTTCTCTGAACAAAATATTAACTCAGAGCAATAATCTCATCTGAGTGTTGGCAGAATCCCTCTCCGTCATTGTAAAAGTCATTCAAGTGACCTTTTTGAAATGTGCTCCATTTGCCTGGCCTGCACCTTTCTTCTTAATGAAACACCCATTTAAACTGCGTGATGCAGAGCCTCGGTCATGGGGAATACAAGGTGCCCTCTGGAGTTACTTGAACATGTGTAGTGTTTTCACAGGCACTAGAGCAGTTAATATGAAAGTGATGATTGCAGACCCATTGAGCACCATTGCAGAAGAGAAAAACACATTTTCACGTATTTTCACAAGAGAGATTTGGAACCAAAACTTGAACAATATAAGCGGGTTTGTCTCAGAATATTATCTCATTAATTGTACATGGAGGATACTTTGTGTCTCAAGTGTTGGAGCAGGAAATCTGCCAGGAGTGATGAGAAATATATGCTGTCCTATGATGCAAAGGTTTCTTATTCTTAGCTAACCGCTAGGTTAGCTGAACGGCTATACACATTTGTTTGATGGGACTGTTACGTAAGGTCACAACCTGCACCTTCATTGTACCGTTGTGTATCAACTACTACCTAATATCTTGGAATCCTGCATGTAATTACGTTCTCCAGCAGTAGCTGCTTAACATCAACAGCCAAACCAAATAGGCCACGGAAGTGATACTTGACAAGAGGCAGGGCTAAAGCAGGCTGACTGTGCGGAGCTAAATTTCCTCATTTCAGATTCAGCACTGCCACTTTTGCGGGAGCTTCTGACACAGCTTGCAAAAAAATAAAATAAAATGAAAATAAAAAATGGGAGCGTGACCATTCTGTGCACATAAAAGACTGTTTGTTCCGGTGGATCAAACTGTTGGTGGCTTTGTCACCTGATTTGCACGTGGAAACATGAGTGGTTCCATGCATGCAAAATTGCTGCAGGTTTAGGGTTACCATATTTCAGGTTCCCAAATGGAGGACACTGTGGGGGAAGGGGTAGCTGGAGGGTGGGTATAGATGGGGGGTGCTGAAGGGGTGTTGTGTACTCAGAGAAGGTATTTAGGGGGTGCTAGAGGAGGCCTCACACTCGACGTGGGGACAGTGTCGTGCTCCCTGTCACGATGGCAGGGTGGCTGGTGTAGACCTGGGACGCAGAGCCAGACCATCAGTCAGTGCCTCGCTGAGGGCCTCTCTCCTCCCCAGAGCAGGGGATGGGCCCTGTCCGGACTCTGAGACCCCGTGACAGGGCAGGCGGCCCAGCCGAGAGGCTCTTGATGGCGTCACTTGGTTTGTGGGCTGGGCCTCGGCAGGCAGGATTTGGCAGCTGTGGATGCCAGGGAAGGACCCATCAGAGCGTAGAGACAGCTGTTTCTGAGCTGCAATGTCTGGAGTAAAAATATCCTGGACATTTCCCTTTATTTCTGAAATCGGCCTGAGCAGAGGATGAAAAAAGAGGTCATGTCCAGAAAAACTCAGACGTATGGTAACCCTTGGATTAGTTGCATGTGTGAAGCTTGCTGCATGCACTTAGAGATGGAGCTAAATGCGCCTGCCAACACTCAGTACTGATTGTAATTATCAGGAGCGATTCCGTGCACAGGTGTGTGTATTTAATGTCCCTTGCTCCTCAACAGTTAATACAGATACACTACACGTGTGTTACTCGTCGATTTAATGAAAATTCGTGCCTACCAGGAGCTACCACACAAATGGCATTTACTCTGTCTGAAGTGAAGCCTGTTTTTACCCCTTATGTAATGTGGTTTTAACAGTATTTCCAAGGCAAATTATTACAGTAAACAAGTATAATTTGTTTCTGCTTTAAATTATCAGTTTGTAAACAAACTTCATTTTGCTTTTGTCCAGAAGAGTTTTGTGTCATTTCCTAGATATTTTAATTAATGAATCGTGTCTTAAGGGAAAATTTGCCACTTGGAGCATTCAGGGCTCTAGCAAATGCTTGTGTCATGTTCATGTTAACCATTCAGGATTGAGTTTACAGCCAGCCTGCCTCTACAGTGTTGAAACTAGGAACAGACAAAATGTGGCTTTTTAGTAGAAGTGTGGGTGGGGGGGCAGGTTGAGTTGTTTTCTCTCCTAGATAGTCTGTTGAACTGTGTAATTTGAGGAGGGAAATAGAAACCTACCAAATCCCCAGTGTATCCTCAGATGAGCATTTGATACTGTCATTCCATAGTAGAATTGTATGGAGAACTGTAATAAACAAAAGATTTTCAGTTCCTTGAGTCTCGTGAACAGAGGTCAGCACAGGATCTGGCAGAGGGGATTCAAGTGGCTTAAAGACACCTTGTGTTTCTCCTCCCTCGATAGATACATTTACATTCCTGGGTGTATCCAGGGACCAGTTTGGAGCAGTTTGGTCTGCCTCCATAGATGTGATTGCAGGAGCAGAACTTGTCTCCTTGCTCTCGGAGCATATAACTTACTATGGAGGGCCATGTGTTTGAAACAGCAATTTAAATAAAGCTATACTTAAAATACTAATAAAAAAAGGCTAATTCCATAAATATTTATTTCAATAAGGGCTGGCCCAAAGGAGCTCTGTTGAGGTCAGTGAAGCTCTGCTGTGTGTATGTTCTTCGGAATATTGAGTATAATCCTACATAATGAAAACCTAATTTAGCTCACATAATAAAACCCATCATTTTTGGTGTTGGAAACTCATCGCTATTAGTTTGAAAAACACAGGGGTTGCTAACTTACTCACCATTGCCAGTAGCAAGTGCTCAAAACTCCTGAGTCAGGCCTCCTCAAAATCATGATATTGGCCCAAAAGTAATACATTTTGGGTTCTTTTTTATTTGCCTTCTGTGTGTGGGTTTTTTTTGTTTGTTTGGTTGGTTGGTTGGGTTTTTTTGCCTTTCAGGCCTACAGTTTCAAGCTTTTGTCTGCAAATATGAGGGCTAGAAACACACATTTACTCAGTTGAACCTGAGATACCGATGTAAACGCATGACTCCAGGAGCTGGGCTTTAAGAAAAACACCATGTATTGTCAGTCTCGTGATGAAATCCCAAGAGCTGACGGTATTATCTACTCTGTATGGTTTCTCTTTTTTTTAAGATGGGGGTGCTCACTATGTGAGCTTATTCCTGTGGTCCAGAGTATGTACCTGGAATAAACATAAAAGGTAAAAAATATCAGAATTCTCAGAGCCAGATAAGTATAGGTCATAAAATATGCAAAATATAAAAAATAAACACCACCTTAATAATACTGTGTATCACCCAGACTGTTTAGCCCTGCTGGTGCAAACATGGTATGTCTAAGATCAGTGGGGCATCACAGGAAATTAGTGGGAAAGAAAATTAAGAGGGCATTGAAAGATAAGGGGAACAATAAGTTGTTTTGAGCTGTAAAATTGGTCTCTTTACTAGCCTGCTGTAATGTTAGATAATGGGGTAGAAGAGCTTTAATAGGATGGGGTGACTCAGGTTGGAGGGTATATTGAGATTCTAGCCTGCTGGAATGTTAGATAATGGGGTAGAAGAGCTCAAATCGGATGGGGTGACACAGGTTGGAGGGTGTATTGAGATTCGGTCAGCAACAAATAAGATCATAGTTCTAGAAGGATAATTAGTATTTTCAAACCATTCAGTTTTGAGGATTGGTACCTAAACAACTATTTGTAATATACACATGTGAGCCAGATAAAAGGATTTTCTTGTCTTTTTTTAAACAGCCTGCAGGGATTATCGATTGGTAAGAACAGCCTGATTTACATGTAAATAAATTATAGACACTGGCCAATGACAATTGTAACTGTCCAGATGCAATGACTTTGACTTGCTGACATCACTGCTTCATTAGCATGCAGGAGATGAGAGCACTGCAACAGTAAAGATTCTGGCTCAGCTATCTAGCTGGCAATTATTCTCTATGGGCTACATATTTTCTTGTTAATGTCTTGTGCTTTGGAGGGCAAATGGAATATACTCTTTCTGCCTCTAAGGATCATTTACCAAAGCCAAAGTTGGGGGTCTGCTGAAAGCATTTGGTTTGCTGAAAGAGGATATGGTAGGGAAAAGCAAAACAACCGAGCTGGAATTCTGAGCAAGGCAATGTAAGCTGTAAAACCTATCCAGACACAGGGCAAAAATCACACTTTCCTGCTGATGGTTTCCACAGCACATTTTCTTTCATGCAACAGTATGTTTGGGGTGTGTGTCTTCTAAAAGACTTTCACAAAAACTGCTCATTTCAAGAAGACACCTACCAGTGTGTGTCACACAGTTTTGAGAAAGAAAACAAGATGTTTTATCATGCTGCAGTGCCGTCTGTGTTCTTCGGAGCGCCATACCAAAGAAAAGTAAATAGTAAAAACTAACATAGCAAAACAGTGTAGCGGATTCTTTTCCCCAGACTGGCATAATCATCAGTGAGAACAGGTAAGAAATAATCTTTTACCAGCTACTTTTTAGGTTGTCATGTATTTTTAGAGAGAAGCTGAAGTCTGGAGGGAGAGAGGGGGGCGGAGGGACATAGGGAACTATCCTCTGTGTACATGTAGGGATGTGATATTTGCTGATATACTGTTGTTGGAAACCTTTAGAGAATTTATTTAAACCTTGATGTTCTTACTATTTATGAATGGAAAAAGGTTAATTGTTAAATTAATGTTACAGCTACAGGAAGTCAAGGATAAATGTATAAACTTCATTAACATGTTTTTCATTTTTAAAATAATTATGAAAGGTTTTAAATAGAAAAATATGCTGATTGCTCAGTGTTGATTTACTGCATTGATAAATTCAGCTTCAGGAGGTCTGGAACCATTGAGCATTTTAAGCAAATTGTATACAGTATAGGTTGCTAGATGGTGATGTTACAATTAGGGTTAATTATTTTATTACTTTTACTGACATCATTCTGAAAACGGTTTGAAAGTGTTAATCATACTGCACCTTTGTTACATTGCCAGAGCACCTACTCCCTAGATTGAGCTAGCACTTAAACCTGGGGGTTATATTGTCTAATATAATTTTCTTTCAGTAGATTCTTCTTTATATTCCTTCAAGCGGCCATATGTGACATAGACATGACCTGTGACCATGTAAAGGTTTTAATCCAGTTACTCTTTGTTTTGTAGTCATGATTCCTTGGCTGCGTGCTAAAGACTGATTGAACTTTTATGAGCCATTGAGGATTAGCGCTGGGCAGAATAATTATTCACACCAGATGCAGTGTCATCCTTTTAGTTTTAGCTCTGTTGTCTTGTAACTTATCCTACTAATTTTTATTCAGTGATTATTTCACCTCTTGTGCAAATGCTTAAATGTCTGACCTCAGTGTGTTCTATTTATAAGGGTACTGACTTGAATCTTTGGCAAAGATTTATACAATTAACTTTCTGCAGTTAACAAGATTATATTTTGCTTTGTGTTTCAACCTACTCCTGTAGTTTGTTTTAAACAACTTTATTGTACTTAACAAGATGAAATGGCTTACTCTGTTTGCTTCAGACAGTATTTGCCAGGGTTAGCCACAAAAGCCATTCTGCTAGTGATTTCATTCACAGATGGGTCAGTATTTCTAGTAAGCCTCAACTCTGAAATAATTACAATATTTCTAAGTGTGACGTGGCTTATAATATTTCTGAGTGTTTTTTCTGCTGGTCAAATTTTCTTTGTTTGAAATAACAAGTCCAGGATATGTTATAAATGAAACCTGTTTACTGCCTACTTGCTACACATGAAAGGCTGTCAATATCCTTTTAAATAGAAAATAGCAGCATGGGGAAGTCACAGTGAAACAGCTTTAATTTAAAATAAAATTGACAGAGTTCATTATAAAAAATTCAAATATGAAATATAGAATGTGATGGTCCACAAGGGAGGGCCAGTGAAATAACTGGCGAGATCAGTATCACGCAAACTTGCAAATAAAGGAATATTTATGCTAGCTTGGACACAGTTGTCTGTCTGGAGCTCAGTAAATGCTTTGCTCAGTTAGAAATTGGAGTATAAATCCTGATAGAATCAAACATTGTGAGCAATCTTCTCCCTTGTTTAAGCGATATAAAGAAACCCTTTTGAGACTGGACTACAGTGCTGTATCTTGCTCAGCTGGAAAGCAACCAAATGGTGTAATTAAAAATGTCAAAAGATAACCTATGGTACAGTGCAAGCTTTCCAAGGGACACTGATGTTTTAACAACTGAGAGCCCTCTTGGATAGAGTGCTATGGAATTAAAACCAGAGCAGGCATTTAGTAAAGGATTTCGCTGAGTTTTCATTATGGAAGTCTGGTTCTCACAGTGCACTTGAAATGATGTTTGCAGAATCCAGACAATGGTGTGTTTAGAGTTGCCTTTATGCATTTGAAAGGGTCTGTTAAGTTTGTAAGAGGTTAGGAAGTGTGCCCCTGCTGCCATATGGGAAACTTCAGCAGTGTTACCAATCACAAGTGTTCCAAACTTGCGAGTCCAGCCACCCAAAATCATGAGAGTGGCTTAAAAATCATGAGATTAAAAAAAAATTATATTAATAATGGGTGAAATCTTGGTCCCATTGAAGTCGATGGGAGTTTTGTCATTAATTTCACCAGGAGTAGGATCTCACACTATTTGCCTGGGGGTATATTTGCTTTCTGGGTTTTGAGCCTTTAGAAGGTCACATTTTCAAGCTTTTCTCCATAATTTAAAAACTGATTTTTTTAATGAAAGATGAGATTGTAATGTAATCACCTGACTCCAGAAATTGGGGCTTTAAGAAAGCACTAAATATTATGAGATTAGAGGTAAGTTTGTGAGTTGACAACACCTCTGCTATGCTTATTGATTTCATTTTTTTCCATTAAAAGGACAGGCCCCGACAAACCATGTGTCTTCTTATTGCTCTTCTGGAGGCTGGACTGGGACTTGGAAATCCTGATTTTTATTCTTGTCGCTGCCTCTGGTCTGCTATGTGACTTTGCATAAATCAGTTTGTCTCCTGCCTGACTTTCCCTGACTGTAAAAGAGGTTCAGTGATATTTAATGTCCTTTGCAAGTTACTTTGAGGTCAATGGATGAAAAGTGCTATGTAGGAGCTAGCTATTTATCATCGTTGAAAGTTCCACATCTTTATCCAGCATATACTTCAGATTTATTGTCACAGTTTGACTCCTGGGAATAAAACCCAATCAAATCAGAACACTCCTGTTCTGAACTCTCTCTGCTGTGGTGCTATGGATTACGTAAGGCACGAGGTGCTACAGAACCAGGTCTTGAGTTTTTGTACATTCCTGGGTTCTATTCTTGGTTCTGCTCCACTAGCATAAAAGAGCTTGTAAACAAGGCACAAACCATCCCAGTGCATAAAGGACTTCCTCAGACTTGGTGCATTCTCTGCTCCCCTAGTGTTCTGGGAGCATAGCCGAGGATTGAACGATGTGGTGAGAACACAATGTGCTCCGATTATTCTTGGCTGGTAAATCGCCCTGACAAGGACCTAAGCAGCAGAACATAAGTTAAGGCAGCCTTCAGGCTGCTCTAATATGAGCCAGAGACTGTGCAGTCACAAATCCAGGGGAGCACAGTAGTGCTTTAAAGTCACCTTGTCTCCCAGCCTTCTCTGTTCATTCCCTCTGAAGCACCTGGTATTAGCCCCTGTTGGAAGACAGGGTGCTGGGTTAGATAGCGCATTGGTCTGACCCAGTGTGACCTGGTCTGAGACCAAACATGGAGAATTTCAGCCACAAAGGGGAATATTTCAGAGAGGGATCAGCACATGGAAATGGGGTTATAATTAGCCTTGGCAAAATTCCATTTTTATTTTTACAGTTTTGACAACTCACATCAAGCTTTATTTTGAAACATGTTTTTATTTTTACAGAGTTAAATTTTCACAATTACAGGTTTTAGGCATTTTCTTTTCTAATTGTATCCATTTAAATTTTCAGAGTTGTGGGAAATTTTGGCAAGGGATCAGACAATAATTATTTAACGACGGTAGATGACGAGATTCAAAAGTTAAAGCTTAATAACCATTAAAACACAAATTGACAACATTTCATGTCAAAATATACAAAATAAATACCTTTATATCAAATGCTAATAAGTTCTCAAGTAGCACTTTTCTTTCTTTGCCTATCTAGAAATTGCAGTTATTATCAATGCAAATATTTTTGTTGGTTTGTGTGTGTACAACAAAATCGACATTTACCCACATTCACTAATAAAAATCTTACAGCCTACTTACAATGAAATGCTTAACATAACCTTAACTATAACATAAGTTGCTGTTGCTGGTATAAAAGCCACAGGGAATTAAATCAAGGGAATATTAAGGTTGTGTCTTACAACCCCAAATCAAGGAAATTCATAGTTTACAGTGAAAATGCAGCCTGTCACTTTGTTATCCTGCTTTGTTTTTCCTGAAAGAGGATGGCAACCCATGCAATGCAAATCCTATCTTGAGATGTGCAGCTATGCGTGATCTATTTATTGTAGCCAATACAATTATACATATACTACCAGGGTTCTTTTTGCTTCCGTTAGTATTTTAATGTATAGATTAATGTGCTCTTCATAGAACTTTGTATGGCTAACAGCATAATTTTCCTCTGGTGCACTTCAGTTGCTTTGCCATCAAATTCTGGACCTATAACCACCATGGGAGAATCACTCCATAGCAGGAGGCGCAGAGTGAATGTAGCAGCATCAAGGTCATCCACCATTGCAGGCTCCTGATGTAGGGAATAAAGACTGCAGCGCTCCTGCTCAGAGATGATGCCCAGCTGCCATACTGGCTGCTTGTCACTGGCTGGTGCAAGTTAGAACTTCAGTGGCAGGCCCAGTGCACAGGTGATCCAGGACCTTCTGAGTCCAAAGGGTGCTTTGAACCTCCTAGCACCTATGTGCCCTGAGCTGCCTTGGGTGCAGGATCTGGGCTATTGTCTTGGGTGCATATTTTTGTTGGGTATGCGCCGGATTTTTTTAGCTTGCTTTTCACAACAGCAAAGGCTGTCCATGTATCATGGTGGCCAGCTACAGCCATCAGAGCAGAATGAATCCCACTGTCCAGGGTTACCATTTGAGGCCTCAGCCATGCAAAACTCACTAGAAGACATAGTGGTTGCTATCGTAAGGAGACCTCTTGGCTTCCGTGGGGGGTCTTCACCAAGATAAGCAACTCCTTATACTAGTAAACGCTAAGCCAAGCGGTGTCTGCAGGCGTCTGTCTGGAACCGCCAGCCTGCATGCTGCGGGACAGCTGCATGTGATTTTTACCTTGCTTCGAAACGGTTCCGCGCAGCATAGATCACACTGTCCTCTCCTTCCTTCTGCCTGAGCCAACCGGAAGAGCTCAGTCAGCCACCGTAAGCAGTTATTGGATAATTTTAAAATGGGCATGTCTGACTGTGTTTTGAGGAGGTACAGGATGGTTTGAGGCAGGAGAGGTTGGCACATTTTTTTCGTAAATCAAATTCTTTGTTTCATGAACGCTTGGTGCTGCAAAACCACAGTTTGCTGGTTGATCTTGCAAACTGAATTTCCTGAGGCAAAGGAGTGGCAGCTTTGCTTCTGCTTTCTTATTCTGGAAGATTTAAGATATCACTTTGCAGATAGCGACTGTAACTGTTTAAAATTCAGTTATACAATGAACTGTTGTATGTGTTTATTAGCTCTTCTACTAAGCCATAGTGTTGTCATAATGAACAACTGAAGGGTGCGTGAAGTCATAGAAATGTTTTTCCCCAAAACTACTTGTGTTGTAGCTGAAGTCTGTGGTCACATTGGAGCTTCCCAGCCAGCAGATGGATAAGAGCTCTGAGAGTTTGGTACAAAGTACAGTGTCAGAAATGCAGCTGAGAAGGCTTGGAGGAGATCAGGCGGGACCCAACATGCCTGGCTGGCCAAACTCAGTCAATGCATGGTTCAAGGAGGATAATCCTAGGCAGATTATATTGTTCAGCCATTTATTTAAATCTTTGCTCTTTACCAGTGCAGCACGTATTTTGTACCAGATCACTCTAGGAACCACTGCCAAGGTGCTTATAAAGGTTTACAGAAATATTTGTGCTTATTAGAGAGCTCATGCAATTTATTCACATAAAATATTATTCAGGCACCCAACCTGCAACTGTTTAGAGCAAAATAATTTCTCTGGGCTTTGATGTAGCTGAATTTTAGAGGGGTGAAGATGGAAACATCATGGATTTACACAGATGAGCCTGAACATTTGCTAGTGCCGTGCAATGGCCCTTCACAGGCTTGAAGTTGATTGCATGCTGGAGTTTGAACACCCAACCTCTATGTCAATATCCAGAGGATGGTTTGGATTGAACTTCCAGCTTCAGTTGGGAAGCCTATGACAATCCAAAACGGATCATTCAAAAGGGTTCATGCAGCAATATTCAAAATCCCAAGTTCTGTCTGCAGTGTGAAGAGGAACTGCAATGGTGATTCTTGGCACTGTGTGTTTCCACCGGGCAGACTGCCACCTCCTAACCCCTTTCTTGGCATTTCTGTATCAGTCCCTGATACCGCAGAGCCTTTCCTTCCAGAAGGTTACTGAGGAGCAACTTTGTACTTTATGGTGACCACAGTGTGGGATCTGGCCACAGGTGGGTTATACTAATGTCTTAAATGCCATATGTTTATTTTTGTTTAGCTCTCCTGGTAGGTCTTACATATGAATCTCCCTCAGTCTCTCTGCCATAGACTGTTGAAATGTTGGACCTCTGTATTTGACAGATCATTTCAGTGCAGCCGGTCCAGGCTACAGACAGGAAATTTCACTGGGCACAACCCAAAGGGTGGCATTTGTTTGATTATGTTACTCAAGTTGCTTAAACAAAGACATACAGCGTGAGCTGTGAATTCATGCAGAACATCCCTTTCGTTGGTTTATTCAGAGATTTCTCAGTTGCTCCTGTCAATATCCGGGTGCAGGACCCACTTTACAAGCACAAGCAAGAATAAAACCTGTGTCAAAAAGGACGTTGGAACAGAACCTTCCCTACCCTAAAACAGGCCACCAGCATGCACTGTATCCAGGACCTACAAGGAGAAGTGAGTTCCAGAGCCCAGCTGCTTTGCCCTCAGCCCTCTCTCGTGAGGAGTCAGGTCTAGTGGGCGGAGTAGGCACCCAGGTTGAGAAATGAACCCTGGGGTCAAGCCAGAGTCAAATTTATCTGGGATCCAAGCTGAGGATCCGAGCTGAGGTCAGGGGTGAAATATCAGAGCCGAGGATTTAAGCCAGAGTCAGGGGCAGAAGTGGGAGGCCGGGGTCAGAGTCAGAAGTGGTCATTGGCATTTGGACGTGAGGTGTTAGGGCAGGAGGAGAGGCAAGGGTTGAGCACGGTGGAAACAGAAGTGAAAGTGGGGCTTAGGTCGGGGCCAGACCCAGGACTGGGTGCAGGAGGCAGACACAAGCAGCCATGACAGGAAACCGCCTTGTTGCTCAGACAAACTTCCTGTCCCTAAAATAGCATAGTTGGACCCATCACTGGAGCCCAGAGATCCTTCAGTCAGCGTTCCCGTGGCTGGAGCTATAGCACTGCTAGCTTCTCAGCCCACGCAGTTTCTGTAGCCATGGTGGACGCCATGGATGTGGCAGCTGTCTGGTGACTCCCAGGCCTGGCCTCAAGCCAAAGGATGTGACAGCATCTTGGGGGAAGGCAACTACCGTCGTTTCACAGGGAGAGAGGCAGCCTTTAAAGCAACTGGGTCCGGAGCCATTGAGAGCTCTTTTGTTCAAACCAGAACCTTAAACCTCCTTGGGAAATCCATTGGCAGCCAGTCTTATGTGCTGTCTGATGAAAGACTTTTTAACGGGTGCACTGCCCCGTTCTGTAATCAGCTGAGATTTCTGAATGGCTTGAAGGCATAGCCCAAGGAAAGAGTGTTGTGGTAACCTGACCTCAAGGTGACAAAGCCATGGGTAACCACAGTAAGGGCCACATCAGAAACAAAATAATTCAGTCTTCCTGCCAAGGATTGTTTTGCAGCTCTCTTGGCAACTGCTGCTCCTACGATCTGCAGAGAGAGCTGGGGTCCTGACATTAACATGGCTATTTCTCCCAGCTGCGTCATCCATCCCATAAGCAACATTTAAGACCCTTCTTCGCCCTTCAGTCTTCATCTATTTCCCAAACAGCCATGCTTTAGAGCAGTATGGCCTAGTAGGTAAACCATTGAAGTGGGAGTTGGGAAACAGAGTTGCTCCTTCTAGCTCTGTCACTGGTATTCTGTGACACCTTGGGTAAGCCACTTTCCTTCTCTGTGCCTCAGTTTCCTTATCAGGAAAAGGAGAGAACGGTACTCACTCTGCTTTGGCTGCAAGTGCTGTAGAACAGCTGATGATGATTGTTTTAGGCTCTGTAAATCATTCCTTCTACCAGCAGAGTCATAAGAGATGGATGCCGATAGCTAGATGTCACCAGCATCCTCCTAATTCTCAATTAGCTCTCCTCATAGTTCCATAATCATGTTCAACAGGACGGGTAACAGAACTGGACCCTAAGAAACCCTGCCTGAGAACTGTGTGTCAGATCAGGCAGCTTTCAAGTAATCTCTCAGGAACACTGCGTGATGTAATGTGACTCAGTTTCCCTATAATCAAAATTAGTGTCTGATGCTGCAGAAGATCACGAACTCATGTGCACGTCAAGCAGCCTGGAAGCTAAAAGCACCCTGCAATTTTTGCAAACTCTAGTTGATTGGAACTCAGCTGTAATTTGTGTTCGGAAACCAGAGAATTGGTTTTAAAAGGATTACAAAATCTCACATGTTTAATGTGCACTCAAATGTATGCAGATCCGTTATTACACAGACGGTACAACTGTCTTCTTGCACTATATCAAATATGAGCAAAGCCAGTAGCTTGGGCTACAATTCAGGAAATTGCATTTGCTACGTGTTCGCCTGGTAACAAAGTTTCTGTCTTATACGATTTACTGAATTCAGTCCCGCAAGAGACAAGGGAGGGAGGAGCAATGCTAAGAATGCGGAGTGTTCCCGATGTGTCCCTTTTACAGCCTGAGTGATGTTAACACCTCTGCCTTGATAATAAATCTTGCCTTGATAGTTGCTGCTGCTTCCCTTTTAGATGAGAACAGACTCCTACATTCCATCCACAGGGCGATCCCCTGCGGTAGGATTTACTGAAGGTCGAAGTCAAAATATAGAATGTTTATGCTCTTCTGTGCCCACTAGGTGTCAGCCTGCTGCCCCATACCTCTCCCCTGTTTTGTGGAGTAGGACAACAGCTGAGTTTGCTGGGGGATCCTGGCTTTTCTTCTGGTCATGGACTGATCTTGCCTTAAGCAAGTCATTGGCTTTATCTCTCATGTCTCAGTTTACTAGTCTGCAGAATGGGTATTGTAAGAAGGGTCTGACACTCAGGATTGATGGCAAAGGTTACATGACCGGGGATGGTCTCTGTTGACCCAATCATGGTACATGTAGGGTAATCGCACACCTGGTCACAGGGGTGTCATTCAGCTTTATTGATTAATGGCTGCAGAATCATTGCAAAGTGTTGTAATGCAGGAGATTGAAGGATGTGGCTAGTGGGAGGCCTGATTGCAATCATTACACATTCACAGCTGTTCCTGAGCTAAAGATGTTGAACAGCAGATACAGGAGTGAAAAAGAGCTAAAGAGAAGGGCAGATTCCACAGCTGGGATCTGTGAGATTTCATTAAAGTGACCTGCCAAGAGAAACCTGAGAGAAGTACAGAGTTCTATGCTGAATGCCTCCAGTAATCAGGGGCTGCGTGTGTGTTGGAGAGAGGAAGGAATCCAATACAGAAATCAATTTTAACTAACATGGTCAAAATTAGTTTCCCCATCTCTGAAATCCTTTAGCTGCTGTCTGGTTCGTTGGTGACGTCCCAGAATCCATCAGCCTGCTCAGTAGGATCGCTGTCCTAGCACATAAATCTGGACTTCCCTCAGTCTTTGCTTTGTAGCTCACTGTCAATGAAATATCAGGAGAGCCGATCTGGGCATCTTCCCTTTTAGAACTCTTTTTCATTCTCAGCCTCACTTGCTCACTATCTTCGTAATGATGCCAATGATATGAAAGAAGCTACCATTGGAACTAGTAGTGGTTCAGTGACTATGCAGTTCACTACCAGAAATGACAAATTGGTATATGATGCATTGAAAATAACTTTGGCCAGGAAATGAAGGTTTTAAACCAGGACAGGGAAAACTAACTAGAAGGTTTTCAGCATGGCAGGAGCTACTAGGGTTGCTGAAATGACAGGCCAGGAAAGCGTATAAAAATGCTCTTGGACTTAGCTGGGCAATACAAAATTTGACACAACTAGGTGATTCATTTTCACCAACCGTTTTCTCTGGGGAAGCTCGACATTTTCACCATCCAGGGAGAAGTTATGTTGGCAGGCTCAAGTTTCTGAGTTTTGAGAGGTTTTGCAAAGTAGCCTCTCTCTCTCTCTCCCCCCATCCTTCTCCACATCCCACCTTCAAGCCCACCCCATTGATGAATCGATTCTCTGCCCCAATGTCATTTCAGTTGCAGTTGCTGCCCTACATTCATCCAGTCTAGCGCCCCGGCAGGTTCTTGGGAGCAAGGATCCGGTTTCACTGTATGTTGTAAAGCATCATGGCCATTTACATTCCTCTTAATAACACCCTACTACTGATAAACGCCTTCCATCCATATTAGCTTCCTAATGGTGCTGCTGCTGCTACTTGAACACTACCTTGAAAGGCTGCAGTGGATATGGAGACCTCATTGTGCTAATAAAAGATAACCGCTATCACAAAGATTAGTCCAATTACACTCATGTGATGGGCCCTAAACTGGGAACCTGGCTCCAAACCCCTGTGCTTGAATCCAGATCCCAAACTCAGTCAGTTAGGGCCCATCTTTGCTATGAATTCTACTGTTCTTGTTCTCATCAGCTCACTGTTACTGTAATAATCATGGGGCAGCAGAGCTGTACAACGCTGTGATTTATCAAGAGAGCTTGTACCTTGTTCTCTATAAGCTAGTCTGAGCTATTTTTGCAGTACAAGAACTATGAATGCTGCTTATTTTGCAAGAGGCAAGTAGATCTCCATTAATTTGAAGCCCCCGGGCCAAATTTCAGCTATTTTATTGCAGCCAGTGGGGAGTGTGTTGATGTAAACTCGGAACAGAGTTTAGACCCTTCTCTGTAGAGCGCAGCGGCAGTTATACCAGGAACACAACAGAAAGACAGCTGTTGAAAATAAAATACATCCATCCTGTAACTTCATCAAATGGATTGTTGACCCCGGGTAGAACCAATTTTTCAATCTGTTTAGGGAGGGTACGTCTTTGTACCATGTGAAGTCAATTCAACGAGGGCTTCTTTCCAACAAAATATGAAACCAGGAAATGTTATTTTCTCCCTATTTACCTCCCTCCTTCCTGGGCCTGCTTCAGGGCGAACAAGTGTCGCTTCTTATAGCACATTAATACCAAGGCTGTTCTGTAGACGAAGCTTCAGTAGCAGAGCAGCCAGCATCCTGCTTCCTTCTTTGTTTATTCCCCTTCCATGCACTACTGATATTTTTCAAGCCCTGTGATTTTTCTCACAATATTGGGTGTTTTTCTTAAAGCCACATCTCCTGGAGTCAGATGGTTCCAGGAGAATCTGTTATCATTTGAAAAAAAGCATGTTTCTAGTCCCCATGGTTATGCAGAAAACCTTGAAAAGGTGACGCTGAAAGGCTCAGAAACAGAAGGTAAATAAAAAGAGCCCAAATTTAAAAACAACAACAAAACCCTCTCCTGATTTCTCAGCCAATCTCATGATTGTGGGAGCCTGACTCCTGAGTTTTGAATGCTTGAGGTGGCCATATTGAACTTGTCTCCCAAAGGCATCTCTGAAATTAAAAAGGATGTTAAAATAGCTACTAATGAGTTTTTTGCATCATATTAATTACTATAGAGCAACTTGGCGACCCCCCCACTGACATCAGTGGAGATTGCATGTTTGTATCCAAGGGCAAAATTGGGTCCATACACTTAAGACTGAAATCAAAAAGCATTGCTGCAGAATGAAGATGAGATTTCTAGAAAGACACTGAGCGTTCAGCTTCTTTGTCCTCTTATTATCAAATGTGCATGCTGTTTTCTCAGACAGCATACGTGGAAAAGCTACGATCTTCCCAGAACTTTTAAAATAAAAGTTTTTGTTAATCAAAACATCAGCATTGTTAAGTCAGTGCCGCTATGTGGACAAAATGAAGTTAATGGGTTTATGCTATAATGAAATACGGGGCCATACCTGCGTTGTGTTACTCTGTATATGGTAATGTATTTGGCATGTTGGCTAAGAACTCGAACTTGTCCAGACTCTCATTCTTACCTCATATGTACAATTGGCTAAATACCATCTTTGCTGCAGTCAATGTGTGTTCCAATTGCTTTCATTTGCAAGCAAATGGTGTTCACGATACTGTATACAGAGGTGAGCGTTCACTGGACCTGTTTCTGATCAAATCTCGGAACTAACTCCTTTGCTGTCAGTGGAATTACACCAGTGTGAAAGCAGGGTCAGAGTCGAGTCCCTTTTGCCTTTCAAATATAATACTGGCACAAATGTAGTCTTGTTATTTGCATAATCTCTCTGCATAATTAAGTAGACCTATATGTTGGAGGTGTGTCTGCTTAGTGCTCCTACCTTTGTTATACCTTTGCCTCCTCTTCTTCATCTGATGGAGGTGAAGTTTGAATTGTACGCATTTCTATCTGATTTGCACCAAGGGGGATTATCTTTTAATTGAATTGGGCTAGAAGAGCATAAAATAAAGATGGCTACCATATGTAGAGAACCAATGGGAATTATAGATTAGTTTAAAAAACGGTACCCACAGGATAATGCATGAAAAATCAGATCCCAAAATTAATAAAATAAGGTTATTAAAACATTATTTTCTCACCTTTTGATTATATGGTAGCACAGAAAATTCTAACCGTTCTGCTGTACAAGACCAAGGACATTATAGTCAAAATTATAGTGCTGTACCCAGGCTGTCTGATCATCGTACGCTGGTGAGTCAGAGAGTGGAGAATGGGGGGGTGGGAGGAGGGCTGTTTTGGATGGTGGTATGAGGAGTACTGAGAGGAAAGGTAGAAAATTAAACTTACCAATAACGAGATCTTTCCAGCTGTAAAATCTTCCCAGAGAAGTGACTTCCCACTTTTTGAAACATTCAAAACTGAAATGGACAAAGCCTTAGAAAGTTCAGTGTCAGGAGCAATCCCACTTGGCTGGGGAGATGGACTAGATAAACTATTTCATCTTTGCCTCTTCAACTCATCTGATTATATGAACCATTCTTTACACAGGCAGACTTTTTGCTTGCTAGGATATTGCACGGACACACAGGAATTGGGAGACACAACATCCTTCCTTAATATATTATTTTTTAACACAAGGACTACAGTGTGAAACTAACAGCCTCCCTAGGGGAAGGGACACATTCAACCATTGAAGTTACACCAAGTATGAACTGAGTCTTATCTGTAACAGTGAAGGTGTGCAGCCCTGATCCCTTAATTGGTGAAAGTGTACTTATATGGTAATAGCAGAAAGGACCATCTTATTGTTCTGTTTGTACAGCATTTCGAAGCCCTAGTCCTAGACCATTGTGCTAAGCGCTCTAGGAATACACATATAATAATAACTGAAATTTGCAGGAAGCAAGATGATAAATGAACAAGCTTCCTGGAATTTTTTTCACAAGCCTAGTTGTATCTAGATATGGTATCCATTACATGATGAGATCCAAGTAGGGTAAAGCAAGGATTATGACCGATCATTTATCCTTTTCCTGCAGTTTCTCATTGTTAAACATGTCTTCATTTACAAATCATCATAAATGCCTGGTTTACCTCATTTAATAAAAACTGAAAACTTTAGTCACTTTCTCAGCAGTTTAAGTACCATTGAATATTGTTTTTGGAGATGGGACTAGATGACCTTCTGAGGTCCCTTCTGACCTTAATCTTCAATGCTTCTATGATTGTGTCCCTGTCACTGGAGGGGAGAGAGAGGTGCATCAATTGTTTTTTTAATCTTAAAATATTTCTACTTTCAAAAATCTCCTTATCTGTACCATGTCACAATTACACAATCATATACCTTTTATATAAAAGATGGCCCTGTCTATTAAAGAGTTCTGGTTTCAGTGTGAGCTACTCCAGTTTGTCCTAAGTGGATGTGATCAGAGGCTCATAATGAAACTAGCAGCCCAGAAGTATAGCAGTCTAAAAATTCGTACAAGGACCTGCTCCAACCCCCCACTGAAGTATATGGGAGCCTTTCCATTGATTTCAGTAGAATCAGGCCCCTGATGAGAGGAGCCCATGACACACACAAACCAGAAGAAAATAAAGCATTAAAAGCAGTATTGGAGCCTACTCCAGTAGTAACCAATTTGCTAAACGGTGACAATGTTTGTGACATGAGCAGTATGGGGAGAGATCATAAAACCCTCTTCCATCGTATTTTCCATTGCTCCTACCTTAATATCTGCTGATTATAATGGAGGCTCTTTTCTTTTAACTGCTTTTCTGGTGAGTGATGCATCCAGGAATTCAGGCAATGAGAAATCTGCTATATGTTCTGGTTCTCTTCTCTGTGTTCGCTGTTGTCTTCATTTTGCTGCCTGATATTGGAGTTTATTAGTTCCCCAGCTTTAAATATTGTGCTGCTGGCAGGCTGGAAGTATGTGATTGCTATCCCGAGAATTAAATTTCGTAAAGCAGAACTAATACATATTAGAATACATATCAAATCTGAAATGCTGAGTACTAGCCTCCAAATACATTATTTATTCCTAACATATTGTTGCATGTTGAGCTGTTTCTAATCATATCATAAAATGAGATGGTAACAGTTGTGAAACCAACTGCTCTGCTTTTCCACAGTAGCTGATTAATTAAAGTGTTCACATGAAATTGTGCCTTGATTATTTTTTAAGGTAACAGCTACAGGCTGTACTAAGTCCTTTTGATGGACTGGATGGAAGCCAGACACTGTGCATTTGGTCTGTGTGTATTTTAGATCTGATGAAAAGTAGGAAATGGGAAAATCTGGCAAATCTTCCTGGCTTGACTTAACGGAGCCTCTTGACTTTTGCTAGAGTGTATTTTTTGTCTTGGGGAAGGCCTAAGTGGAAATTTAGACTCAAAACTGGATCAGGGTGCTAATATTCTTAGCTCACTTCGATGCAATTACTAAAATGAAATAAAGAAGTTTGGGAGAAAAAGCCCATGGCATTTACCTGTTCCTGTTTTCTGATTTTCCCTGGCTGTAAATTATAGCAAAAGAAACCAGCAAATTGTAAACTCATACCTTTCCTTGTTTTCTGTATTGCTTCATCGTTTTCTGAGTAACAGCAGACTTGAGTCTGCACTCTGCTTCAGTAGTGTGAATCATAGCTGAAGTCAATGGTGCAAGTAAGCACAGAGTCTTGCATATTAAATGTAAAACATGCACTGATAGTCTATGTTACGAGAAAGCATTTTATCTTCATTTGTAGACAACAACAACCCAATTTATCTGAACTCCACTCCCTCTTCTCTGAATTTCAGTCCCCCAGTGTGAATCATACCCAGCAACCTCCTTAGTACACAGTCTCCCATCACTCCACTCACTGAATCGGCTTAATATATTTGAAGCCGTTCAGGTAATTGGGGTTATACTATGTACCCTCTTGGCTTTTCCCTCATGCTTCCTCATGTTCTCATTCAAGACCATGGAAAAACTCTCCTTGACTTTAATGGTGCAAGGTCAGGCTTAAAGAGCTTAAAAAAAAGATACTTGCAATGAATTAAACTAGTGCATTTCTGAGTGGCAACTTTTAGGTTGTTATGTTACTAGTTATTTATATTGCTGTAGCACCTGGAAGCCTCAGTCAGGGATTGGAGCCCCATTGTGCTAGGTGCTGTACAAATGCATATAACATGCTCAGATTATAATATATTTTATGCAACTTTATAAGCAAATGTCAGCTGTTAGAATGGTAAAGGAACTTTATCATTCACATCTTTCCATTTAAATTGGCATTTACATATTAAATAGTTCAAGCCAGGTCCTCAGCTGGTGTCACTCTGAAGTCACTGCAGATTTAAACTAGCTGAGAATCTTAGCTCTGTGGAAGTTTATTTCTTAACATAGAGGGTAAACCATTCTGTCTCCAGCTGGCTTTAACAATAATCTGACACAATCCTTGACTCTCTAATATTATCTTAGCAAGTCTGGACTGTTTTCTTCTCCATGAAAGATATAAATACTGAATTAGAAAACTGCTCTGGATGAATTGGGTTATTGCCAGGGGCACCCTGCCAATGTGTGTATGTTTATGGTTTGGTACCTGAGCTCTGGTGTTTGGGAGAGATCACTAAGATTTGTTTCTTTTTCAAAAGAAACTGATGAGTGACTCTCTTTCTTCCCAACCTGCAGGAAGATTTGCCTTCACTGTAAGTGCCCACAGGAAGAGCACTTTGTAACCGTTATGCCACTGGAGATGGAGAAGACCGTGACCAAGCTCATGTTTGACTTTCAGAGGAATTCCACTTCGGACGATGACTCAGGCTGTGCCTTGGAAGAGTATGCCTGGGTCCCTCCAGGGCTGAAACCGGAACAGGTAAACGTTTGGTTTAAAACGTACTTTTAAACTCTCCTTTAGAAAACGTTTAGCCTGATTTTCAGGGGTGTAGAGTAGGATATGTTTACTTGCAATATGTTGTTCAGCCACTAGATGTCTCTGTGTGCTGTATAGAGTTCCATATACAGTGTGGCCTGGGTGAACAAGCGAAACAAAGCTAGGACTTGAGCTGTGTGGAAACCCGCCTTTTATTTTATTTTTTAAAATGTCTGTGATTGTAGTTGTTTCCTCTAATGCCTCCTCATTCAGAAAAACTGAGTGTTTATATCATGATACATAAGGACACAAAGTAACTGTCTGGCTTCCTGCACTAAGACCAATGGAACATACGAGTACCCAGCACTTCTATAAATCTGAACAAATGCTCATGCTTTCCCCATACGGGTTTGGTTTCTCAGGCAAACTGTCTATAATTCACTGAATAAAGTCATTCAAATGACTAAAACAAAGGTTGCATATTTCTATATAGGAAAGGAAATTAATAGAGTGGATTTATCCCATTATGTTGTCTATGTAAAATGTGCATTATTTTGAATACTTGCCATTTACTTGATGTATTTAGCCTTTATGCTGATCTTTTACATTTTAGACAAAGCTTAATTTCCAGAGGAGATTGTGAAATGAGGTTAGCCTTGATAATAGCTCTGGTGATAATTTTGAAATCCGCTCAGGAGACTGGAATAGGGTGGGGAAGCCAATCTTCTTCTTCTTCTTCTTCTATCTGTCTTTAAATATTATGTTTTCCCTAGCTTTTCTTCAGAAAGTCTTAGGAATTTCCTGAAATATTTTGGCACCACCCACAGGTTGTAAATATTATCTGTCTAACTGGAGAATATCCAGTTGCATTTTTCTTTCTGGTCTCTGTAAGCATTGCAACAATGCTCAATCCCTGCTTTAAACTCCTTGGCACCTTACATTTAATCTATTGCCATCTAGCTGGGCTAGTTTAGAGACAGCATTGCTTTCGTTTAGCTTCCACAAATTAAGAGATTTCCTTTGTGCCTTCCCAGAGATTTTTGAGGTCATACATTTAGAGTTGCGAGAACCCAAATTCCAATACTATGGTGATACATACTCCAACATTTGACCTCGCATGGATGCTTTTGTTATTTCCAAGATGCTTTACCTTCAGACACATCTCAGGAAATAATGCATGTTCATGGAGCACTCATTTAGGATCTTTTAGAGAGAGTAATCTAAAAATGCTGTTGGGAATGTTGAAAGTCTGAAGCACTGCCCAGGTTAATCCATTTTAGGCTATTAGCTTCCAGCTGGTGCTTCTCTCAAAGGTCATTTTGCTCTTTGATATGAATATTAAGTTTCTAGTTATAGTTCTCCATCCACCCTTTTTGATCTTCAGACTAACAAATTTGCAACTCTAGGTCTGGCTGTAATCATCATGGAAATGAAACAGACAGAAGTACTGTGAATGAACAAAGTCTTGTGCTGTGAACCTGACTTCAGTTGCTGAGATGAATGCTTAAATACTTTCTGCTAATCTTAGCCACAAGCCATTTTGCAGTGGTGGAAGTCTAAGTTGCATATTGGGAAAAGCTTTTTCACCAGGAGAGTGGTGATGCACTGGAATGGGTGACCTTGGAAGGTGGTAGAATCGCCATCCTTAGAGCTTTTTAAGGTGCGGCTTGACAAAGCCCTGGCTGGGATGATTTAGTTGGGGTTGGTCCTGCTTTGAGGGGGTTGGATTAGATGAACTCCTGAGGTCCCTTCCAATCCTAATTTCTATGATTTGATGACCCGTCCTATTTCCGATGGGTTTTTAAGGGCACAATATGATGATCTGGCTCACCTATACTGCGAAAAATTAGACTAATACTAGACTTTGCAGGCTCCCTATGGAAAACAACAAACGGGACCCTGTTCTGCTGCCACAGTTCTGTCTACACACACAATACCTGTCCCTTCGCCCATTCTGCAGCCTCTTATCCACTAGACTAACTCCCACTTTGGCCCAAGTCCATCTGTGAACTTCCAAACCATTGGGTGATACCACCTAAATGGATCAGGCTATCAGGAGGTGGAGTGAAGCACAACTTGCAAAGAGACAAAATTGTAGTTGCTCATTCAGGGAATTCAGTCTCTGCAGCAACTTGCTGGCATGGGAATCATACATAGTTGCAGCTAGGCGCATGGCTTTCTGGCTGATAACTCAGGGGTCCACACATGATGTGGAGCCCCTGGAAGCATGATGTCTTATAGAGCTGCATAGGCGTAAGGCTGCCACTAAACTACCTATTTGACCACATTCTGATCTCGTCTGGATTCACCTTTGTGAACCTGGACTAAATCTACTGAAATATGGATTTGCAGGCAGTGAATATTTCCATGGTTTTTGTTACTTTTCTGTAGCATTTCATAGAATCCTAGAAAATCAAGGTAGGAAGTCATCTAGCCCAACCCCCATGTCTCTGATGTGAACTAGTTTGCTGGTGGAGGGACTTTATCTCCAGTTTTCAAAGATCTCTTAAAAAGGTCTGAGTAGAGAAGAAAATAATCCCCTGGAAGACTAAGGCTTTCTTGATATGTTTGGAAGACAGAGCTCCCATCTTAGTAGGACACAATAATTTATTAAGAACCTTTAAAGGCTATCAGAGGAGAAGAGGGCCAATATCCATCATTTGTGACCAGTCAGTCTTAAACTGCTTCTTCTGTCAAAGATAGCCATAGATTGACTCTTTCCTTTTTCTGTTTAGTTCCCCCAGGAGATCTAAGGTCTACAAGAAAACTTCAGTTGGTGCAATTATGAATGAATACCCATGTATGACCACTCCAAAAATCCCCTGGCTGCAAATATGGTAGAGGTTATTGACCACTTCAGTATGTCATTACAGAATTCTAGTGATACAAAAACAATTTATAGTTAGATGTTTAAGAATATCTAAAGGAGAGTTGGTCCAGTCAGACAAAGAATGGGTTGGTTTCCTGTCCGCTTGTTGAAATATGGTCAGCTGGAAAATGATGTGTGATGACCATGTAACACTCAGGTTGGTAACTTGAGACACATCATTTGACAGTAATAGACCTTTTGAATCAAGGATTTTATAAAAATAATGATATAGGAATTGTGTTGACCAGCTGGGTTAAAACCATATTAGCAAAACGATGGTGTATCAATGCATGAGACTACAAAGTCTTGTACAAAATGGCCATCATTTGACCTCAGTTGTGGAAAGGGATTGATCCTAGAAGACAGAAAAGCTCTTATGTCCTGATTTTAAAAGACTGGAACATTGGCATGGAAGTAATTGCTTCATGGACCCGACCCAAAGCCCATTTGATTTCAGTAGATCAGCGCCACCATGAGCATCTGATTTATAAAATTATCTGAAAATGTCATGTTCTCAAAAAGGAATTGATCTCTTAGGTGAAGGAAAACACAGATGTGCCTGTGAGACGTATGTGGGATTGCTAGGGACGAGTCGTCATATAGGGAAGGTGTGTAGCAGTCCAAGACCAGTTTTGAGGAGTATTTGTTTGTTGCTCGTCCATAGCTCATTACTCATGTGTTCTGCATCACTGTTTTAAAAATCCATAGAGACAATAAAAATAAAATATCTACCAAGTAAACTGGAATCACAGACCAGGGCGCTCGACTCAGGAAACTTGAAAGGCAGTGTCTGGAGACAAAATCTCAGCTGGAGCTGATGCTATGCTAGCTAACTATTCACATGTCTCCCTGTGGATATGTCAGATTAGGGGCATGCTATTAAAAATGTAGACTTTTGCAATTTATTTTTTATTCTCTTGGACACTGTGTGTGTAGCTTGGAGTTCCTAGAGGCTGTGGTTTGTTAGCTAGGGGGATCCAAAAAGAGGTTTAACATCCCGAACTCAGTTTCCGAATAGGAGGCATTTTTCAGGGTTTATAACTTTTTACAGGAGCATTTGTTCGCTTCACCAATGGCTTTCGAAATTCAAAGCATCATCAATGGTGGTTCCAATTTTTCAGAAATGTCATATAGACTGAGCCTCAGAGATATTTAAAATTACCGTCAGCGCCAAAAGCTTTAACGATTGCATCTGTACTGTGCCTCAATAATATGAGATAATTATTATGAAGGGCATGTTCTCTAAATTGAACAAAAAAATATTAGCTAATGGTCCTGTCTTTCAACTGGCCAGTGACCTCCAGTTTGGTTTCCTGTCGTTCCCAGACTCACTCCCTTCATATACCAAAAGAATTTAAGCCCCTCATGATGACAGCACGTTTGTTCAGGACAAGTTCCTTTAAAGTTACAAAAGTATGATCTAAGATAATATTAATAGTGCTAAAGGTCAAGAGAGCGATTTCTTCTACAACATACACTGGAATCTTGGCCTTGTGAGCTTTGCAAAATGGTGTGAAATGAGGAGCTGTCACAGAGAATCTATTCAATGGTTAATATTTTCAGTAGCTTCTTTCTGTATCTTTTGCTAGATGGAGGCCTGGTTCATAATACCTTCAAGCTAAAGCAGTAGCTATTCTAGCCATTAAACTGTAGTGCAAAAAACAGTCAATAGTCTCCTATAGCTTTAATCAAATTCACACATTTACACACTAAATTAAAGTTGTCAACTATTGCAGCTTTGCATATGGGAGAAGGAAAATTTATATTTTTAGCTCCATTTGGGTGATTCTCTGCCTCACTTTGCTACCTGTGCATTGCTTAAACAGTGCAAAAGGAGCAGACCACATCCCTAGCTGAAGATTGCACAGTGTTGGAGAGTCCGCAACAGAAGAAGGGCCAGGATAGCTGAATCCTCTGTCCCCCTCACTACAGCCCCTGATGCAGTGGTTGTGCTGGTAGCAGACAATAG
The DNA here is from genome assembly GCA_007922155.1 of Mesoclemmys tuberculata. Lineage (NCBI taxonomy): Eukaryota > Metazoa > Chordata > Testudines > Chelidae > Mesoclemmys > Mesoclemmys tuberculata. The sequence goes on from ML677027.1 coordinate 10,701,761, forward strand.
AAGTGGTCAGGGCATGCTGTGTTCTCACGGATGTTCCTTTGGAGCCCTTTGCCAGCTGGCACAGGTTAGAGTAGCCTCAAGCTGCTGTAAATTCATTGATTTATTTTACTTGGAATGTTTAATTGTCTCTATAGATTCATCTTCTAACCTGCTGTGGGGGTAGGCCAGGAATCAGGGAACAGTAACCCTGTCCCTGGTGCCTGCCTCTTTATGCTTCACTGAATGTAAACATGATGAGAATCCGATCCATTGTTTAGTGGGATCAGTTTGGTCATCTTCAGCTGATGGAAATTGCTGGAGCAGCTTTTATTTTTATGGAAGTTCACTTCCCTGACTTGTATTATCACAGAGTTAATCTGCTTGTTTGTATAAACTGTTACATCAGCAACTAGATGCTGGTAGTTCTCAGTTTATTTTTCTTTTCTTTAAACTTCATCTGAAATAGTTTCCATGTTTCTAAACTTGAAGTGTACGTGTACTGGATGGCAGAGGTAAAAAAGCAGAGGAATATCAAGGACAGGAAAATTAAAATTGACAAATTTCACAGGGTGCTGTCTAAACTTTTTCTGGCGCTTTATTTCAGCAGGCAACATTCACTACCTTTACATGTTCTAGTATGACTCCAAGTGTTATATGCTACTGCATGTATTGTAAATACAAACGAATTTTCAGCTGGCACACTCTGCTGGATTTCTAAACATGCCAACTATGGTACATGATTATCCCAACTTTGGAGGTTCCTAGGGTTACAGTTCAGTTGGTAGATCACGGCATAAAACAACTCAGAATCATTTTTACAAGTGATATTAAAGGGCCATGTGTTAAGGCTGTGTTTAGGTATTGCAAAATACTTTATATCCCCTCCTCATTTCCCTCCCAAGCTTTTAATGCTAGGCGAATCTTTCCATGATTTCATTCTTTTTCTTTAATTCCAATGACGGCAGCTTGTTTAAAGAACGTTTGAAAACCAAGCCTGGCAGAATTCTGCTAGAGCATGAGAAACTGAATGTGATCAGAACTAGAACAATGCTGAAACTGACTAATCTACCTCCATCATCCGTGCCACGAGACATGGAAAAAGTAAAACCAGTGAAAAGTTAAGGTGTCATTGGTAACAAAAGAAGCTTTTTAACTTTAATATTTTTACTCTGTCCCTTTAAATGTGACTAGAAAGACAACAGGAACAATAGAATGAGTGAATCAGAAACGGCCGAATTCTGATGTGCCAATAAGAGCTCTGAGCCAGGTTGTCAGCTAGCATAAATTGGCATATTGAGGAGTCCCTATTTGCTCCTGTGCCACTGTCTCTGCAGCCCTGGTTAAATGTGGTTGGGGAGGAGTGGCTCTGAGTTACAGTAGCTGAGGATCTGACCCAGGATGTCTACATCCAGACAATTCAGATCTACCTGGGCTTTGCCATTAGACCTCCAGAATTTCAAAGCCCCGGTTGCAAACGGCCCTGGAGGGTGCGTACAGACTTATAGGATGATGAAGTTCTCATCCCATTGAGGGTTTTCATCTACGGTACACCTTACACAAGTACACCTGTCTTGTACCAGAAGGCTTAAAATCAAAGACAGAATGATTTCCAGCGCCGGAGGCATGGGATTATATGCACACCTTGGTGTTCCTCAATTATAATATGGATTAATGTGGTTTTAAATACTAACAAACATACAAGGGTTCTTTTAATATGATTTCTTTCCTGCCAAACAGATTTGTTCATTCTTCCTGCGTGATCGCCGCTGGGCTCCATGTGCTCGTCAGAGTGCTTGCGGTCGCACCCCAATCTTACGAGTTTTTATTTATTCTTTGCATGTTTATCGTGAGGTCCGTTCCCATACTTGTTGTCCAGGTCCAGTTCAGCCCCACTGCACACAACCCCCTGCCCCACGCTTACACACACGCTCTCTCTGAGCTGGAGCAACGGCTCTGCCCAGCATGGACTCTTCAAGGAGGAAATGAAGTGAAGAGATTCCAGAGGAGCACACCAAAATTCAGTTTTCATACATTAGAACAGAAAAAGCATTAGACTCGCAATGCTTTTTGTCTTCCTCGGTTGGATTTAATTATGGTGTCCACCCCTAGCCCGGGACAGAAAAGCAGGTGAGGGAAGGGATGGTCTTCTGGTTAAGCCATTGCATCTGGGATGCAAGATCTGGGTTCAACACCAGACTCTGCTACAGATTCTCTGTGCGACCATAAGCTAGTCACTTAATCTCTCTGCTCCTTAGATTACCATGGGTAAAATGGGGATATAAATATCTCCTTTCTGTCTTGTCCAGGTAGCTGGTAATCCCTTCAGGTCAGGGTCTGTCTCTTCCTGTGTGCAAGTACAGTGCCCAGCACATGGCCTAGATCTCAGTTGAGGTACTTAGATGTTACTGTAGTATGCCTGCTGCTAATGGTAAATGGCAGTCATCTGTCTGCAATATCAGACTAGCTGTATATTCTTGCTTGAACAGAACTGGCCATTTATTCCTATCTCCTTCTAACCTACAGTACAAGTGGATTTAATACAAAGGTTGTTTGTTTTAATGTGTTGTGAGTCTTGCCCGCATGCTCGGGGTTTAGCTGATCGCCATATTTGGGGTTGGGAAGAAATTTTCCTCCGGGGCGGATTGGCAGAGGCCCCAGAGGTTTTTCGCCTTCCTCCGCAGCGTGGGGCATGGGTCGCTTGCTGATGGATTCCCTGCAGTTTGAGGTCTTCAAATATCACTTTTGAGGATTTCAATAACTCAGTCATGGGTTCGGGGTTGTTATAAATGTGTATGGGTAGGGTTTTGTGGCCTGCCTTGTGCAGGAGGTCAGACTAGATGATCATATTGGTCCCTTCTGACCTATGAGTCTATGAGTCTATAATAATCCTGGGGAAACACGGTGGGCCAAGTTTTCAGAGAGATTTCAGCCCTTCCTCTAATTTTGCTTATGCTGTAATTTTCCTGTGTAGGAATCGTAGAGTTGTGTTCCATGGACACGTAAATAAGGGCATATACAAAATTCTGCAAACGCTTTTTTGTTTTGGGGGTTTTTGGGGGGGTTTTGGTGGAAAATGTAGCCCAGTCTAAATCATATAAATATAAACTCCAGCTACAGCAAGAAAACTGTGTTCATTTCTTTAGAGGTACGTCAGTTTTAAACACCCACTATTAAAGACCATGAACGATCTCATAAAAATACCACTGAATAAGCTAGTTTTCAGGGAGAAGTCAGAGTGGGACTAGAACCTGGAGCCCTGAGTTTGAAGCACTCTGCCAGCTGAGTTACAGAAGCAGCCCTGCTAGTTCAAGCCAGCGCCGACTTGTTTAAACTGTTTGCTGCATTCTTCCCACTTAAGCCAACATTCATTTTCAAGCTCTCACACAGAGGGTCATGAGAGGAGGCCACAAGTGCATTTCACACACAAACACACGTACCAGCAGAAACAGCCCCGCACCTCATTATGTAAACAGCTCTGCATGCCGACGTAATAAATTCACTTACAGTGAGGGATCGGTTTGGATGGATAAGAACTCTGACGTTCCCAGATGGGATTGTAGAATCAGGCGCGCTCTGCTGCATAAGGAAATCCTGCAGCAATGCTAGCTCTCTCGTGAGTCCTCCCGGGGTCCCTGATTAGTCACAGATAAAATGTGACTCATCATCCTGCTGTCACTGGTGGACTTCAATGCATCATGCTCTGTGACTGACTGCTGACATATGTGGATTTCGCACAGAGCCATGGGCTGGATATAAAGTGGGCCTCTCAGTAACTCCTGGTTGAACAATATACTGCAGATCCACACGCACTTATATACCTAATGCTTTTAGTTTGAATAGGGCTGGATCCTGCAAAGTTCTGAGTGTGCTGGCCCTGATCCAGTGAATTATTTGATCATGTGCTTGACTATAAGCACAAGTCGTTCCATTGAAGATCATCATTAGAGGCAACCTCCGCCCAGACCAGGATACAGCAACTCAAAGCGGTACCAGACCCTGCCAAAAGAAGAGATGCAAAACCTGTAGACAAATCTGCACGGCTGTGATGAACAACACCCCCACAACATGCCTTTCAAGTCCCATGCTTCCTATACATGCCTATTGCAACGTGTAGTGTACCTCACCTGGTGACTAAATGCCCCAACAACAGCTCTGCGGGTAAAACCCGACATCACAATGCCCTCGAATGAACGCACAAAAAATAAGGCAAAAACACTACATCATCCATGAGTAAACACTTTTCATGAAACAATCGCTCCATAATTGATCTCTCAGTCCTTGTCCTCAAAGGAAACCTGCACAAGACCTTCAAAAGATGAGCCTGGGAGTGGTTTAAAACCCATGTACCGTATTTATATCAACCAAACTCAGATGCTTAAGCTTCCTGCACTAATACTCTTGGAGCTTTGATAACATGGAAGCTGAGATGTTGGGAACATCAACTATGTAACGCACTGCCCATATAATCACGTCGCCTTTTGTTGTATTATCCAGCCATTAGAATATTATTATTTTCTCGCAGCTAAACAAGTTCTTCTGTAGCCCCAGGGATAGCGCGCTATGGTTTTGGTATTGAAGGCACCGATATTACAGTGATGAAGACCATGCAGTTATCTGGATAGAAAACAAATCGGGAGATGAGTGTCACTGTGTTATATTGTAAGAGCAATATATATTTTAACTATTTGAAAGTTATTTATGTTGCGGAATTGTATTTCAGATGGTTGTAGCCACAATAATCTCAATGAAACTGAAGGAGAATAGTCTAGCCTGTGAAAAGGACTTGATTTTGGCAATTTGAGTAATCAGATCATAGAATGGCATTTTAGTGAGAAATAAGTAAATAAGAGGGGCTCACTGAAACATGGTGTAGAAATGTGAAGTGATTATTTTTTTAGAACAGCTGATGCAGTTTATATTTCTAAACATGCAATCACAAATTTTCAGATAGCATCCAGTGTGTGTCATGGGAAAAAAATAATGGTGGCGCGCCACTTTGTTACAACAGCTCAGGGCAAAAGAGATTGCTGATGCTATTCATAATTCCTTGCACATGGAATGTCTTTTTCAAACAATAGCTGGAATCCCTACTGTGTGTGCAGCCTTATCCCTCTGCATACTTAGTCACTAGAAGAAAATAGATTCACCAAAGGAATCTCAAGTTATGGCTGACAGTATTTAGAGTTTGAAAGTTAAATTTCTAAACTGAGAAATTAAACTGAAAACACCCCCAGAACTAATAAGACTGAAAAACATACAAGCATTTGTATACTACTGTAATTATTTTTCCTTAATTCAGTTGACTAGAGTTGGCTCAACTTTAAAGAATTTTTTCCTAGTTTCATTTTACAAAGGTCTTTTTTCTTCAAGGAAGTGATAATTGTCAAAATACTTATGAGCTTTTTGCTAGTAATGTCTTTTTTAAAATGCATATTGTTTGATCTGCTTTTTGTGGGGGGTGGCGGGAAGATGAAAGTCAATACTGGGGGGAAAGAATGATCAGCATAAAGATCGATATCTTTCACTTTGTCTTGTTTTCTTCCGCTTGTTTTGTGAATTTCAAAGTGTGTGTGAGAGAGCGAGCGAGCGAGTGAGTGGGAGAGGGAGAGAGACTTCCTTAAAAGCAAGACTAGACTTGTTCGAGCTGTTGCCCTTGCCTTGCCAATATTCCTGAGTCCAACCCTATTCCATTACTGTCCAGTTAGTGGTCAAGGTTGTATCTTGGTGTCTGTGACATGGGTTAACTCTCAATAGGACTTGGCCTGAGATCTTTAAAATTTCTTCAAGCACTGTGCTGTATTTGCTTTTTTGTTGGTTGGTTGGTTGGTTGGTTGGTTGGTTGGTTGGTTGGTTGGTCTCTGCTGCTGCCGAATTGCATACATCTGGTTCCAAATGAGGTGTGTGGTTGACCAGTCAGTTCGTAACTCTGAAGTTCTATTGTATTGTTGTCATTTATTAGTATTACTGTGCCACCCACAAGCCCTATTCTTGGACGAGGACCCCATTGTGCAAGGCTCTGTACAAACACAGAACAAATAGTCATTCAGGGCCTGCTTTTCAGAAGTGCTGAATATTCTCGGTTCTCATTGACATCACAGACTTGTGGGTGCTCTGCACAAGAGCTGTTTGGAAAATGGGTGGGTGAAGATATTCTTGATAAATGAAAGCTGGCCAGGGTTAGGCTTTCCAATGAAAGATTGAAGCAGGCGCTTTCCCTGAAAGTTTCTGTTTAATCAAAAATGCCATTTTCTTGCTGAAAAACAGGACATTTTCAACAAGGCTGCTACGCTTCTGAAAATCAGGCTCTGGGTATCTCGGGTTCAGCCACCAAATTAATGGGCATTGCTGAAACTCTTGACTTTAGAGGCCTTTCCTAAAGTTCACTCTGTGACAGAACCAAGAGTAGAATGTTTGGTTCCTTCCTCGCAGTCCATGTCACCACTTAATCAGACCCCTGTCCAGTCCGGACTTGATATATAGAAGCCATTAAGAGTACAGTAAATAGCTAAACAGACTAAACATAGCAACTTTGTGACAGCTTCTAAAGTAGGTTAACACCAAGGACTTGTCATAGTCCTTGATATAAACTTCCATTTCTTGGCACATTTACTCCCCGCTGAAAATCCATTTATTTCCACGCTATTATTTTTCCCCTACTCCCTTTCCCCTATTGTACTGAGGGAGAATTGTCAAATGTGAAAGTCTCTTTTCACAAACATGAATTTGTTTCAGATTTGGCAAGGCTGCACCCTGACTGAATTTCAGTGCAATCCGTCAGGACCCAGCTAAGGAGACATCGGTAGTAGAGCTGGGCCAATAATTGATATCTTGGTTCAGTGGCCACACCAAAAAAAAAAAAAAAAAAAAATCGGGCGGGAAAATATTGCTTTAGTTCAATTCTACGTGACCATTTAAAATCTTTTCTCACTGACCCGATGATAAAAACAAAAGAAAAATTTTGTCCAGCCCAAAATGAAAACTTTCATTTAACCTGAAATGGAACATTTGTTTAATTTTCAGGTGTGTTTTTACTTTTATTTTTGAGTTGAATCTAGCTAAATTTCTTAACAGAATATCATTTTGAAATGAAAAGTCAAAATGTTTTGACTTTTTTGAATCCCCCCTCCCTTTTTTTGCAACCAAAACTATCCACCAATTTCAATGTGAATTTGCAAACAGTTTCAATCAACTCTCAGCTGCATTTTTCAGCAAATTATGTGACATACACAAAATATTGCCCAGCTCTACTCAATAATTTCTCCGATAAAGGGACTTCAGTCTCTCTGTGTTCTAAATACTATATGATCTGCAAAAACCTGTACAGGACACGTACAGAGTGTCTGTTCTACACAGCCATGAATGCTCAGTTGCTCAGAGATTGTCCCAGTCCTAGGGGAAAGAATTCAGTGTCCAAGTCATGTAGCTAAGAGATGCACTGGGGGGAAGGAATCTTTCTCCCCCTGGCTGCAGAGGTGCTGCACAATTGCTGCTGCAGCCTGTGATTTCTGCATCTGCAATAGGCCCCCCAGCACTGCGAGGAGGATGGGGCGGGGGATAGGATTTCCATAGAAAATCTCCAGCGCCCATGCAACTTGTCCTTGTGTATTGAGGCATAGACATGTACTCAAGGTGGAAAGAGTGCCAGAGCCCATTGCCTGCACGACCTCCTCCAAAACCCCCAGTGGAACCGCACGATCCAGGTCCACTGTCAGAGTGGCCCCTGCACCCTTAGATACGAGGGGAGGATTTTCCCCTTAATTCCTAGCTGGGACCTTTCACTCATGGTTCCAGACACTTATACAAATATGCTACCTAAAAAGCGGCTTCTAGCACATCAAGATTTGGGAAGCTGCATCTCCAATGCCTTGCTCCAGAAACCATAAACCAGTGATATTTTTCCTTTAAAAAAGCCAGCAGACAAAAGACATCCAAGGGGCTGGATTCTGGCTTTGTGCTTACACGGCTACTCACCAGATCAGCAATTGTGAGTGTCCTGATTTCCCCCCAGACCAGGAAGCTGACGTTCCAGACATCTCGCTGGTATTTGAGGGCAGGCTTACTGTTCAGGATGTCCGTGTGTCTTGGTGTGGAATCCTCACCATGGCCCAGCCTTCCCATAGCCTCTACACACACTTTCCCCACTTCGTCCACTTAATCGTGGTTCCCTTTCCACCAACTTGCCTCCGTGTCCCTAGCCCGTGAGCTCTTTGGGGCAGAGACTGTCCCTTCTTGAATACCTAGAAAGCAACTGCTCTGTTTTTCCATTGTTAGCGTGCACCCTTTTGGAACCAAGATTTGGCCCTTTGGGCAAATATAAGCCAAAACACCAGCCAGGGGGAATATGACTGTGCAAAATCCCCCATGATGAATCATGTGGAAGTCCCAAGGCATTGTGTCCTGGGGGAGGAGGGGTCAGTGCTTCTAGACAAACAGGCAGATGTCTTCATGAAGACAGTTCCTCTCCTGACTTTGCAGATTGCCTGGTACCACGTGGAGGGCCTGCCTGAGCTGATCTAAAGATGACAAAATATTTCAGGTTCATTTCAGGCAACGCCACGCAGGTCTGGGCCTGCTATTTTTGTTTTATTTTGTTTTGTTTTCCAAATTAATTTGCCCATCCCTACAGAAATATTTTGCTAAATTTATGGGAGCTGGCTCCAGCGGGCCTCCAGAGATTAAATGGAAAACTTTCCAGAGGAAGCACAAATGGTCCTATGCACAGATCTTTCTGTCTCATGGTCAGGAAACAAACACCTACCTGATACTGGATTGCAGACCTGCATTAGATCCGTACCTCTTTTAGTGTATGCTGTGTGTTTTACAGCTCATTACTTCAGGGACCTGAACAACATTATGTAATTTGGCAGCTAGTGAAGAAGAAATTATTTCTGGACACCTTCAACTTCCAGGACACATTGTGCATAAGATATTCATTTCCAGTAATCTGAGCACAGGTGATACAGAGCAAAGAGGCTAAGCTATCAGTGCAGACAATTGATTGGAAATTTCGTGAGGAGAAATCAGCATAGGTAATATTGAGGGTGGTGTAGCCCAGCTTTTACATGAAAGGTATGGCAGTCAGGGCTCCTGATGGAATGTATAAATCACTCTGCTACCTACTAGCAATGTGAGCATGGATAAATCAGTTAACATCTGTACTCTTCAGCTGATCCTCTCTAAAGGGGGTGTGTTTGCTACTTGGCATGGCAGCGTAAGGATTAATTTATTGTTTGTACAGCACTCTGATATCCTTGGATGAAGGATGCTCTATAAATGCAAAGTAAGTATTATTTTCTTAAGTACTTGGTTTATTATTTTTAAATAAGAATATTTGGAAATTTCCATTTTTTCTCTGGTTTCCACACTAAAAGGATGGTTGTCTGTCTGTTGAACTAGTTAAACTAATTCTGTGCCGTCTGTTTGGATCGTTGCATTGACCCAATGGATTCTGGGATCCAGCAGTCCTTACTGCATGTAAGACCCTGGTCACCAGCACAACAAACATACATACAGAACACATGTAAAAAACTCACCATCAGCATGAAACCAGTGTTGGGAGAGTTGGAGAAGTAGGATTGCTTCAGATCATAGTATCATAGAATATTAGGGTTGGAAGGGACCTCAGGAGGTCATCTAGTCCAACCGCCTGCTCAAAACAGGACCAGGCTCAATTAAACCATCCCAGTCAGGGCTTTGTCAAGCCAGGCCTTAAAAACCTCTAAGGGTGGAGATTCCACCACTGCCCTAGGTAACCCATTTCAATGCTTCACCCTCCTCCTAGTAAAAAAGATTTTCCTAATATCCAATTTAGACCCCCCCCCCATTGCAACTTTGCTCCTTGTTCTGTCATCTGCCACCACTGAGAACAGCCTAGCACCATCCTCCCTGGAACCCCCTTCAGGTAGTTGAAGACCACTATCAAATCCTCCCTCACTCTTCTCTGCTGCAGACTAAACAAGCCTAGTTCCCTCCGCTTCTCCTCGTAAGTCATATACTTCAGCCCCTAATCATTTTTTTTGCCCTCTGATGGACTATCTCCAGTTTTTCCATATCCCACATCCAGATGAGAACTCCAAAATTCAGAGGTTGAGGGAGATTTACAGAAGCACCTAAATGATTTGAAAGTCATTTCAGATTAAGATAGGGTGTGAATTTAATGTACAGTAGCTGTTCTGGAATAACTCCTTGTGTGGACAAGCCCTCAGAGAAGCACAAGCCTCATTGGAAGTCAGTCCCTTAGGTAGTCCGGCTTCCTACTTAATTTGCTATGACTCCCCCATCTGCCCCTTTGTGCTCTTCTGCCTCTGTGTGGTGATGGGGGTCTGGGGTGTCCATAAGCCCTTCAGGGGCGAGAGGAAGGCAGGCAAACTAAAGGGTGAAAAATCTTCCTCATAGCTCTCTTCTCCTCAGAACAGAAATTGGCTCCTGCTGGCAGGGCATTCCACATTCCTCCCTCACCCTTTGGGAACACTTCTTCTCTTGGGGATCTAAGTTGGATAGCAGTCCGTGGAAGTACTGGTGGGGTAGAGAGTTCCAGGGACCCTCTTCCTGGCTCCTCTCCTTCGAAAGAACTTTTTAGCTGGGTCACAGCAGCCTTAGTTGCTGTTGCAATGGCGTGACACCGAGGGAGAGCTGATCTTTCAGGGATGCAGATCACTTAGTACTTCCTAGGCCAAAGCCAACTTAAATTCCACGGAGAAACTAAGCAGAAGCTTCTGTCGCTTCTGTGCCATCTGAGTGAAGCACAGATACAAAAGCAGGCAGCCACTTCTTGCTCTAAATTAAATGTCTAAATTATCCTAATGCAGAGATGCACAGCGGTCGATTAATCTCCAAGGCACGCAGGACTGTGCTGAGATGCGCATCCTTCTAACCAAGCACAGATTAAAGAGAGCCCTCTGCCTGCTGCTATCAGCTGAGTGTTCGGCCACCGTTCAGCCTCACCCCTGATCCTTTGCAATGTTGAGTGCTGGCTGGTGGGTGCACTCCCTCAGCCGAAGGGGGGGGTCCATTTAATTTCTGTCACACCTTCTGGGTGCTCTTCCCAAGCCTTCAAACATCACCACTGCCTCAGCTGAGTTCAGCTTCAGCCAACAAGAGAGAGACAGGAACACAAACACACACACACACAATCTCCTAGGAAGAGGGCACGTTGCGCTCCACAATGCTGTACTTTAAATAATTGTTTTTAATTATATACTCGGAGACTAAAGAGAAAAAACAAGCCTTCCAACAGATTCTATCTGCTGCTTATTTTCACAAATTGTTATAGAAAAGACCTTGAGGGCTTCGCAGTAGGTGGAGGCTGAAGTACCCAGTAACACGTTGGATGCCAGGGAGTAGCACTGTTAGCCTGTGTTGCAAAGGCGGGTGCTAACACATTCTCCCAGACCAGGGAACATGCTAACAGTATGGACACTAACAGAGAAAACGGTAAAGAACAACCTCTGAGAGTTAGATTAGACATGGAACTCCTGCTATTTCCTCCTTATCTGTCTTTTTAAAAAGAACTGAGTTGCTTTGTTTCCATATATAAAAAGACTCAGCTGGTTTAACTTTAAAGGCATTTTTTTTTCCATTTGCATCTTTAATTAATGATCACTTGCTCTCCAAGTGTTTTGTTTTGGCCGTTAAAGAGAATGTGTCATAGTCAATCAAGGAATTGTACTGCAGTCCCCTTTTTTGATGTTTAGGTTCACCAGTACTACAGCTGCTTCCCAGAAGACAAAGTGCCCTACGTGAACAGTCCCGGAGAGAAATTGCGCATTAAGCAGCTTTTGCACCAACTGCCACCGCATGACAATGAGGTGAGTGGTTTAAAAAATAATTTAAACGTGGGAACATATCATATTTGGCAGTGAGAGAATGCACCTTTTCGATTTAGCATTGCTGTCATGATGAGTTGATCCACTGAAATAATCTTGTGTACTTTACTGCAGCTTTCAGTTGGAGTTTTCTTGATTTCATTTTAGAGAGAATCAATAAACTTTTACATTTTCTGTCATCTCTCTGGAATATTTAGCTATGAAAATGGTATGGCCAGGTACCTTTGCCTGTCACATATTGCTTTATGCTCCGTTGTGCAAAACTCCTATAGAATTTAAAAGCCTAACTTTTTAAACCAACCTATAGCATTTGATAGCAAGTATTCAATTTATTTCGTTTTCTAGGGTTGTTTAAAAAATGTGTAGAAGGGAGATCATTTTCTGCATATTTATAAATAAATTTCTATAGAACATTAATTTCTTAAGATCTTTATTGGTTGCATCCCTATTAAGGTGGTAGATACATTATTCATTTGGAATCTCTTGTTTTGCTTTTTAAAGGTAAAATTTAGCTTTAATTTTAATTTTAAAAAAATCATGCGTATGCAAAACAAAGAAATCTTTCTACACTCAAAGGCAAAAATTGTGTTACAATTTTATGAAGGTTCCAGTTAAATCAACGAGAGCTAGATTTTAAAATAACTCCAGAGTCCATCCAAAGTCCTGCTTTGTCTCATCTAGGGCATGCAAAGGTTTCTAAACAGGGAATGATTTTGCATTTGCGTTGAACAGCTAGAAGTGAGTTAAGATCCAGGTTTTTTATAGAAGTTGAACCTCAGTTCTGAGTTTCCAGTCAAGACCATTTACAGCAACATAAGGAGTACTCCAGTAATTTATTAAATCCTGGGGTGTTTATGTGAGACAGCAAAAAAGAGCCCCATCTTTTAAATGCTTTTCTTATGAGTAAGGATGTTGAAATCGCATATCTCGTGAAGTTCCATTGCGTAAACAATGGTCCTCACATTGCTCCTCTGCAAAAGACACGTGCAAAACTTGTTTTATCTAGGTCATATTTTATGTGCCTGGCGAGATGCCATATAAATACAATGCAGTATTATCAGAATCGAGGAAAATTCTGAACACCCGTCAGGACAGATTCAAAGTCTTTAAGGCCCAGAATCTGCCATACTTGATAGTTGAGGAAATCAGAGCTGTGTGTAAAAGAATAGTAATAAATTTGTCATTTACATTACAAGTTAGGGGCCTGATCCTGGACTTTTTCTGCAAACAGGGAGGGAGTTGGGCGTCCTTTTCCCACTGAAACTCAGTTAATTCAGTGACTGTACTCATGTGAGTAAGGGATGTGAGACTGGCACCGTTACTGCATATGGCAGTAACATTTCTCCCCACATGCCATAACCTGATTCCACTGGGATCTAATTAGCTTCAGATCAGGTCCATAAGCATGGAAATAATAGCTGCGCTTTGGGAACTTCTCGCTCTCTGAACTTCTGGTGAAATTACAACTCTGATTGTTTACGTCCTACCTTTTCCTGCCTCTCCCCTCCTGCTCCTCCCCTCCCCCCCATGTGAAATCTCTAATAAATCTTTGGCTTAAGCTGTGTATAGTCTTCATCCAATAGCAAATAATTAGTACCCCATCATAAGCTTATGAAGAGTGGGTTTCACAGGAGAGCCATTACAGTCCTGCTCTAATATCTCTGGCATGAAAAGCCTGAAGGAAGTAAATGACTAATCTGCTACTGGATTATAAAGAGAACTCACGGCTCAGCCTTTCCAAACTTCAGCTAGGTCCTCAGCCTGCCTAATCAGTGTAACTCCATTTCCTCCAGATCACCCCAGCCGAGGCTTGGGGGAGCAGTTTCCACCTGGTCGTAAATCAAGCTGGCTTTGAAAGTAATAGTCACAGAAATAACAGGTACGTTCCTGGTTCTATATAGCAAAGTATTTCTGCTTGCCTCTCAGGTCCGTTATTGTAATTCATTGGATGAGGAAGAGAAAAGGGAGCTCAAACTCTTCAGTAATCAAAGGAAAAGGGAGAATCTAGGAAGAGGCAATGTTCGACCTTTTCCCGTCACCATGACAGGCGCCATTTGTGAACAGGTAAGGAACAGGTCCAGTCACTGGACACATTGCTACTCTGCGTCTCTTTGACTCGCACAGGATTTTCTTCTCCACGGAAAGCGCAGATACACATTAGTGCGTGTTCTTTTAAATGAGAGCAATCAATTCTTTTCCTCGTGTTGGGTACTGGGAAGGCGGATCCCTCATCTGTGATTGTAGGCGCTTACTCACACACATGCACTTCCTATATCTCTGCCTCTAAATTCAGTGTCTCCTTCCAGAAGGCTGGATTTAACCCTTAGGTAACTGGCCAGCTCCCAAGTGGGAACAGGCTGAGTGTTCTTAAGGATGTCCCAGCTCAGGTAGCAGGTGCTCATGTCAATTTCATCCACAACTCTGTCCAGGCAGGCGTCCCAACCCATCCCGCCTCCCTCACAGCTGGAAATACCCCTAATTCATCTCCAACCTGTGTTCCCCACAGGAACCATGCTGCAACACCAGTTCTTGACCCCAAAACAGGGCTGAGGCTGTTGGGTTGAATTCATAGCTGCAGTGTCAGTGAGGGAACTGAGTGGAAATCAGAGTGGGTACCAGCGGGGAAGCAGTCCTGTGGGGGCAGGAGAGGAAAGGCGAGGAATAAGCCCAGAGGGATAGGGGAGGTTGGTGTGGGGCATTTAGAGAGTGGGTAGTGGGAGGGGTGACTGCAGGGGGATGGAGGAAAGACAAATGGGGCCCTGTAAGAGCACTTGATGCTCAGTTCAGGAAGCTGTAAGGGACAAGGCAGTAGTTTTACATCTGAACTCTTCAAAAGAATTTGCCTGTGGGATATGACAGTCCCGCCCTCAAAGACAGCACCACCGAGCTGGCCTTAGCAGAAGGTAGCTGGAGTCAAGACAGCTTTTGGACGCAGTAGTTATTGTACCTGACTAGTGTCCCAAGAATCCTTTCTGTTTGTCCTCGGGAGAAACTGAGCAGGTATGCCGCCTTTAACAGCCAGAGAGAGAGAGCTGTAGCCCATAGGCACCTTTCGTGCTGTCCCAAACCGCAGCCTAGGGTCAAAGAGATGGTGACACCGAAAAAGAGGTTTTATTTTGTAAACCCAAACTACTGAGCTGTCAGTAAGCCAGGAAAAAACAAGCTCCTGCTTCATTGCCTTGTGTAAATCAGCTTCTGAAAGGATTGCCCTGAAAATGCTTCTGGAAGTGGCGTTCCCCTTTGGACTAGTGTAAAACAAGCCCTCTTCCTGTTGCTTCTTGTTCTATCAGTGTGGGGGCCAAATCAATGGAGGCGACATCGCTGTGTTTGCATCCCGAGCAGGCCACGGCGTTTGCTGGCATCCACCGTGCTTCATATGCACTGTCTGTAATGAGCTGCTGGTTGATCTTATCTACTTTTATCAAGAGGGGAAGATTTATTGTGGCAGACATCACGCTGAATGCCTGAAGCCTCGATGTGCAGCATGTGACGAGGTAAGAACAAGCCAAACTTATGTTCGAAGCTTGTGTTAGGCTACTTTGTGTTAAGAAAAACATGATAGTTCTGATAGCTTTGATTGGCACTGAGCCACTCTGTTAGAAACTCAGCACCTCCCGCCCAGCTTTGCTTCCATGGCCCATGGAACACGGGGAACTACTGGCCCACGGAAGTTGCATAGCTTCTAGTGGCACTGTCTGTTTTGTTGTCACATACTGAATTGGGGCATCCTGTGGCCATTCAAGTCCGCCCTTCTCCAGGTGCCTAATTACTGACTCTGCTCTTCCCGTTGGCCATGAGACGCGCCATCCTACCCCAGAGATATAGGGCAGAGTCCTCCTCTCAAACTATAGCCAATGTCCAAATGTGGGGGACCAGGTGGGTCAAAATGAGGGGGGCATGCAATCGTTCAGGAAAGAGGAAGTCTTTCCATCTCTTTTTGTCATCTCTGTCCCACGTTTCTTTATTGCTGATGTCAGTAGTTTTCCTCAGTAAAAGAAAAAGGGAAGATACCAAATTTGCGAGGAACTCGGGTGACCTGGGGCTTACATGAGCTGTGTCCCCTTGAAATGAGGGGCATTGGAGAGACATGAACAATAGGGGCATTACTTGACTGAGTGACAATCAGCCATGAGATAAATTTTCAAGGGGCAGTGCCTGGCGAAGCCTGAGCCCTAAATCAGAACTTGGTCAGGGAGGGCTATAGAGGGGCTTGTCAGACCAAATTCTTCAATTCCCTTCAGACCCCAGCTCTTTAGCAATCTCAGTGATTCCCAACCCTCAGCCACCACCTCTCTGCCTAGAAATGGGGGATGGGAGAATGGACCCACCACTCAAGCAGGGAATATTTATCTTGAAAGGTCCACAGGCCAAACCAGACCTGTGATTCAGCTCCTTCTTGGGAGATTTGCAAGGGAATTATCACAGCTGGAGAGCTGTAAAAACCCTGTGTACTCCACAGGGGTGACAGGAGCAGCAGAGGGCAGGCCCAGGATAGGGAGCTGTGGCTTGTAGGTCATTATTTACCAGTTCAGCATCTGTGTACTGTGGGGGATTCTCAGGAGCCCACCTGTCCTCTGAGTAGGTTGTCCACTAAACAATTCGCTTCTGCCTCCTGCTAGGCCTTGCATGAACAGTATGGTTGTGGGGACATTTGGAAGGAGAGAATCTCCTGGTACCAGTGTGTTTAAGGTAGCTGAGAGATGAAAATTTGCATTGACTGCCAACTATTTCCCCTTTTCTATAGTGTTATGAGCTTAGCAAATACTGAAGAACATTTCCTGTGCAATTTTTAAAGGACGGTTTCACCAGCGTTCACAGGACCGTGATTTAGTTGCACAAATGACTGTGGAAATATTCAAATCCTCCTTCAGTGAACATGAAATTCTCTTTCCACAATAATTTGCACCAGAAACCTGATTAAAAGCATTTAAACTCCATCCAATCAGAGAGCAGAACCAATATGTTGCAGCTTACATGACAAGTACAGCAACGCTACTTGGATTTCTGAGTTCAAATCCAAGCGTGTGAAAAAATGGAATAATTTTAAATAATCAATAAATTTGAGACAATCCCAAAATGTTTGCAGACATTCTATGACTAGAAAAAAAAAAGCTGATTGATAAAGTAAATGATTTGTTATGAATTATTTACTCAGTTATAACATGGACTGTGGTTGGTTATTTATAAAAAGCAAAGATTTTTATGTATATACCCACAGCTTCTAAAAAATGCTAAACACCAAAAGTGATGTCAGGCCCAGTGAGCTGCTATGACTTGGCGGAAGTCAAATGTTACCTCTAGCTATGTTCTTCATTTAGAAAAATAATCCCCATTTTGTGAGATTGCTCGTGTTGAGATACTCTCTGTATGCTGCAACTAACATTAAAATAAACTCACACTGCAGTGTTCTGAGTTTCGTGGACAGAGATACAGCACCATATGCAGGCAAAACAAAGAATTTTCCTAATTAAGGCGTGACATTTCCCTTTCATTTTTGTCTGGCTCTACAAAGTTCCACTTCAGTGTACCCCTGACAACCTGGTATCTGTGTTAATGTGTAGGGAGACCTGATATAGCTGAACTTCTGCACAACGCCATATACAATTTGGTGGTTTGGGTTTTTTAGGGCTCATGTACATTTTTCCCTTGGTTTCAAGTTTGCGCCTCAGAAGATTCACATTGGGAGGTTTCAGGTTCAAATCACCAAAGTTCACACTAACCTAGGTCTGAGCTTATTCACATGGTCAGAGGCCGTGGAGAACATTTTTGATAACTTTCCTGTAATGAGACACCAAACCAGGCAATTTCAGTCCAGTGCTTCCACTGTACGCAAATCTCCCAGAAGAAACCTCACATTTGCACTGGAGGAAAGAGCGCTCTGTATCTTACACTATGTAGAGTTTGACTCTATCGTGTATTGAAATAGACCTTAATAGAGGAGATTAAAGGGATTTATGGGAAGCTGAACAAATATAATATACAAAAAACATACAAGGCTGGTTCTGGATGTTTCTCAAGTGTCAATCTCAGTTTAAAGGCTGGTGAAGGAAATTGTTCTGGCTTTGAGGGTTATGAAAACTGAAGTGTTGGAAAACCATATGTACTATAAAAATCCTAATTCCCATCTGTGCAAGTGTACAGTGAAAATCCCATTGTATATGCACATCAAGTATAAAGAACATTGACTTATGTAGCCAATTAGATTTGTAATGTTACCAGTAAAAAGCAAGCTCCTAACCATTTAAATTACCCGTTTCTGATTGTTTTGGGCAGAGTAATTTTTTTCATGTACTTTTATCCTTGCACAGTCCTTTTACAAATTCTAATACAAATAACTTTAAAACACTTCTTCTATGAAGACGTCCAACAACAATCACAAACAATATAAAATAACTGCAAAACAAAACTTCCTATTAACCTGTTCGGTGGAATATCCTGTGCTGCCTCTAGAGCTCTGTCACAGAGGCAAAGTAGGTCACTGAATAGGGAGTGTTGTTAGAAGTTGAGAGGCCTAGATTCTATTTGCAGCTCAGCTGTTTACTCTCTGTAACCTCAAATAACTCTGCCTCAGTTTCCCCAGCATTAAAATGAGGGTGCAGATTCTTTCTCATTTTTGTCAAACAGTTGGCCATGTGTGGATGAAAAGCTCTCTAGAGGTGCTAAGCATTGTTGCTGTTACTGCTGCCATCTCACACCTAACCCTTTAAGGTGTTTCAGTCACTCTTTGTATTAAAGAGTTCCAGAGGGGTAGCCGTGTTAGTCTGTTTTTAGCAAAACAGCGAGACTTCTGTGGCACCTTAAAAACTAACAAATTTATTTGGGCATAAGCTTTTGTGGGCAGAAACCCACTTAGTCGGATGCAAGACATGTATTTTTAAGGTGCCACAGAACTCTCACTGAATTTGTATTAAGGGTCCCTTTGTAAATGGTTAATAAATAATGAATAGACGTTTTAATAAATGGTTAATCAGTTATTATTAAAATAGAGTCCTACAGGTCAATAAGTTGCTTATTACTTTGACTTTTCATCTACTGAGGTGCTCAGAAGCATCTATAACACATACTACTTGTGTCTGTAACATCTTTATAACATCTATGAATTATTTATTAACACTTCATACACCGTATGCAAATATAACCTTAATATAAAATGCAATTGTGTTTGCATTGTAACTAGGGCAGTGATCCTAGTTAGTACAGTAAGATCCTGGGTAGAGGATCTTATCTTTTAATTCTCCTGTGAAGTGCTGTGCATGCCTGCTGTACTATAAACAGTGTGGATAAAATTTGATGGTTTTTTGTAAAGTTAAAAAAAAACAACCCAGTTTTTATGTAGATTTAAATTTGAAATTGACAACTTATGTTAAAGCCTAAATGTGTTATAATCTATTAAAATCATTTAAATTAAAGACAAAAATTAATAGTAAGCAGTAGACATTTGTTGCCAAGGTTTAAAGAGAGACTGCTGAACTTGTGATAGTCACTGTCTAAGCACTGGAATCAGAGTTTGCTGTAAGACTAAGTAAGCTTTTGACAGCAGTAGCCTCTTTCTGCAGATGCAAAGAGAATATTTTTTTTCAGTTCAGTTTATTCAACTAGTTCAGTTCAATGACTAGTTCTTTCAAAGTTAATAAACCTTTTGAGTGCTGAAAAATCAGGAAAGCCTGTTTTCCTTTTCCAGTCTCTGGCTACAGCCTTGGTGTGAGAGGATGAGATCTACGGGTTCTAAAATGTTGAAGGACATGGTGACCAGAAACAATGAGTTCGACTCACTAACTACAGATAATCCTTCGTTTACTAAGTCAATTCGTTTGAAATGTAAAACCCATTTTAATAAATATTTTTGTTGTTTCTTTTTTTTTCTTGTGCGTCCAGCGCATTTAAGGTACTTTTCTTCTTTTTTAAAAATCTGCTTTTGTGCACTTTTAATTGAAGTTGAATTTCCATCCAGATGGAGCTTGGCACAAATCATAAGTAAAAAAATGAGTCGTCATGTACTAAATAAGAAAAGTATAATTCACCTTTTTCTAATATAACCTCAAAAAGTCAAAGTTAAGAATCTGAATAAATGTAAATTATACCAGTGTTTCCCACATGGCAGGTCCGGGCTCACCAGTGGCTCTTGGGAAGGCTCCACTATACACACACATTCTTTCACTTCCCCTGGGCAGCAGGCAGTGACGTTTGGAGCGGGTTCCGGGCAGCCCAGCACAGAAGACGTGTCCAGAGCCAGCCACTGGATAGATAGCAGCCTGGTAGCAGCGTCTAGCCTCGGGGGGAGAGACTGGCTAGGACTGCAGAAAGGGGCAGGGCTGGGAGAGCGAGACCCAGAGGGTTGGAGAGAGCTGGGCAGAGGGCTAGGGCTGAAAAGAGGCAGGAGCAGAGGCCTGGGGGCTGATAAGGGGAGAGGTGCAGGTATGGGGAGATGGGGGAGCAGGGGGTCATGTTAGGTCAGCAAGGAGGACAGATTGCCCTTGGTGGGTCACCTTAGTAAAAAGGTTGGGACCACTTAGTTAAGCTAGACAATTGTTTAAATAAATGTGTGGCTAAAATGTATTCTCTTGCTTAACAAATGGAAGCAGCAAATTTCGTGCAAAGATAAGATTTAGTTGCAGTTCGACATGTTTTAGTGGCTATCAAACAATGCAAATCAACATTTCTTTAAGCAAATAACTAAAACACAGAAAGGCAAAACACGATTAAAAATGATGTTTTAAATCAAGGTTTCCTGCTTGCTGATTTAAATCATAATCCAAATCAATCCACCCTAGCTGTAAATGAAACCAAGGCAGCTCTTTTACTTAGGTTTCTTTCCTTTCCATATCCCATATCATTGTAGTGAAGCTCTCCAGCCTCCATTATTAGCATGATTTGTATTACGGTGGTGCTGAGAAATCCTGATCGGGGTCAGGGCTTCGTTGCGCAAGGTGCAGTACAGACATAACAGAGATGACAGTCCCTGACCCCAGATAGCTCCCCATGCACATGTTGGACAGTACACCACAGGGTGTTTGAAACTGACAAAGGGGGTGGCGGTGAGCAGGAAATCAATGTAACAAAACTCTGTGTTCTAAGCCCTCTCTGCTTCTGTAACCCTGTTTGGCTCATTTCCTCCCCTGGCTTTTCCCAGATCATTTTTGCAGACGAATGCACCGAGGCTGAAGGGAGACACTGGCACATGAAGCACTTTTGCTGTTTTGAATGTGAAACTGTGCTCGGCGGCCAAAGATACATCATGAAGGAAGGCAGGCCGTACTGCTGCAACTGCTTCGAATCTTTGTATGCAGAATACTGCGACACCTGCGCACAACACATAGGTAAGGACAGAATTCCCTTCCAGCTGTCAACGGGAGAGAGTACAAGTCAGGGGGAAATGAAGTCATGCCCCTTTTGATGTGGGTTTATTTAAGATGCTGATATAGTGCTTTATAGTTCTGTTGCTTTTATTTCATTGTTTTTGGTAATATTTTGAGTGGAGCACACCTGAGGCAACCTGTTGAAATTACTTTTACTTGAAAGGACCCTTTCTGGCAATGTTACTTGTTTCAATAGATCCTTTGAAAACAACTTGGGAGTGCAGGCGTCTGTGTGGAACTTCCCTCAATACCGCAGTGTTTCCGCTGTGCAAGGGAAATCTATATACAGCTGCTGCTAGCCCTGTACCTGCCCCCCTGGATTGTATAGAAAGGAAATAACTATGAATCCAAACATCTGACTTTTCCTTGAGAATCAAGAAAGGAAATTTATTTGTGTCACTGACTGCTTTTACAGGGAGGAGGAGGAGAGGCTGATCATATATCCCCTTTTGTGCTAGGGAGGGATTTGTTGAAACAGGAAAAAATATCAGAAAACAATCTCAGGGGATATTATAACTGCCAAAAGCAAAGGATTTCACTAATTTAACGTCTGTTTTACCATTTTCTTTTAAATATCTTCGCAGTTGTTGCATCTGATCCTTACCATTCCAGCTCTCAAAGGGAGTTTATAGGTTAATGAGCTGTTTGTTCATTAGAAGTCATTAACATTTCAATTTGTTTTTTTTAATCTACAAATAGATGTGATGTTCTCAGCCAAAAAAAAAAAAAAAAAAGGCTAGAAAAGAAAACCAGCAATTGCATCCTTAATCTAGATTTCTAGTGCTGAGATTTTAGTGTTCTAAAAATACATTTGTACAGTAGGTGCTGGCTAATTTCTTTCCAAAATACTGATACATTAACATTCCTTAAGCTGGTACCAATCACAGTGGTTTAAACAGACCTTGGCAGCTAATGCATTCTGGAATCTGCCTGGCTGATTTGCTGTGCATTAAAAAAAAAATCTCTTTACATGGCTGGATGCACAGACAGACCTTTATTTGTCCACATTAGGTGTTTGCACATTTTATGCAGTGTTCAAATAACATAGTGGCACTGTGCGGGTAGAGAACCCTTTTGCTCATATGAAATGACCAAATAGTCAACAGGGAGGAATAAAGATTTCGGCAAAGCACTTAAGGACGTGCTTAACTTTTGTCCTCCATCACATCCCTCCTTAAAACTGATGTCTGCTGTGATACCTTCCGAACACTCAACATGGGAGAAGCAGCTGCAATGCTGATTACACTTGTCTCACTGTTACCTTGTGCTGTCCATCTGTCTGTCTCTGGTCTTCTGCTGAGTTTGTAAGCTCTTCATGGAAGGGAATGTGTTTTACTGTATGTTTGTACAATACCTGGCAAAGCAGGACTTGGGCATCTAGGTGTTACCACAATACAAATGATTAATACTAATAATATAAACATACACTTCAGCCCATATCAGTTAAAACTAAGCATGAACTTAAGCCCTTTGCCAAACTGTATATAAGAGGACCTCTAAATGAGAAAAACCTCCTGCTTTTCCTAGAGGTAACTTCCAGAGAAAGGGCACTATGTGGCTGAATAAAGAGCTGATGGAGTACATTGCAGAGGTGCTCACTGCCTTCTCTTCCTTTTGCATTAAAATTCAGTATAAATGGTTTGTTTGTTACACTGAAGAAAAGAGTTACACTGAAAACAGTTCTAGCTTGGAATAAATTTTAATGGGTTAATGGGAAGATATATACATAATATATATATTAGTAAAATCTACTCTGTGTGTGTAAAGTTGTGTTCCACACACATATCTGGTTGAGTCCTTCATGATGATCTTTAGCCCTGAACATTCTGTACATCAAATGTATTTTTCCCTGAGAACTGCAGACACATAAACATCCGTATTATAACTGTGGCTTCAGTAGCTGTCTTCATCCTCTGGAAAATACTTATAGCTTTGGCAGAAAAAGATCTGCCA
Source organism: Mesoclemmys tuberculata (assembly GCA_007922155.1). Classification (NCBI taxonomy): domain Eukaryota; kingdom Metazoa; phylum Chordata; order Testudines; family Chelidae; genus Mesoclemmys; species Mesoclemmys tuberculata. Next base: position 10,724,874 of record ML677027.1, read on the forward strand.
CGTACATACAACACGTGTTTTACCTGCCTCTCTCTGAGCCAGTCTGTTGTAATTCTTCTGTTGTAATTTTTTTGTTATGCTCTTTATTCATAAATACAAAGTAACTGTTCTCCGCTTGCAATAGATGTCGGAGAGGGAGGGGGGCGAATAAAAGCACATTTTGACTCTTCACTGCAGAATTCCCTGGAAATTCAAGTGACAGTGTAATGACTGTGTTTCATTTATGCGTGGGTGGCATATTCATCTGTAAGTGCCCAAGGACAGACTGCCCATTGCCCACTCTCCAACTGGCTTACCCCATTTTTAAAAAACGGTCTTTAGACCTTATTGAATTTTGAGTCCTAATGTGGCGGCGTGTAGGTACAGAACATTTAGTCTGCAGTGAAGCCTTCAGCACTAGTTAGTAAAGAGGATTTCAGGGAATACAGATGATTTAAAGCCAGCTTCCCGTTGTGAGTACAAAGAATAACTAATCTGTAAGGGATAATTCTTGGGTAAATATGGTGGTGATCAATGCTATTTCAGTTACCGCTGGTGTAACCTATGACTGGTAAGCCTTATGAGTCTGCTTGTTCAGAACAGATTCTCATTGTTAGGCCTATAATGACTTTCATTCCCTCAGTAAGACAGGCAGGGCTGAGTGAAGGCAAACTCTCTGTACGTCTGCTACCTAATGGATTTGGCTATAAAGCCAGCCAAGGTGATTCTTTACATAGTCTCTTTACCTCTCCTCTTTGGTGAAGAGGCTGCAGTAGTTAAAATAAGTTTTGGTTTTAAAGTCTACAGGGAATAGAGTAGTCGAGGACAGAGATGGGGTTATATCTGTCTACGTAACATACCTGGGAAAGTAGCACCAATACCTCTTCTGGGCAGTTGGTTTCTTGGGGCTTCTTTTTAAGTAGCTAGTGGTTTTATTGCGTGGACTTCAACAACTTTCATGTTCCTACCTTTTTAAATATGAAAGAGCCATTGGCTCAGTTCTGCCACCTTTTCTCATAGCGAGTAGGGCCTTGGTTAGGGCTTGAACCTGGGAAGACTTATGCTTAACTTTACACAGTTTAGTAGCCCCATTGAAGTTGCCAAACAATTGGGCCCTATATGTGGATTCTTTTTATGGCCCTACTCCTCAGCATGAGGAAGAGTGGTAGAATCAGGGCCTTCTCCGTTTTTATTCTTGATTTATCTTTTGTGCATTGTTAGAAAACGAGACCACTGAAATTTTGGGTTGTAACTTCCAATTCATGACATAGTTCTTACACTTCGTATGTTTTTCCTCCCAAAGGCATTGACCAGGGTCAGATGACTTATGATGGTCAACACTGGCATGCTACAGAAACATGTTTTTGCTGTGCTCAGTGCAAGAAGTCCCTCCTCGGTCGACCTTTCCTACCAAAACAAGGGCAGATATTCTGTTCGAGGGCGTGCAGCGTGGGCGATGATCCGAATGGCTCGGATTCATCCGATTCAGCATTTCAGAACGCAAGAGCAAAGGAGTCTCGCCGCAGTGCCAAAATTGGCAAGAACAAAGGGAAAGTGGAGGAAAACCTGTTAAATCAGTGTAGTCAACTGCAAGTGACTTCAAATAGACTTTCTGCAGATGTGGATCCACTGTCACTACAGATGGATTTGCTGAGTTTGTCCAGTCAGACTCCTAGCCTAAATAGAGAGCACATATGGAGGAGCAGAGATGAACTCTACCACTATGGAAACAAAATGGAGCAAAGTCAGTCCCAAAGCCCACTGCAGCTTCTCAGCCAGTGTAATATAAGGACTTCCTACAACCCAGGACAGGTCCCAGGCACTCAACCAGATTTATGGGGTAAACATTTCAGCAATCCAAAGAGAAGTTCATCTCTAGCTATGAAGGGGCATAGTGGAAGCTTCATCCAGGAGTGCAGAGAAGATTATTACTCAGGAAGGCTTAGGTCACAAGAAAGCTACAGCGACATGTCTAACCAGAGTTTTAATGAAACCAGGGGAAGCGGCAAAGTTCCAAAATACGATGAAGAGGAAGAAGGTGGGATGTCTACCCAACAGTGTCGAACCAGGCATCCAATCAATGCACTGAAATTCACTGAGGACCTAACACCCACTGAGCAAACTCCACGGGGTTCAATGGAGTCCCTCGCCCTTTCAAATGCCACAGGTAAGACACTGCCAGCTAGTACAATGCTCTCCTATTAACCCTGCAGCCAACCAAAGAGGTTAGGGTGAATCCACCTCTTAAAAAAATGTTTTGCTCTCTGGGAATAGAATTTCAGAGCACTCTAGCGGCATAGGGAGTACGTGCAGGTGATGATGGAAAGGTTGGGATGCCTTCGGGCTTTGACAATCTAATTGATTTTGCAACTTTAAAATCAGAGTCTGAAGTCTTGCAGCTGTGTGGCGGAGCCTAGCAGCAGCAGAGGTGCTGACTTGCTTTTGAATCTGGAGGGTGCATCCATGGATACTTTGTTTTGAGTTTTAACTGTCCGTTGCTCTAGGTGCATATAGACGTAAAATCTCATAGACTCATAGACTCATAGGTCAGAAGGGACCAATATGATCATCTAGTCTGACCTCCCGCACAAGGCAGGCCACAAAACCCTACCCATACACATTTATAACAACCCCGAACCCATGACTGAGTTATTGAAATCCTCAAAAATGAGATTTGAAGACCTCAAGCTGCAGGGAATCCACCAGCAAGCGACCCATGCCCCATGCTGCAGAGGAAGGCGAAAAACCTCCGTGGCCCCTGCCAATCCGCCCCGGAGGAAAATTCCTTCCCGACCCCAAATATGGCGATCAGCTAAACCCTGAGCATGGGGGCAAGACTCACCAGCCAGCACCCAAAAAAGATTTCTCTGCAGTAACTCAGTTCCCATCCCATCCAGCATTCCCACAGACCATTGAGCAGACTTATCTGCCGATAATCCAAAATCAATTGCTCAAATTAAACTATCCCATCATAACATCCCCTCCATATACTTATCAAGCTTACTCTTAAAGTCAGATAAGTCATTTGCCCCCACTACTTCCCTCGGAAAGCTATTCCAGAACTTCACTCCCCTAATGGTTAGAAACCTTCGTCTAATTTCTAGTCTAAATTTCCTAATATCCAATTTGTACCCATTCGTCCTCGTGCCTATAATAGTACTAAACTTAAACAATTCCTCTCCCTCCCTAACGTTAATCCCCCTGATATATTTATATAGAGCAAGCATATCCCCCCGGAGCCTTCTTTTGGCCAGGCTAAACAAGCCAAGCTCTTTGAGTCTCCTTTCATAAGGCAGATTTTCCATTCCTCGGATCATCCTAGTAGCCCGTCTCTGAACCTGTTCCAGTTTGAATTCATCCTTCTTAAACATGGGACACCAGAACTGCACACAATATTCCAGGTGGGGTCTCACCAGCGCCGTATATAACGGCACTAAATAAATGGATCAAAGATGTAACAAACTCCTCCTTTGTTCAGCTTCACCCAGAAATCACTTTTCCATCTAACTCAATTAACCCCTTTTTAACTCTCCCCTAACTCAGAACCCTTGAGAATATGGCAGACATTGCATTATGCCCTGAAGGTCAATAGGCTTGGGTGTGCCAATGCTCCCATGTCCGAGCGTTTTATCTGGTCTCATCCACCAAGCCTTTATTTGAAAAGCATCTTTAGAATGTAAATACCAGTAGATCAGGACGAGTACAGAAGGGCATGGTGTAGGACAATTGTAGAGCATGCCCTGTCGTGTCTAGAGACTAGCAAAGAGAGGAAAGAAGAAAGCTTGTGCCTCTCTTCTGATCTGGCTATACAGAAGCACAGATACTGAGCAGAGATAAGAGTGAGAACACAGTATGTGACAGCCAGCAATACAACCTCCCCAGAACCTGGAAAATGCTGTACAACTCCGTAAGACAAAGGTTCATGTTAGTAATGGAATATCTGCCTTAACTTCACTGTGAAAATCCCAGCATTTGCAGGTTAAATACAACAGTTGGGCATCGCAAGACCTAGGCTTTATCTCATTTTGATTTCTCTTATTTGTTTACTAAATATAATTATTTCGATGGGGGTCGGAGTCTGTTTAAAAAATCATTGCTCTTTAATTCTTCCTTTAAAAGAAGGAAAATCATTAATGCCAGCTGCTGTAGAAGAGACAGATTATAGCCTCAAGAGCCCAAGGAGCTCTTGCAAGCAGCAGCTGGGGGCAAAAATGACTTCAGAATGCTTTGAAATATAACCCATGATAGGTCCACATTAAACCTCCTTTTGTGTATTATTAGGTTTTTTTGAAGTTAAACATAATGGTGCTTAGCGTTTTACTAGGTGAATTAATGTCTTTCCTTTGTACATACACCACCCATTTTTTCATTGTATTGTAATAACGAGCCACAAACCAGAGGTGGTGTTGGCTCCCATGACTGCAACTGTTTCTGTTGAATGTATTCAAATGAAATATTCAGTATTCGTTGTATTCCAGTGAAGTATTCCAGTTGTATTCCAGTTGAATATATTTGTTTTTCATTCCTTGGCTGCAGCAAAGAGTGTATGCGTAGTAAGCCTGTTGGGGCTTAGGAGATATAACACATTAGCCTGCAAACGGGCTTTACATTTGATTCAGACCTCAGTGCAATCCAGTTTTTCTTTAGTCGACAGGAGTTTACATTATCAGATGACCACGCTAATCTGGCACAGCTAACAGCCTTTGCTCAGGAATCCCTAAAGCATGAAACCGCCTTGAAAAGAAAATACCAAGTATGGCTTGTTAGCCAGAGATATTTACTTTGCTTTTTCTTCTCCCTCCCCTCCTGTACCCCCGTGTCCCACCCCCCCTTACACCCTCCGCCACCCGGCTTTTTTTCGTTTCAGCCAAGTTTTGTTTGGCCTCCCCCCCAGAAAACCTGACCCATCTCCCATGCTTTCACCTCATCACTAGATGTCTTGAAATCATTCAGGGTCCACTTGCATGGGCTGCTTTACAGGGTGCTGGCAGTATGCTTGGCCCAGTGCGACCAGATGCAAGGCCCTGTCCAGCCTTATGTGCTAACTGAGCATACAGACCCTGCTCAGGAAATGCAAGAGGGACTCATTTATAAGTATCTCTGATAGCCCTTTGTAGCATCTGGCTTTGAGAGCTGAAAGGGGTTAGTGGATACTGATGGAGTGAGTTTTAGAAGGGCTGTGAATTTCCTTGGGGTGAGCGGACAGGACTTTCTTGTTACTCCTGTGCCCTCAGGGCAAGTTTCTGGGGTTTGGTGTGTGTGTGTCTAGGAGGTGTGCCAGCACTGTACCTGGAGTTGAAACAGTCTGTTTCCAGCCAGATCCTCTCTCAACCTCCGTGAATTAAGCTCAGAACAGGCCACAAGAAGAAGGCAGTTGGTTGTCCACCCTACCTGCGGTTTGAAAAGGGAATCTGAAATTGAGGACAGGGAAGGAAAACTAAATGATTTTCAGAAATCGGTGTAAACGTGAGAGCCCTAATACTCCTGATATGGAAACTTTGTTGGCATAAATAAACTTGAGCAGCACTGAGGTCCGTTGCCAGATTTGCTGCATATACAGCTATTTAAATGATTATTTCATAATTTGGAGCTTAAATGTAGCAAATTATCACAGCACAGCTCAACAGGCAAGTTTAAAAAAGAGGGGGTTTAATTATTACGATGCCAATATCTCTGTTTAATCTTGGGACATCCCTTTTTAAAATGTTACGGGGAGGTTTTCATGCCCACTCAACACCCAAATGTGCCTTTGAAAATCTCCCCCTAAAATCAAAGTGTCCTTCCAAACACTTTCTATATTAATGGATGTTAATGAATCTGTTCCTTCCTGCTTAGTTTTCTTTACTGGACACGTAGTTTAGAAGGGTGAGACTTGCTGAAGGCATTAAGCCAGCACTTATGAAATCCACATGGTAATCATAGTTGTCAACTGCAATTTGTATTACAATAGTGCCTAGAGGCCCTGGCTGAGATCAGGGCCCCATTGTGCTAGGCGCTGTACAAATATAAGAGGTAAACCCTGCTCCAGATTGTTGACCATATAAAGAAACAAGGCTAGACGGTGCCTAGGAGGAAGAAAGAAAGCATTATTATCCCCATTTGATAGGTAACAAGCTCAGGCACAGAGAGCTTAAGTGACTTGCCCAAGGTCGTGCAGAAGACCTGCAGCAGAGCTGGGAATTGAAGCCAGCTCGGCAATGTTCTGTATCGTCGTGTAAGAGGAAACAAAGTACTTCACATGTTTAGCTACCATGTTTAGCTGCCCTGTCCGCTCAGAGACAGTCTCCTTCCTCCAGTGCGTTCTTACCACTGCCATCGCTCAGCCCATGGTGACACGGTGTGCAGTTCACACGTGGTGTTTTCCTTTCCGCAATGGCTCGGTGTGGCTTTTGGAAAGCACTCAGCGCAGACCCCCTGCAAAGCAACTGCCACAGTAAATATATCACAAATCAGAAACATCCTTCGGTGCCTCTTGCTCCAGAACACTTCTTGACACGTTGCTAAACTGCAGCTCTCCTCAGTAAAGCGAAGTAAACACACAGGGCCATCCTCTCCATGCAATTTGTGACTCCCACCAAGAAAGCCTGAGTGCATATTTTGCAAAAGGCTCCAGCATTCCCCTTTGTACTAAAACACTGAAAAAGTCCCTCTGAATTACTGACTCCACACAGTTGCTCCACCTTATAAAATACACTTATAAAATACTGTGTGGAGTGATTAACTCTGAATCTGTCCAATATTTTTATGACATTGCTGAAAAAATATATTTTATATAGAGCTGAAGGGCAAACAGTCTCTGACCTGTACAGCACATGTTAAAATCTGACTGATTCCATCCTGGCAAGAAATTCTGCTGTGATGTTTCTACTATAGCTCAACCAGTAATTAGCTGGAGGTGCCGGTGAAACAGATAAACCAGGTGTGTGGCTAGAGTCTATTTGGTATGGGTAAAAAACTACCTGTCTTCAACCTGTGAAAAGTTATTGCTACTGTTATATCTGTATCACAGAGAATAGTACCTAGACACTCCAACCAAAATCTGGGCTCCACCTTGCTAGGTGCTGTATAAACTTACCGTCTAATTAAACAACAGATAAAGTCTAGAAAAATGAGGTAGTATTGTGCCCATTATACAGGTGGAAAATGCAGGCACACAGAGAGTCAGCAAAGCACGTGAGTAGTTCCATGTAAGGGTGTTCACAAACTTTGAGGTACACAGATGCTTCAGTGCTTTGCCGGATCAGGGTCTAAATGACTTGTCTGAGGTCACATGGGAATTTTGTGCCACAGGTTGGATTTGAACACAGGCCCCTTGAGTCTTCTGCCTGGGCATCAAGTGTATCTTTCTTTCCTCATGGTCCTCATGAGGAAATTGTTTCACTGGATGGACAGATAAGTGTGCACCAGTGGGGCCATTTGTAAGCAGGACCTTTCACACATGAGAATGACATGAAATCCTGTGCGGGTTCTTTCTAAACAGATTCTAGGTAATCCCTTTAGTGCTAATTCGTAATGAATTAGTTAAGACATGTAATGCTGTGTTACACAAATTTACTAAGCACTTATCCTTAAGGTGCCTAGTTGTGTTCTGTTGTCACACCACATACATTAATATACTGATATTCAGTTAGACCACTGAATTTGTAGTGTTAGCAACCCTGCATTTCCTTTTAGTTGTGGATTTAAATGAGTTCACTAGGGAAGTACTGTCCTCTAACTGGGCTTATGTAATGTCCATTAACATTAATGGGACTTAACCGCACACACCAACAAAGGAAAATAAACCACCAACTGTAGTTCTTGTCTCTCATTTTCCTTTCGTTTTCGTGTTGTGATTTGTTTAAATGCTTCCCTGCCCCCCAATATCAATTGTAATCTTAGATGCACTCTGAATTGATAAGGTTCCTTCGCTGGGATTGGATCAGTCTGTTTAAATGTACGAGAAACAGACTGACGTGGAAGGGGGAAGAAGTATGCTAGTTTTCCAACGCAGTGTGGAGCCAGCCAGGTCTCAGTGGAACTCTATGAGAAAGCCAGAGAGTATCTTCCCACTGAGATCAGATGGGCAGCTTTACAGAAATTCTAGTCCTCACAGAGGTTCATAAGAGAACTTAATTGGCAGGTCCAAAATTTGGCTTCCAAAGAGTGTGCCGCAACATTCTTCAATTCCCAGCTCTTCCATTTTTCCAGCCTCTCTGCTGGCTCCACTCTTGTGAACAGACAGGGTGTTGAAATATTGAAACATTCATGCTTTGGAGCTCTTCAGAGAGCAAGGAACTCTTCATTGTCAGTTAGTTGTTAGCCAACAGCAATGGCACCACTAGGGGGAGGACATTAGCATTCTCACAACTGCAATTCCAGTAAACTCAGCTGTGTGAGTTGCTTTGTGATGGGTCACCCAGCCTAGAAGCTGAGATTTTGAGACATTTGCAGCTCGCTCTTTGAAAGACAGCTATTTTTCCCCTTCCTATCATACTCGGTTTCCTTTGGCCAGCCAACTTTGAGAATCTCCTTTAAATGGAAATTACCACCATCGTTAAATTGGCAACGGTAGCTCCTACCATTGTAAAAAGGTTTACACCAAAGTGTTTGTCTTGTTCATCAAACTGGCAGCATGCTGTTTTGGAGTTATGATCCATATCTCATGAGAACAAGCCTGATTCTGCCAGAGGCTAAGCATAACCTGGAGGGTGCTCAGTACCTTACAGAATTGAGCCCAATGGTTGTGGGTTTGCTGTTCTCATGTTAATTCCAATGGGTGTTTCAGAGCCTATTGAAAGATGCTGCAAAGCGTTGTGTATACTTAGCAGCTGAATTATAAGTGAGAGTTTCTCTCTGGGGATTCTGAACAATCGTTTTAGCAAAACAACAGTGGGTTTAATAGCCCCCTTTAAGAAGTACTGGCAGGCTAAAGTTCACTGTCAAATAACAGTCTCTTTGTTTGCAGACAGCTTGAGGAGGTATCACAGGTCAGGTCCACATTGAATGATAGCACTGTTAGATTGCTTGAACCAGAAAACCAGCTCAATGTAGGTTAACAACACAGAGTCAGATCCTGCCCTTGTCTGACATATGTGGAAATCCAAAGTAATTACTCTGAAATCAGTGGAATTCCATGCTGAGTAAATCAGGGAAGAATTTGGTTCAACAGGTGTACCAATGGGGCAGTTTTCTACTGTAGTTATTTATATCAGAGACCCCAGTTGGGTTCTTCTAAAAACCAAACAGCCAAGTATAAAAAGCAGTGCCTCCCCAAAAGAATATTCAATAAGGTTATAGCGAGAGGCAGACGGTGGAAGAGACAGACAATGGGCGTTAGCAGAGTAAAACATGGTGGCTGGAAAATAAATGCATTATGCATAAAAGGAAGGACACAGTATCGAACAAAGCCCCAGTTCTGGAATTAAAATGGAAATTCCAGCTGCGCTTTATAGCAACCCGAGTAGCAACTCTGACAGCCTGTCAACAGAGAGAGAGCAAATGATCATCGCTGCTCCCCTCAAGTATGTTCTGCAAACTCGAGCTTCATGTGTAGAAAAGAAGAGCGAGGGATGTGTGACCTCGCCAATAGAAGCAGTTTCCTGCTGACATTGCAGCACAGGACCTTTTATGATGGAAAAACCTTTTAAAAAGGTCCTCTGCCATTGCCAAGTCAGCCATGTTTGGCAAGACTAAGCCACTGTCATAGGAATCTCAGCAAACAATGACTCACCCAACTGGAGCAGCTCTGTTCCTATCTGTTTACGGGCAGCTGCTAAGCCCATCTTTGCCTCCCTGCTTTGGACAAAGAATCAGAAGCGAGGGGGTGGAGAGAGTCTGTCAGTTTCAGCTGCTGGTGTGTGTGGAGTGGAGTGGCCCTACCAATAACATTGACCTGGCAGACTCTTTGCTTTCCGTCTGTCTGGATTTCCCTTTCTTCCTCCAGGTGAAGAGGGGATTTGAAGCAGAAAGCCCTGCTTGCAGTTAGTACGTACTCGCAATACATGGGGGCTAAAAAATACCCTCTCTCTTTTCTTTGTTGCTATAAATGTAGAGGAAGAAAAGTGTTCAGCTCTAGCCCTTCTCTCTTCCCAATGGGAGCTGGGGCGCTGAGCACTGTTGAAAATCCCACTCCTCTCATATCGTTTTCTCTTCTTCCCTCCCATCCCCCCATCTCCACCGTGAAGTCATTGAGGATGCAGATGTTTGTGACCGGGAGGTGGTGACACCACTGGGATGGAAAGCCAGACTCTTATACCGTCCAGTATGTAGCTAGGCAGTACAACACGCCTCACTGCATTCAGCTGTTGCTGTCGTTTTCACTGGCAGGGAGATCTCTCCCAGCTCTTCCCCATCACCACCCCCTTCCCTTCTGGGCCTGGAAAACGGAACTTTGCTTTCAAGTCACAAGGGCAACAGCACTTAGCAAACCTGTTGCAACTTCAAAATAGAGATATAGACAGAACTAGGAGTATGGGCTCAAGTTACAGTGGGCGGGTCTAGGCTGGATATTAGGAAAAACCTTGTCCGTGAGGAGGGTGGTGAAGCACTGGAATGGGTTACCTAGGGTGGGGGTGGAATCTCCATCCTCAGAGGTTTGTAAGGGGGTTGGACTAGATACCTCCTGCGGTCCCTTCCAACCCTCATCTTCTAGGATTCTCTAATTCTATGCCCTTTCATTTCCAAATCAAACAAGTGAAGACTGCGATTTCCCTTTTGAAAAGGACAATGTCAAGATGCATTACACTCTGTGCTCTCTTGTTTTTCCTTCATTCATTCTAATCACCCCCCAGGAAATTTGGCCTACAGTCTCTGTGTATTGAGATGCTCCTACATTGCATGAGTGCATACTAGTTTGCTGTTTTTGGATCACTGGTGGTAAACACAAGGCTGCTGGCTTTGACTTTTATTTTAGACAAAGGCACTGAAGCATTCTCTTTCCAAAACAAAACAAGAACTGAAGTGGACCCTTGGAAACCGATATTGTTGTAAGAAAAGGATTGTGCATCAAATAGTTGTGCTTCCCCAACCAGTCAATCCCCCGTCCAAACCCAGGACTTTGTGTTTTATGAGATGGAACCCTGTTTGTTTTGTGGAGAGCAGTAAAATCCAGTGTTAGCCACTTGGAGAGCTCTGCCAGCCCCTTCTCTAACACGTGGTGCGCCCTTGTTTGCTCACACGTTCTCAGCTGTTACTTCCCTCTGAACAGGTATTCATCTTTCTCACTTGCAAATAAGTTGTTGGGAGAAAACTGGAATTTGGTTCCAAAATTAAGCATTGAAATGGCAACTGGCTCCTTTCTTGTGCAAATCTACGTGTTTTGACACCTTTCTTTCCTCCACTGCAAAGCATGCAGGCTAAGGGAGCAGGAGAAGCGTTCTGCATCAAGTGGGCTGTGTTTTCTTGCTGCATGCAAAACAGAGTGGGGAGAGGGAGAGCCCTGTTTGCAGAACGATTGGTGTAGAAACCTCCCTGGATTGTCCCACTAAGTACCCCAAAGACTGAGGCTTTGCTAATGAAGCATGGCGGATGAGGAGGTTACACCAGGCCCTCTGCATTAATAATTTCCAGTCAAATCTCTCCCCCAGGTGGTATTGACATAGTGGCCATTTTCAGTGTACTGTGTGTATGAGCTGTTTGTAACAAGAAATATCTCCTGAAATCATTAGAATCTTCTTGTGAGTTACAGTGCACCAAGCTAGTGTCAGAATCATGAACGGCTTGACAGGCTTTGGTTCTCTCTGAATTACAAGGTTCCTTGCCTTTCTCTTTCAGCCTTGTTTACTTTTAGCTATTTCCGGTTGTTATATAACTGTTCCCTTTTATATCTGCAAATTCCAAGGTCGAAGTGAAGTGAAACTGTGCTATAAAGAAGTCACTGACAATGCTGCTTCTCTTTCTCTTAAGTTCCTTTTAATTCCTGGGGTGGAATTTAAAATAAATCCCATTTCATGGGTTGTGAGTTCTTAGGAAAGTGCCTACCTAGCACTAGAGAGGCAGCCAGAATCCAACAGCTTCAGGAGGCACTTGGGGAGGGCAGGTTAGAAATGAAAGATCATAAATAGCTGTTGTGTTCTGCCTGCGTAAGCTGCAGTTAAACAAAGCCAATTCAGGATATGCTGATTTTGGAAACGTGTACACAGCTAAACATTTTACATGATTCAGTCATCAGTTACTATGCTATACAGACTACTTGCTTTCATGCCCTATGGTGAGTGTAAGGAAATGAAATGGTGGTGAATTGCTCTATTTACAAGTGGAATAATAAACTAATCAGTTATTATTCAAACCTCTTCTTTTTTGCCCAGCTCAACAAAGCATCAAGCATGGGCTTAAGATCAGTTGCTGTCAATGAGTTGTGCAAAATGTTCACAGTGAAACCATAAAACCATTGCAAAGCCTGCTGCGTGTCTTGTGCATCAAAAGGTTCACAAATCTTTTACCAAACTTGGGCCTTGTCTAATGACCTCCGATGATTTATGCATTCATCTAAACTGTGCTTTTCTGTGGCTTTACCATGGAATCAGGTAATTGTTATCGGTTTTGACTGAAGCTCTACCGACATTCAAGACATTTGAACCAGTATAACTGTTTGGCTTTCCGTCGTATGATGTCACAGCATCTCACGTGTTCTCTTGTGGCTGTATAGCCCGATCTGTGAGGCGCACGGTTGCAAACAGATGTCACAGGAATGTTGAGCCTCTGACTTAAGATGCAGCATGGCACTTGGCTCTTTTTTAAATGTCTTTTGCATCTGTCTTTCTCCAAGTGTTTACATCCTTTGTTGATAGTTGCTCTCCAGTCAGGTCTGTCCTTGGCTGTGTCTTCAATATTGAGTTGAGAATGAGTTGAGATTCTCCTTCAGGATGACTTTGAAGCAGTAACGTTGACCACTCTTCCCTGCGCTTCCCAGTGGAACTGTCAGTGCAGTCACACCACAGCAAACCCTTAATGTAGATTCACTGCAACATCAAACGGGATTTATACCAAAGCAACTTAATCCCATGTTACGGAAGTACACCGTGACAGGACGTGAGCCTCATTTGACGTGCCTCCATTTACATTGTTCTCCTGTAACTACATAGTGTCACTTACGACACTGTGTCATAAGTAACGCTGTGTAGTTACAGGAGACAGTTACAAATTTGTACTTACAAATGAGACAGCATGAGGCTGGGCAAATTTCTTTAACACAGATGGGTTTTAAAGAGATCAGAGTCTTGCTTTAAGGCTTTAGTGTAACCTGCAACTTACAGTCCCCACATAACTCTAGGGCAAAACTGTTTTTACGGCTCACCCACGTGTGCCAACACAGCTGTCATTAAGTTCAGGAGGTTCAGTTTGGTCCTTGGCCAGAATTTCACGATCTTTTGATGAGACAGGTGCTTTCATTACACAAATTGGACTTGAATCAGCAAAACTAGACACTCGACCTTTTGCCCTGTGCCAAGCAATGTGAGCACCAGGGAGCCGCCTACCTGCAGCCAAGTTACACGTCAATATTCTTGGCAATGCTATAGCGTGGTTCCAGTTCCTCACATTGAGGCTTTGAAGAGTCGTCAGGAGATGGAGATTTAATCCCAATCAAAAGGGCCATTTCAGAAGGTCCTTCAGAGGTGAGGGGAAAGGGAAATTATATTTGCACAATAAAAACTTGCTTCAGCCATGGGCTAGAGTAAGGTTTCCGCTCCCCTGGATAGTCTGGTGAAACAGATTCTCAAATTTCTTTAATAGAAAAATATTCTTTGCATGGCAGGGTCCCTCTCTCTTTCTTCCAGGGTAATATTTCACTTGATCAAATTATTAACTGTGTACCCAGACAAAACACATCATTAAGCTGGAGTTAAGGGGGCTGTAAATAAACATCAGTAATTTAAGGGGATCACCCCAGATTTTGTCATTTAAAATTAAAAAAAAAAACATCCAAAAAGAGAAAATGGAAAGTTAATGGTACATTCATCTGTATTATGGAAACCCAGCGTGACTTAAATATTGCCATTGTATCGCCTCATTCCTCCATGCAGGGCAAATACTCTGAGATAATAATCACTACTAACTGATATGAGACACTGGTACCACTGGATACCCCAGCAGCTGAGAACATCTCAAACCCTGCGGACATATGTATTGCATTGGTGCCGCTGACATCTTAAACCTAGTCCGTTGTTATTTGCAAGGCAAAGCCTAGGAAGCCTAGCTGCAGAGTCCCATTAGTCATAAGGGAGCCCAGTCCTTATGGACAGTAAAGTATTAAAAGGGTTGACACCTGGTGAGACCCCCCTTATTGGTGCTTGGTTCACCCAGCAGGAGATACATGAACACTGGCTCAATTAAGCAGAGCCGTTATTACCATTCGTTGTCGTTAAAGTAAGGCTGTTATCCTGAATAAAGGCTTTTGCATTTGCACAACTCCATGCACTGTGAGGAGATACCCCATTAAAGCATCTTTTGTCCCAACGCACTTTACTAATGATATAGATACGGTGCCCCTAACTGTGGCAGGCTACCCTGGTGCAATGGGTACGTTCAGCCAGCAGGCAGGGTGCTGTATGAGACTGGGTGCAGGAGAAGTTTGGTATGGGGCACCAGAGGCAATCCGTAACCTTTCTGAGGGCATGATGGATTCTCTAGTGTTTGAACAGAGCAATCAGGAGGTTTGAGCCTATGTTGCCTAAGTGTAAACCTGTAGCTTCATGGAGACTTTTAGAAATCTTAGCCCTATTGAAGTCAGTGGCAAAATTCCCATTGACGTCGGTGGGGACAGGGTTTCAGCCCTGGTGCCTGGATCACTAAGTCATCCCCTGTAGCTCAGCCTAAAAGCTCCGCTTGCATTTTATGTGCTTTCGAAAGTTCACAACCTATGGTTATGAATAGCCCAGAACATATGTCCTTGCTTTGCTCGCTTTAAGTGCTCCATAGCGTTCGTAATAGCTGCATCAGTGCCATTGATTAATGAGATAATTTCCTCCTTCAGCAATATCAAACCAGTGAAACATCGCCAAGGTCAACAGATTAAAACAAATTTGGAGTTTCTAGGCCAAGTCAATTTTTTGACAGATTAGGAGGCAAACGTTAAGGGAAATCTCCTAAAGTGAAGTTCAACTCATTTTTTTTGACCCCCTTATATTCCACAAACACCTTCTCTAGTTTGCTTCAAACTTAGCAGGGAAAAAAAAATGCTGGCATGAGACTGACTTTGTGAAATTTCAAGTGGATTCGATTTAGTTTTTGCAGTTGTTTAAAGTCAAGTTAAGCCTGATAATGAAAAACTAGCTTCTCCCTTAGCTATGGAGGGCCTGACCTCTTTCCACAGGTATGGGCAATGTAGCTTTATGGTGGACAGCTGATTTACTTCCAGTTTGTATTGGAGTGTCTTGCCTCTGGTAACAGCAGTGGGCTGCTCAGAGTAAGCCCTGTAGTGTACCCCTAGGATTGTTTAGTTATGATTAGGGGATATGTTCTAAGAACTGGGTTCATGTTATAACCAACATTTTCCCCTAATCTTCTCAATGTGTGTTTAATAACAATATGGCTCAGTGAGTAAAGAGCGCTAAAATCCCATGGACCCAAGAAGTGCTGGTTAAACCCCACTATTTAATAACACAACACGTGTGCCTGACTTGCCCTATCTTCTGAACTTGTTTCCCTGTGTGACAGCCAATTCTCAAGAACAATAGCTCAGTGTGTGTTGTGGTGGGTGAGCGGGGAGTGTCTTGAAGGTACTGAGCATGGTTAAGGATCTAGACCCAGATCCACTGAAATTATTGGAAGTTTGGAGCCTTTGTGGGTCTCGGCTGTAGAGCCTGGATCTCAACTCTGTCACTCCCAGTTTTACATGAGTGTATCTCCATCGAAGTCACTGGAGACACACCCATCGAAGTTACTCATCCCGGATAATGGAGTGGAGACTCAGGCTCGTATTTTCTAAACTGCACCTTAGTGAACACAGTCTGTATTAAAAGATACTTGGGATCCAAGCAGGGGAGAGACAATTCTGGAGTGAGGGGGAGGCAGTTTGGCCCCTGGTATAGAACAGAATAGCCCAAAGGGTGTTCTAATTTACATCTGGCTGCCCATGGCCCCAAGACACTGTTCTGACAGCAGGAATTAGCCAGACTGCAGAGGCACTCCAGACACACCCTCTTTTCCCAGCCACCTCACCAATGCCCAGCTGCTGCGATAGGGCTTGGCTGGCCTAAAGCTACCTCAGCCCAACATTAGCTGAGGATTCCCTCTATGCTGAGAGAATTCGTGAGGAGATGGTTAAGCTGGCTTTACAGCCCCTCGTACCATTGGGGCCCGTAGCGGGTGCTAGGTGTGTAACTACCCAAGTACTGCCACTTTCAAACAGTGCCAGCTCAAAGGAACGTTCAGGCTACGTGGATAAACCAAAAGCCGCCACCTCAGTCTTGTTAACGGTCAGTTTAATTCACAGAGGTAGCGGTATCGTTGGGGAATGAAGGCCATGAAAGTAAAGGCACAGTGTGTGCAGCAAAGCGTATCACTGGTTGCAGGCTTTTCCTGTGCGGAGATGGGAGGGACAAGGCATGGGAAAAATTTGGGTGGGGGAGATCTGGGAGCCTTTAGCTTTTGGAAATTGGTCTGATTTTTTTAACTGTGTATTTTATATATAAAGTCTTATATATAAGTCGTGTATATATATAGGCCCACTGTATTAGTCCGTTCATTTTAACCCATCAGAGAGGAAAGGGCCTTTCTCTGTGGCAGCTGTTTAGCTTTTGCTCTTCTTCCTCCTCCTGATGTTTTGTCTGCCCCTTTCTGTAGTTCCTATGGTGATGTGCTTCTTGTCCCATTCCATCAACAAGCAATTGCTTTGCCATTCAGATGTTCTGTTGCCAAGGAACAGTTGGCCATGTTTATCCTCTGCAGTTCGGTTTGTTTTCACTGCTACAGCTGTTGTTACTTGCAGTGACACTCTTGGCTTGAACTTCCGTGTGTTGATGAATTGACAGTATCCAAGACTAGGACCTCATGGCAGCCAACAGGAATCCACATGCCATTTTCCCCCCCTCTTGAACCAATTATACAATATGGAAACACCACCACCATCAAGGCAAAGCCCAAAGAGACGAGGCCTCCTTGAAGTTTTAGCACTAGCCAGATCAATCTCTAGCCAGATCCCTTAAGGTGGTCAGTCTGGATAGTCAGTTGGTGTCTGTCAATGGCAATCTGATCGCACCTCTGATGCTCATGGCAGCCACATCAGGTCACCACACACAAGTTTCAACCTAATCCTCAGTCTGAAGGGGGATTCCAGGATGGATGGAGCTAGACTGTTCTCAGTGGTGGCAGAGGACAGAACAAGAAGCAATGGTCTCAAGTTGCAGTGGGGGAGGTCTAGGTTGGATATTCACTAGGAGGGCGATGAAGCACTGGAATGGGTTACCTAGGGAGGTGGTGGAATCTCCATCCTTAGACATTTTTAAGGCCTGGCTTGACAAAGCCCTGGCTAGGATGATTTAGTTGGGGTTGGTCCTGCTTTCAGCAGGGGGTTAGTCTAGATGACTAATGAATTCATAAAAAATGAATCTAGACTAAATGACTTCCTGGGGTCCCTTCTAACCCTCATCTTCTATGATCAGTGTCCACATAATGGCCTGTCCTTTCCTCCTTTGTTGCTCTTTTCAAAGATGTCTGATATTAGTGGCACATAGAAACATAGTTGTCTATATGTTGTACGCCTATCTGCAAACCTGTCTGTCTGACTATTTTTAGATGGTGAACTCCTTGGGGGAGTGATTGTGGCTTGTCTGTTTGGAAAGTGCCTAGCGCGTCACGGGCACCACCTGAAATAAACGATAATGGCTTTAGAATTTCATATCTCTAACCTGATAAGGACCCAGTGTTACAGTGGCACTTGCATTACCTTTAAACATACTTTGCTTGGTGGGATTAAGGATCCAGTTATATCTCCTGGATAATGCACAAACATTGTTCAACTCTAGATCTACTTCCATATTGTATGGAAGTCTCCCCAGATAGTAATTTTTGTTATTACAGATGATGAATTAAAGGAAATGGACTCTTTTTAAAAGAGCGCCATGATTGAAAGCATGAGACTGGGAGTCAAGAGATGTGAGTTCTAATGTCTAATCTGACTAGGCTTGCTATGTATGTAAGGAAAATTATTGGCTCTCTCTCCCTATGTCTGGATCACAGGATGTTGAGGCTTAATCTATTGCTGTTGAGGAAATGCAGTGACGTGTTTGAAACTCTATAAATGCAAAGTGGTGATGGTGTTACTTGAGTAAAAGCCACGTACTCCTCACCGGAAGTCGTACATCTGTCTTTTTGTTATGGAAGAGACTGGTGTGATAGAGTGGGGAACAAGGAGCAGGAAAAGAGATTTCTCAAGCACCAAAGATCCATTTGCTGAGGAAATATCACTAGTGATGACAGAGGGGGGAAATGAAGAAAGGAAAACAATGAAAGTGGCATAGAGCACAAGGCTGTTTCTAAACAGATGACATGGGTGGGATTTTCAAAAGTGTACAGGATTGGCCTAACTCTGCCCTCATTAAAGTCAAATGTCAGTTTGGCCAAACCCAAATGTTCCAAAATCATGAATCTCACCCCCCTCCCCCATCATGAGATTGACTTAAAAAATAAAAACATGCCATTCTTTTTATTTGCCTTCTGGTGTTCGAGCCTTTAGGGATAACATTTCTTAGCTTTTCTTTGCAACCATTAGTAATGTACTTATTTTAAAGTGAAATCTGAGACTCTCCCATAATAACATGATTCCAGGAGTTGAGGCTTGAAGAAAAACACCAAATATCACAAAACTCATAATAAAACTGCAAGAGTTGGTAACGTTGCAATGGTAAAACTCCCGCTGGCTTCAGTGGGAGTAAGGAGAGGCCAAAGATGAGCACTTTTGACAATCCTGGTCTATCTTTGAAGTTTTCTGTCAGTAACAGCTAATTTTCAGGAGCTCTAGAGCACAGAGGTGCTCTAGATTTAAACTGTTGTTACTGGGAGCAGAATTTGGCCTTAATAAAGTGAAGTTTGTCAGAAAATAGCGTTTGCCAAAGAGGTCATTCTGTAGATTAAATCTGTGCAGTTTTATTAAGAAAAACAGAACAATTTATTTGTGATATTTTAAAAGCCAATTTGCAAAGTCCAGATTTCTCAGCGATTGCATAAGGGGCATGCATCATGCCTTAACTCATGCTGATGGTGCAGCGATCTTACCAATTAGTTTGCACAGAAAGGTTATTAAAACTGACAAGAAAGAAAATGCCAAACTGAAATCTCTGCATTTGTTTTGGAATTAACTATATTTCAGCTGAAATAGTTTTTGAAATGTGGCATCTAGAGAATGCAACACAAACATTTGGCACTGCCAGTTAGCAAAGCAGTGTGTGGATAGACTGAGCCTCTCCGGCTGGGAGAGCAGACCTGGGGGGAACTAGTGGCCCTTTGGTGCTGGAGAGGCAGCTCTGCAGATTCCCACCACTCTGTTGCCTTCATTGGGGAATCTCCATGGGCCTGCTTCTATATATCTCTCCACCATAGCCTGGCCAGGCCCCAGTGCCTCCAGGAGGCTGGTGCACAAAGTGGTGGGAGGTACATGGTGCCATGGAAGTAAATGTTTCCTCTTTCCACTCCCACATGTGGGAGACAATGTGTACCACTGTAGTGAACTGTTTGAACCACTGCCATCTTCAGGATGACAGAATGGCTCCTCTTTGGGTCACATAGACCCTGTGCTGCTTATAGCTAACGGAGAGTCTTTTTTGAGCTCAATTGGTGCTTTCGGAGCAGGGTCCGCGTTCTGTCCCTGCTGCCCCCTGTGACATTCTGGCGACCACGGCTTTGTGACAGTACGTTACATTGCTCTGTTCTTCCAGAATACCAGTGTCCTCTGTCAGAAGGCATATTGAGTCTGCTCAAGAGTTTGTGGCCAGGTCTCATCCTAATGGCTAAATATTATAACACGAGGTGCAGACATCTCTGAATGGGGTCTGCTCACGTCACTCTAGTTATTTCAATGTGCAGTCATGGGAGACAAGGCCTAATACTGCTACAGAAGCATGAGTTTCCATGGGTAACACTCGCTGATCTTACAAAGTTGGTCATGTCCTAATAGAAATATGAAGGGAGAATGGGTCCAGGTTTTAGAAAGTGACGAGTGATTTTGGGTGCCCCCAACTTTTAGAGGGGTGGGGGACAACTTGTACCACCTTAAAGCAGCCTGATGACCAAAGCAGGTCATCCGCACTTTCTGAAAATCATGCCTTCTTAAGGTGTCTCAAGGAAGTCACCCAAGATCCCTGACATCCAAATCCTCAGACATGATTCCAATGGGAGCGAGGTGCCTAAATACCTGTTAAAGATCTGGGTCTTAGTCGCTTTTGAAAATTGGGGTCCATATTGCCCAGGAAAGGGTAGATCCTTGCACTGTGCTGTTGCGATAGAAAGCTTTCATTTTAACTGCCTTTTTTTCTTCTCCTCCCCACCAGGGCTCTCTGCAGATGGTGGTGCCAAGCGCCAGGAACATCTCTCTAGGTTCTCAATGCCTGACCTGAGCAAAGATTCAGGAATGAACATCTCAGAGAAGATGAGCAACATGGGGACGCTGAACTCCTCTGTGCAGTTTAGAAGTGCTGAGTCAGTCCGTAGCCTGTTGTCTGTGCAACAGTACCAAGATATGGAGCCAAACCTGCGCGACCTTGCCAATCCCATCAGTTACCGAGAAATGCCATCACATGGAAGGATGCATCAGAGTTTTGAGTATGAAAGCGGGATTCCAGGGAACAAAATGCCTGGCCAGGATAGTGCTAGACTTCCCCCAATGAGCGAGCGCACGCGCAGACGAACTAATCTCCGGGACGACGATCGGCGTTACCGGCCTCACAGATCCCGGCGGTCCAGACGTTCCCGCTCGGATAACGCCCTCCATCTGGCCAGCGAACAGTGCTGTCGATTGAAAGAGAGGCCCCTGCTGCGAGCCAGGGAGGATTATGACCAATTCATGCATCAGCGAAGCTGCAGAGAGACAATGGAACAGGGCCCCCGCAGAGACCTCTATGGTCAGTGTCCAAGGACTGTGTCTGATCTTGCTTTGCAGAACCATTTAGGGGAGAGATGGGGGCCCTATTTTGCCGAATATGACTGGTGTTCTACCTGCTCCTCCTCTTCAGAGTCTGACAATGAAGGGTATTTCCTTGGGGAGCCGATCCCCCAGCCTGCCCGTCTCCGATACGTCACCAGCGAGGAGCTCCTGCATAAATATGGATCATATGGCATGCCCAAGTCTTCCACGTTGGGTGGCAGAGGACAGTTGCACAGCCGAAAAAGACAAAAGAGCAAAAACTGTATCATATCGTAAGTGTCAGTGCCTGGGCACTTTCTGAGAATGTAAATTAACTCATAAACTTGCACTGTTTTAGATCTTATAAGCGCTTTTTATTGTAACAAAAAGACCTGAAGACTGGGGATTTGTAAGAAGGTTGTAGATTGGCTTCTATAGGTAGTCATAATTGTTGGCATGGTGAATATATTTTGCACATTTTACTTTGAAGAAGAAGAATTCACTTTAGCCTGTAATATTTACCTAGTAGTTTTCCTCTTCCTCCTAAATACTGCCACTTCTTTAAGTCCAGGTTGTCCATGTGTTTTATTTACCACTGTTTACTATAATCAACAGTTTGCTAATAGCTTGGGTTCTCCTAATGCGCTTTGGTTTTCATTACCCATTTTGGTAAGTAATTTGTCTCTCAGTCAGTGCTGGAGTCTAAGTTATTTCCATGATTGTTGTAAATGCAATGTAAATGAGAGTTTGGAGAAAATATTTTTGTATTTTGTAATATCAGAGGAATTTCTATATCTTAGGAGTCACTGGGAAACTGCATGCACATTCATAATTGTTTTCAGCCAGAGCTAAACAAATGATACTTCAGAATTCCTTCTCATTTTGCATTCAAATGTATATGAGTGAAATCTTGAGAGGGGGAGGGGAGGGGGGAGAAGGGTGGTTAATTCTTTTCATTCCTGGTAAATAAAAAGAACATTTTTTGCTTCGTTCAATCTTAGAGACCTAAATGGCATTTTGGAGTCTGCTCACATCTTCGATTTTCATTTACTCTATCAGTCAAATACAGGAGTCTTTCCAATTGCAAACGTGACTTTTTGTCCAATAGAACAGAATGAACTACCAAATGTCTGCAAAGTTTTAACAGCCAAAGTTGGGGAAGGAATTTTCCATCTCTGTAGAGAATGCTGATGTTACTACACTTCAAACTATTACTTGGAGTAAATAAAAATGTAAATGGTGCAATTGTGTGATGTCAGCATGACGTTGTTTTGAGTATAGAATTGTCTTATGGCGCTCCAGTTTCCTGGATTATGTTAACTGCTGTTCATTACCAGAAGGAATCTTCAACACCACCAACCACATGGAACATAACGAAATGAATACAAACTAACCACACTGGGCTTAATTCTGCCCTGGGGATATGCGCCCCAAGCTCCCTTGGCGGCCAATAGTTTGGAGTGTATAGTCCCAGGGTGGGATTGGACCCATTACTTGGAGCTAGAATGAATCAACTTGGTAGAGTGTGTTATAAATAGGACTCAAAATGTATTGTGCTATGGTAGATGTGAGTTTTTCTCTGTATGCTTTAAACCATTTGCGGTACTGACATCACGGTGTGTCCCATCCTGTTCCCAGATGGGGAGTGGAGGAGAGGGCAGATTTTCTGTAGGGTCGTAACATGGGCACAATTTCTTTCACCGGTTCCCAACGGGCCAGGGTGTTGCCAACCCACAACGGCTTTTGTACTGTATTGTGCAGGATTTGGGGGCTCAATCTGTCTCCCCGAAATTCCCGTTGATGTCAGAGGCAGCTGGAGCAGAGGTACAAAGGTATTTAGGAGCCAAAAGATGCAGCTGAGCAGCTTAGTGGGATTTTCCAAAAGCTCCTAAGCAGGTTAGGCACCACTGAAAAGTCAACGGGGGAATTAAATGCTTTTGCAAACCCCACTAGGTGCCTATCTACATATTTAGGCACCAAAATATCTTTGTACATTTGACCCATTATTCCTGCAGTTATCTCCTCAAAAGCATGCCCGTGTGTCCTTGCAGATCCCCTTTCAGGACTGGAACCTAACTTAACATTTTTAGTAACTGGGAACAAACTCTTGCCTGTCAAAAGCAGCGAATGCAGGAAATCTTGAAGATGGATGTCTCCATACCACAGACTATTGCTAGGAAATTTTTGTTGTTTGTAAGGAGAATGTGGTGATTATTATTTTTTAAAAAAGAGACAAGACTAAGTATTAAAAAAAAATGTTTTTCCAGCTGAAATAAATGGAAATATTGATCCAAAGGGGAAAAAAACCAATGTGTGTGTCTGTGTTTTTTTTAAAAGAATGTCTGTTTAGTTGTGAAGTTGGCTAATTTTTTTAATTTACTTCAGTCTGTTCTATAATTAAAGCACAAAAGCGAACTAAATCCCCTCTGTCAGTGTTTCTCAACCTTGATACCAGGAACTGTACCACAGAGAACTCCTGGACCAGCACTGACCCACGGACCAGTTGTTGAGAAAAACTGCCCTATATGACTTGATGGTTTATTGAGATATCCGCACAGCCCACAT
Source organism: Mesoclemmys tuberculata (assembly GCA_007922155.1). Lineage (NCBI taxonomy): Eukaryota > Metazoa > Chordata > Testudines > Chelidae > Mesoclemmys > Mesoclemmys tuberculata. Next base: position 10,748,455 of record ML677027.1, read on the forward strand.
CTGAGAGCTCCTTGGCCATCTGCTGTGTTAATGGGACCATGATGAATTTTCAGTATTCCGCATATATGGCCACATCCTCATCTGAGGAGAATTGGCCTAGCTCACTTGGAATCCGAAGTGACACTAATTTCCATCCGTTGAGACTCTGACCTATAATTTATCAATATTTTTTCTTACAAAGACTCTCAGATTTATAGATAGTATCCAAAAGGGTTCTGGCCGGTAGGGTAAGGTTACTTCTTTCAATGGCAACGATGACGCTCATCACAGGGCACTTTATATAATTTGCTTTTCAAAAATGCAATTGAATTCATTGTCCGATGACGAAACACAAGGACTTTCAGGTGTTAGTGCTTCAGACAACTGAAGCTCCTGAGAATTAGCTATAGAGTTAATTCATATGTTACTTGGCAAACAGGTTAAGACGAAGAACTAATGTTCAAGGTGGCTCCCTTCTGTGGCTTCTCATGACCAATGGACAAATGTACAGCAAAGCCTTCTGACAAAATGAGTGGCTGTAAGGTGACATTTGCCTGTTATCTAAACGGCGTCAAGGCCTACCAGTGATCAAAGATGACTGTTACCACCTTTCCAGTGTAGCCCTTCTCTAAGGCCCAGGTCCTCCAAGCCGTTCTGGGTCGGGTCCACCGGCAAAGAATGGCTTTGCAGAAGAGAAGAGCCTTCATGAGCAAAGTTAGAGGAGAACCCGAGCCATTCCCTAGGTGCTGAAAATATGCCCCAAATTGCAATGCTGTGCTGTAATGAAAGGAGTATTGAGTCTGGGCACGTTGATTCTTTTTATAGTGAGGGTCAGCCAGTCCCTCTCTTCCTGCTGGCGGGCCAAACTCTACCCAGCTGCTGAATGTTATCTGGTTCCAGCCTCTTTCTCCCCTCCACACCGTTGCTGCCTGGAGAAGTGGAAGCAGGAACCAGGCAGCCGCACTGCCCAGCAAGCAGCCAGAGCCAGCAAACATGCTGGGCAACAGCCTGTTCCTACCCTGCATGTGTCCCAGAGGTGCGGCTTCTGCTGTCCTGGAGAACTGAGCTTGGGGGCGCCTCCAGGGCCCTCCTGACCAGCCTAGATCCTTCCCACAACCCCCTGGTGGCTTGGAACCCACTGCTTGGGAACCCCTGGGTAAAGGCACTCAGGTAGGAGGTGCTGGCTCAAGTCCCCGCTCCAGATCAGATACAGCAGGGCTTTGAAGCGTGGTCTCCCACAGCGCAGGAGAGTGTCCTGGCCCTTGGATCAGAGCCATGCAGAGGTGAGAGCCCCCTTTTTTATTTTGTCAGGAAAGCGCTGGGTTTCAGCTACAGGCCACGGGCTGCCATGGATTTGTCTAACTCCGTGGCATGGTTCGTGGCTGAGAATCCTGAACAGAAGAAAATGCTTCCACCTGGCCCATCGGTCAGGACTAAGGCCCAGATCCATGGGAGTCAGGCATCTGAATAGCTTTGAGCATGTGGGTGTCGGGCACTTTTTGAAAAGTTTATCTATAGCCGGAAGTTGACACTTCCTTAAAAGAAAAAGACAAGGATGGAGTAAGGTAAAAGTGAATATATTCACATCTGAGCAGTCATGTCAATGATTGTCCATCGGCTGAAGATGGGTGTTTCGAGGATCCTTTCCCTGGGGTTCGTTGTGCTGAGACTTGTCAAGTTGCTCCTAGATCTCTCCAAGGGAGAAAGAGAAAAGTCTGGTTTTTTGCAGGAGTGGAGGAGTGGATTGCCTTTTTACGCTCGGCAGATAAGAGAGAGATGCCACGGACCTCTGTCGATTTATTTCCCATCATCCTCTCGTTCTTTTCTCTTTCCCCAACATTGTCATTTCTCCACAGAAATTCTCTTTTCTTACAAACAGGCAAAGCTCACCCGCAGCGGTCTTTGTGTCGCCTAACACTGAAGTTCGATAGCAAGTAAAGCCAATCCTGATTGTATAAAATGCACCAAATGGTTACTGGAGCCAATTCAAAAAAATGGGGCAATATTTTCACAGAAATGCGTTTGAGAGTTTTTCTTTGAAATTTCAAAATTCAAAAAAAGGTTTTGCCCCTCTCCTCCCCTTCTATAATTGGCTGAATAATGGAGGAGATACATTTTCCACAAATGATTGGTTTTTCCTGTTTGTTTTCCATAAATTATGCAATTTTAAAAAACATTGACCCTCTCTACGGGATAGAAAGTACTCACATTAGCCGCTAACAAAGTAAGGGAAGGATTAAAAGAGCAATGAGCATCTCTAGACTCCAGAATATTCCTAATAGTACTGGCTCCAGTCTTCTTTCAACAGCTAAAATCACAAATGTACTCATGTGGGGCTACTTGGGAAAAGCAATCTCCCAGACACTCCGTGTAAACTCTACCCTTCTCTTAAATTCATCTCTCCAATATTTTCTACATCAACAAAATTAAAGTAAGGCCTAGCATATGGTCACCTGAAATAGACGATAGGAATCTGTTTATCGTCTGTGAAAGAGAAAGGGAGAGAAGTCTCTCTTCCCATAGTCTCTGCTCCCTGACGGATCCATTCAACCCAGGCAAGTAACATTTTGGGTCAGAGACCACTTTTGTTACTTGCTGCACATAACACAGAAATCTAGATCAAACTTTTCATACGTGAATCTAGATCAAACTTTTCATACGTGGCTGCTAAAACAAAGCACTTAAACTATATCTAGACCCCCTATCCAGATGACCTGATTTTACAGTACCTCCTACAATTTGGTTCTGAGCAATGATTTTGGTCCCTAAAGCCTATGCTCACAGAAAAAATTGATTTTATTAGTTGGGACTATGTGCACTAGTGTGGTGTGGCAGATGAAGAAGAGTAGAGGGGAAAAAAGAACGAAAATAATGCTTTTATTAATTATGATTAGTGTCTAGCGCCTCCGGTCATCAATCGGGGCCTCATTGCACCAGGTGCTGTACAAACACCCAAGGAAAAGACAGTCCCTGCCCCAAAGAGCTTACAAAACTATCAGGCATGTGACATCTATGGAGACAGATGGGGAACCTCTGCAAACAATGATACAATAGTGGCCAGTAGTTTTCCAGTGGCCAGTACAATATACAATGATACAATAGTGGCCAGTAGTTTTCCACCTACTCTTGCATAACACTGTCCGCCCTTGGTGTGAGAAAGCATGATGACGCAGCAGAAGGAACAAGGTTGCTGCCAAAGCACTTCCCCAGACTGAGGAGAATTGGCGGAGAAACCAATTCTCTCTTGTAATTGGAAATGGCCCTTTCTGCTGACAAGGTCCAAAGCCTTTGTAAGATCTGGGAAAGCCATGTAGCAAGGGCTGCCTTGTGCTGTATACTTCCCTTGCACTTGCCTTCGTGTGAAGATCATATCGATAGTTGATCTATCACTAGGAACGCTGCCCTGACTCTCTGGATAGACACACTCAATAAGAACTTAGCCTTTTGCCTTGCCAGCAACAGTAAGAAGAGAGATTCCTCTTTAGTTGTTACAATCACTCGGATCTCCTTTGGTTTTTTTATACGTTATGATGTTGTCATCCTCCGTATCGTGGTACGCCTTCGTCTCCCTCCAGCAGGCACGCAAGACGCTGGCCAAATGTTTAAGTACAATCTGTCCTCCTTGTTTTATTACTTCAGCTGGAATTTCACCTTTTACTGTAGCATTTCTTGCAGCCCGGGACGCAATTGCCTCTTCATTCATCGATGGTGCTATATCAATGCTGCGATACCCTGGACACTTAGGTGTCAGATTTAGTGCTGCTTCAGAAACGGTGGTTTCAAGCAAATAGCATGTGTGATAGTAGTCCACCGAGCATTGTGTATGTTTGCTTCTGTCAATGAGGGCTCCGTTAAGAGATTTGCATGGGAACGAGTGTCTTGGCTGAAGGACCTATTTTTGGCTTGCTCCCGTCACACACAGCCCTTGGATCTCCATTCTCAACGGATGTTTGCATCTTCTTGCACAGCCCGAGCTGCTTTGAATGGGCCGGGTGCCTTGCTGTTCATGCAATGAGTTCTTGGCCACACTGAGTTTCACACATGTCTCAGGATTGGGGGGCGGGAAGGGATGTGGTGGTGGAGGAGAGCTGCTGCACATCTGGCTTCAGTAACTGGAAGCAGTTCTTCAAAGTATGCTGCCAACCAGTCGTTATCGGGTACAAATTTTTTTTAAGAAAAGTCAAGGTGGCAGCCACATGGCTATTTATTCTGAGTGTGTTTCATGCTGCATTAGCATTCAAGGGCAGTGCAGTCAATGAGGTAGCTGCCCTGAGATTTGTAGTAAATTGGAAACACCTTTGGTCTTTTGTGGTATTGCTGTTAATGCGTGGGCATTTTGGTCTGAGGGAATTGCCCCAGCGAAAGCTTTATTTTGCAGCATACACACTCCCGGTCTGTCACCGTCCACACTGTGAAAACTGCACGTATGGAGAGCATCCCGTTGGTGTTTTCTACAAGTGACAGTTAAATCCAGTTGGTGCCATTGTCCAAGACTGACGTGTCTCCACCAGGCCTTCCGGCTCTGCCCCACCTTGAAAACACCTTTGGGGGTCATGCACAATCCTTGGCGGGCTTTGCCCATTGTCGGACCAATGCACAGCGACCACATCTTGTGACCTGAGCCACCTCTAGTGTGGAAGTCTCCTGGTAGAGCAGCGCGGTAGCTTACTAATGGCGCTGCTGATAGAACAAAGCCTTCGCTTCAGAGATGGAGGAAAATGTTGGGCCACGTGTACGGGGCGGGGGGGATTACAAAGCCAATGGTGCTGGATATTCCTAGTGACCTGTTACGTTCTAATTTTGCACCAGGACATTCAACCACAGGCTCGAATAAGTTTGCTTGTTTGTTTTTTCCATGCTAGACGGGGCTGTACCCTCACACAGAGAGCCTGTGTCAGCTAATCGGGTTCGGAGAAAGGGGTTTTGTCTACATCAAGTTAATCCAGCTCACTGTCTCCGGTGGCCATCTTTCTAGGGTGACTGGCCTCCGCTGGATCATTTGTTTGCCAGTCCTGGGCACGTTGCCCTCACGTTCCAATAAGCAAGAATGAAGAAGGCAACCATTGTACCCAAATATTTGGCCCTTCTGCCTAGGCAGACAAAACTAAGCAGGTCAATTCCCCCATTCGGAAGCCAGCCCGGTTGCTGGAAGGCCCAGCTGAGTTGCAATGCCACGGGTCTGACATTTTCGCCGTGGTGGATTTGGTTCCAGGTTGACTCCTCTCACCTTTAGTCAGCCAAGAACCAGGTGCAAGGCAGCAGCATCAGAGGGAAAGACGCCTTTACGGATATTGGTTTTCATTCCCGTGGGCTCTGGCACGGCCCGTCACTCCGTGACTGGTGGGGTTGCCGGCCGAGTTGCTGAGCAGGTATACTGTGGCCCTTTTATGCTAACAGAGCTGTGGAAAGAGCAGAGAGGTTGAGGCCGGAAGGGAAGGGACCCGTCATCATGCTCTTCTGCACAACACAAGGCAGAGAATTTCACCCCATGAGTCTGGCAGGGAAAGGAATTTTCCCTCTTACTGTATCAGTGAATCAGCCACATCTTTCCTAAGAGCATTGCCATTGTTCATCTCTTATTTCCGCTCTTCTTGGGTCCTGATCTCCAGAGCGCTGCGCGCCCACAGTTCCCACTGAAGTCAGGCGCTGTGGTCAGCCGACGCCTGGGGTGAGCCACTCCTCCAGAAACCAGGCCATTTGTAATTAAAATTGAAGGACTTTGTCTTTCCCCTCTCCCTGGCTATCAGCTGCTTCCCTTTCAAGCCTATCCAGCACCATCTGTAAGGCATCAGGGCTGGGAAGTGGTGCTGCTACATGGCTAATTCGGCCCTGCTTGGAGTCTTTTGTGTGGGCTGCCCCCAGGAGCCTGTTTGAACATTTCACTCGCATGCTGTGCCCTGCAAAATGGATCTGCCGCTTTACTGATGTCTGTGCTGCAGATGTAGTGTTCCGCGACGCTGGCAATGAAAGACATGGTGCCCTTTTCCCAGTCAGCAGCCTGGGTTTCTTTTCAGGGGAACGGCCCTGCTGCAACCAGAGAGGTGACTGCAGCCTGTGTAGACGAACCTGTGTTAGCTTCGATCTAGCTGAGCACTGGTACCGACAGTCCGCAGCACAGCCTCCTGCCTGAGGACTGACAGACAGAGAGCCCCACTGGCATCTGTGCTGCCACAACGTCCCTGCGATGAGGACCTGAGCTCTCTAGCTTAGACCTAGCACAGGGCCGTCTACACGTGCTGCAATCTCATCTCCCGATCGCAGTTTAGAGGAGCCCACAGACACAGAACCCAACGTCCGCCCAAGCACATGGAAGAAAACCACAGGAACTGGGGCGGGAAACTGAGCGTTCCTTTGAAATAAACCACCTTAGCTTAGATACCCAGTCCCCGGGTGCAAATTCCTGCTTGGAGAGGGCTAAATCCCATTTTAAATTGTGGGCCTGGGCGCGGGGCAGAAGAGCTGGGCTCCGCACTCAGCCCCTCACTTCACGCCAGAGCTCTGCATTTGCACCCTGACCAAGGCTGAGCAGGAGCACTGAGCGAGCTGCATTCACTGTCACTCAGAGGGAAAGTCACCTCGGCTTGAGGACCACACCTGTTCTGCCCTTTGAGTCTCCTCTTCCCCCTCGGCTCTGTCTCTGCTTTCCTGCCGCTTCCCGGGCTCTGTGTCTCTCCGCCTTTCTCCCATCTGCATTTCCTTCCCTATAGCAATGCCTAGGTCTCCCCGGTGGGTGTCAGACCCAGCTCCTTGCCCATCCCAGCTGATAACTCAGTGCACGCCGCCTCCCTTGCTACCCTGAAAAAAGCAGCTAGACCTTTTTGGAACCACGGGTAGCATCCAACTGTGTATGGCCAATCAGCAGGCATTGCTAAGGGGTTACCATTTTAATCTGTGGGAAGCCGTGAATAAACTCAAGGACTCCCTGACCCAACAGGTGAGACAGGAGTTCGCAGCCCTCTTGGAGGAGGGTCAGAGCATGGCCAGAACCTCCCTACAGGTTTGCCAACTTGGCGGCCCGGACAATGGCCTTGGCGGGCACCATGAGGTGCTGCGCCTGGCTCCCATTCTCCAGCCTTCTCCACAAGGTCCATCCAGGAAAGGAGGCAAGGGCTACCAGTATCATCCAAAAGAATCTTGTCCTGTATAACCACCTGCATCAGGGCTTGCTATGAACGGGCGAATGGCACGGCTCCAGTCATCATGACTGCCCGTTCCGTAAGAGCCCAGGCCTCCTCAGCTGCATATCTCACACCAGGACCAGTCCAGGGTCTTTATGTGCAAATGAATTGTTCGTCTTGCTGCTCAATCTTCAACTGGGAACAGCGTCAGCTCTTCAAACTCAGCTTTTTCCCCGAGCCAACAGCCTGGCCTCAGGCGGGGCTCTGTTCATGCCATGTTTCATAGTCACACCAGGTTTGAAGTAGAACTGTGGTGTTTTCAAACAAACAGGCAGACTTAATAAGGAAGAACAGGGTATGGCTGTATGAAGATGGGTGACCTCTTTGCCCGTCACTGAAGTCAGACCTAGCCGAAGGGACTTTGCTTCGATTTTTAAACGAAAGACACTGGTGGAAAATGACCAAGCATGTAAAAACGTTTGCACTCAGGATTAGGCTGGTTTCTTAAATGGACTCTTTCTAGCACTCATTCTACGTGAGAAAACGATTAATGCTTTCTGTTAACCCATGCGGGGCATGATTAAATGGGTCTGACAAACCCGCTAAACTAGCATGATGGCGCTGCAAACCTGTAAACTGCCCTGTAACCGTCTGGCCCAGCTGCACAAGCTGTGTCTAGCCTCTCTACGCCCCTGTGGGACCAGACGTGCACTGAGATTGTTATTTTCTTGTCTATCTCTGTGCAGTTACTAAATTTCACATCCGCAGGAAAAAAAGGCTGCATGAAATCTGGTTGCCTTAAAAGGTGTCATGTTTATGGCTCAAACTGTAACGTTTATGAAAAGTTATTAAAAATGCAGTGCATTGCCTTTGCCAGAAGATAAGACAGTGCTTTCTTTTGAAGCTTTGACAGCTGTATGAGTAGAGCTAGTCTGCATGTCATCACCATTGCTGAAAATCTGCTCAGGTATATGACGCTAAAGCAAGATTCTTTTTCCCCCCCCAGAAACGGCCATCAGTCAGAGTGACTATTCAGTACCCATTTTATCAGTGCCACCCTCACCCCCCCCAAAGCCTTAATCTTATTGTAATCCTGATTACAATTCATTTAAACATCTGCTTGGAAATTATTTCAGTTCTAAATTGTTTTTTTTTTCCTTTCTGGTCTCAATTGTTGTTTCAGCTGCTGTCTTCTCGGCGTGGTTATAAATAAAACTCATCTCTTCGGGTAAGGGCCACCCAAAGTGAACATAAAGTGCATGGATGTAGCTGAGGACTGGTTGTCTTAAAGAAATGGTAGGGGATTGAAATGAAAGAGCCCAGTGAAGCGTAGATTTAAGAAAAGAGGCCGCAGTTTCAGTGTGAGTCCTAGATAAAAGGGTTGGGCTGTGCACCTAAGAAAAAGAACGATCAGGCTACGCACATTTTCAGAGTGGTCACAGGAGCCAGATAGCACACTGATCAGAAGTAAACTTAGCCACTATTGGGGGGGGGAGAGGGAAGAAATCAGCCCAGGGAGCTCTTCAAGCATAATGGTTTATAAAGCGAGGTGACAGTGAAAACCACATGATGTGACGGTTCCGCCGAGCCAAGCGTCAGTTGCATCCCAAAAGGAAACAGTTTTTGCAGCCAAAGCATTCCCGATGCTTTTGACTGTGGCTTTGAAAGCGGCATGATGGTAGTGACGCTCCTATAAAATCACTGGTGGCAGCACTAAGGCATGCCCTGCCCCGTCTGGCCATGGCTCGCACTGCAGCATCAGCACGGCTAAACACGTCACAAATGTTGCCTGGCGTGGCCCTGGGCAGCGGCCAAGGGGGTGTAGAGTTCCCCCGTGGCTAGAGGCCGCGAGCGACGGGGTGAATTGAGCTTACGCTGGCCTGATCGCCTGGCGTACATTTTACCCAAAGCAAATAAATGGGCTGTGGAAGTTTGCGATTCATCAAGGCCAAACGCGCCCACTGTGAGCATCTAGTCTGGCCGCCGCTGTGTGACAAGTGACTGGCCAGGAATTTATTTTACAGCATTTGCCCAGCCCTGCAAGCCCCTCCCTCCCCAATGGACTCAACTGAGTTTCACCATGGAGTCTCTGTGAGTCGCTTGGCCTCAAAGCCCATTGTTTCGCCTCATGCCCTACTGCTTCCCAGAAAACCAGCAGTAAATACAGCGTGGAAGGAAAGATGGGGAAAGACCGAGCCAGCCGGTTGCTCAGTAAAAGTGCTGCAGGACACAAGGACAGCCCATAACTGATTCCTAATGCTAGCCTGTGTGGTAAATTTCTAGCACAAACTGGATTTTTATGGTAACAGCTAAAGGAGCCGGATTAGCTTCCAAACGGAGTGGATTATTTGTGACCAATAGTCATAGAGAGATACACAGGAAGGAAGCGGCATTCCCCAGGCCTACCCTTTCCATTCTGATCCACAACATGTAATCTCTCTCTCTCTCTGTGTGTGTGTGTGTGTGTGTGTGTGTGTGTGTGTGTGTGTGTGTGTGT
>ML677027.1:10758058-10812956 GCA_007922155.1 Mesoclemmys tuberculata
TGTGTGTGTGTGTGTGTGTGTGTGTGTGTGTGTGTGTGTGTGTGTGTCACAACATGAAGACCCTAATTTCTGACCCTTACACCTAAGATCTACTTCATGAAGTGCTGCCTCTGTCACTCATGTTGGAGTTGCTTACTGGCTGGAGCATGGCTATTGGGGAGCAGTATCTCCTAGTAGTTAGAGCAGAGGAGGGGGGAAGGAATGGAAGTTCAGTGGGTTGGGTTGTGCTCTCTAGTAGCTGCCTGCCTTTGGAAACGTCACTATAGCGCTATGTGCCTCTGTCTTCCCAGCTGTAAATTGGGACTAAATATTAGCTTGCCTCAGTGGGCTGGGGTGAGGGTTAATTAATGCATGTGTAAAGGGTCCTGAACGTCTCAGGCGTGGTGTGCAGAGTATTGTTTCCCTAGCAAAACGCTGGTACGGCTGCCTTATGCCACAGCAAGCGCAACCACCTACCAAAGCTCGGGGCTGGGCTCAGGAGAGCTATGTATGCGTTGTGTATGTAGCCCTTCTTGGCTGAGATACGTCTGGGCCTCATTAACAAACAAGACGTGCTTCAGTAGCAGCCTCCACTTCAGAACAAGCCGAGCACGTTGCTTAGAGAGGAGCCCTCCTTTAGTAAAAGCCATGAGGCCGTTGTCCAGTGCCGCCCCACTGTAACAGCAGCTGGCAAGGAAGAAAGGGCTATTTTAAAGAACCGTGTAAAACAGCAGGTACTGAAGGGTTCTTGCACGTAGCAGAGAAAGGCAGACCAAGCCGCAATGACTGGCCACCAAAGCCAGACAACTGGAAATTAGAACTAAGGCGCAATCTTTTAACAAGGTGGGTTATTAGCCATTGCAGCAAACGACCCAGGGACCTGGTAGAGGCCCTATCTTGATGTCTTCAGACTGGATGCTGTACTGGAAGGGATGCCTTAGTCAAACGCAAGTTACTGGGCTGAGCACAGCGCTAATGGAGCTGAAATGCTGTGTGCAGAGTGAAAGAGGCCAGCGAACGTGGTTGTGGGTGAGCAGAAATGGTTTTTTTCCCCAGCTACGTCTGTGGGATGCTGGGTGATGGCTCCAGTGTAACAGTCTGCTGCCTTCATCTTGAAAATGATAAACTACTCTGTAAAGCATGTGTGAAGCCTGTAATGTACCTCTGAGTCTTTGCAGCAAGAAACGTCACCCCCAGGCCAGAGGCACGTTTTCAAATTCTCTCTCGCTCTCTCATTCTGTCTCCATAAATACTCAGGGAAACTCCCAGAATGTGGCGTCCTAGTTACAAGCAGTTCAAAAGCCACACAGAAGTGAATTCATCCAGACCAATTGTAATCAGATGGGCAGCGACGCTGCTAAAAGAGCCAGCGATAAGAAGGAAAAGCTTTTTAAATAATCAGAACCACATTGATCTAGAAATGGTTACGCTCAAATACACTCATGTTTGCAAGTGGAAGAAATGCGCTTATTTTGGCCTCCCTGTGCGATGCGAGCTTGCACGAGCTAATGTGCAAGACCAAACCCACAACCAGTCAACATCAGGGCACGCATGTGATGGGCCTGCCCCAGCCAGATGTTGATTTCAATGGGTGTTGAAGGGGCGCAGCAGCTTTGAAAAGCAAGCCAATTCTTTAGGTGTCTACATATGGCTTTAAGGCACGGTTTTCAAAAGAACTTGGCCTAGCTTTGACATCAGTGGGCATTTTACCAGGGGCAGCAATGCTAGGCCGAGGCTGCGCACGTCTGACATCCCATGCAAAGTGCTTCAACTTCAGACATCGAAGGTTGCAAGTCCTGGCCACGGTCAATTCAACTCTGCTCAAGGGACCCAGGCCCCTCCTCCACTGAAGCTAGCAGCAGCCTAGTGGGAGATGGGTTTGAGTCCGGGTTTGGGCTACGGCTTTTGGTGTCCTTTTTTATTTCCAATTCCATTTTCCCTGTTTGTCCAGGGCCTCCAGCATCTCTGCTTCCAGCATCCATCAGCCGCTCTCCCGCCATTCATCACAACCCTCACAAAAACCCCGGCTACGTAGATATAAGCAAGTGGGATACTCAATCTGCTGAAAGTCCAGAGGAGGGCTACAAAAATACCTGCCCTGGAACTGGGAAACCTGAGACGCAGAGTTCTCACAAAGGTCATGCATTTGGTACCAGCATTTAATACCAAGAAAGGACTGCCTGGGGGTTGAACTAAATAGTGCCTCATTGGTATTCAGCACCACTACTTCCACATGAAGGAAAAGAAATATAAGGCGAGCACTAATTTTTCTTTCGCTCTCTGTCTAATGGATTTCCTTCCCAGGTCATGCAACTGGCAGGTGGTGTGGTCTGTGAATGGAGCAGTGCTGTCACATGTACAGTTGTATATACAATGCTGACCGCTGTAAAGAAGAGCTCAGGCTAATCTTTTGCTACATGCGTCCATGAATCGCCAGGCAAAAAGGCTCCTGCACCGTTTATCTTGACCAGCAGAAGAGTTTGCTTTTGGACTGGCTAACCATTATTTGACAAACTGTTCTCTTTTAGGTTGTGAGGAGGCAAATATTTCGCTGCACTTTTGTATAATTGTGCTATCCTTGAGATCTAGAGTGCCCTCATTCTCCCTGAGAATATGTTACCTCTTAGAGCAGTTTGACGAACATCCTCCCGCACCAGGGGATAATTAATTAACCGAGCGCAATTGCAGAGCTCTTTAAGGGCAAGGTGTCCTCTTTGTTCTCATTATAATCACTTCCATGCATTTGCCTAGTCCATAAACACTTGAAAGAAAGTGTCTAAGGGCCAGCTCCTCGAAGGGTATTGAAGGGGCCTAACTTCCAGTTAAGTCAATGGGCGTTAAACACCTAAATACTGTGGCAGAGCTAGACCTTAGTGACTTAGGAACCTAAGCCCCAGTTTCAAAAAGTACCTAAATCCTTTCACAACCGAAGTGCTCTTGACTTTAAAAAAAGAGACCAGGTGTGTTTGAAAAAACCTTATCCAATGATAACATTCTCCTGGTCCCACTGGGTTTCACAGGTTTGGTTAAAGCAATAAAGCATTTGTAGGGCACTTTCCTAATCAAGCCACCACAGTAACAACCCAGTCGGGTGACATCAGTAATGATTACCAGATGCATGGCACACTATGCCATGGTTTCCCTTCTTTCTTTTGGACGTTGGCGCTGAGCGTGCTGTCCTCAGTGATTGGCAGATCCTGAACAAACGCAAAGAGCCTGCCTCTGAGTCAATGGAGAGACCATCGTACCGGTTCCTTCTGTTGGAAAGCGCTTCTTGCCACTTAACCATTAAGTTTTGTAGCCATGACTTGGAAGAAATAGAGCTGATCTCAAACTCTACTGTTGCTCAGAGTGAGAGGCTGACGGGTCTTGCACCATCATGAGCGCACCTGGCCAGGTACCTCACAAATTCTGTCTGTATCTGGCTGTCTTAAGTAAGGCTCCAGGCACGTCCTTTAGCTTGTCTACATATAAACTCGTATTGTTCCTGCTCTAGTTTTCACATGAACACTGACCCAAGGGCCCTGTCCGTCCCTTGGCAGCTTTATTAGTAAAGATGTACTAATCCTTGACTTCAGCAGGCATCAGCTCCCAACCTGGTTAGGTGCTTTTTGAAATCCCACTAGACCCCTCTCTGAAAATGAAGGCACCTCAGTACCTTTGCTAACCTTTAGTCTTTCATAGAATCATTTTCTACCTCGGCACCTATGGAAGAAAATAGTTCTCGTCTCATTAACCCAGACAATTATTCCCAGATGCTATATTTGTTCAGCACCTGGCCAGCCTCTTATTAGTATCTAGTGCAAGGAAACTGAGCTAGATCTCCTCAATTCTCCCAGGCCGAAGAGAATCCATAAACTTTGACGCGCTTGACTCAATCATTCCTTCCACGGAAACCTGTCACAGGCTTGAAGTGCGCTCCATTGTCTCTTTGTCCTTCACGGCAAGCAGCAAACACATTGGGTGAAGCAATAAGCCTCAAGCGGCATTGCCCTATTGTTCTTAGGAGAAAGCTGACTTTTATGCACGTCCAGCATGGTTCAAATGGAGAATTTATTGTGTGCCCTCCACACTCTCACCCACTCTTTCTCAATAGCATATTTGGTTTACAAAGTGCAACGCATCACAGACATTTGTGGCTCCAGTGGGCAATTGAGCTGCCTCTACAAACGTAGCTACTACCATCACCAAAACTATGGTGTAGCATGAGGAGTTGCACTGGACAAGAGGTGAGGTTTCAGGAGGGACCTAGTTCAGTATTGCATCAGGGGGGTCAGGAATGCGTGCCTTTGAGTCCTGATGGCTGGCTCTCAAAGTCTAGAGCTCCCATCACGTAAAACTGGCGGTGCAACGTATTTATCTTAAAGATCTCCTTCCCATGACTTTGCCTGTGTGCTGCATCACTTCTTGCTAAGAAACGGTGGCAGCGTTCCTACTTCAGACAAAACCATGTAATCAATCACTAAAGAATTCCCAGGGGCGTTTGTAAGTTGCAGAGGCAAATGTTTCAAGAATATCTGCTATCCTTTTTTTTAACGTGTGTGTGGCTATGGTTAGTTTCATAAGCAAGATCTGGCTAAATGAAAGTGATAAGTAAACAAGGTCAAATGTAACAAGTTAATTCAATCTAAATAAACCTTGAAGAATGTGCATTGTGTTACAGTATCTGTACATAATTCCTAAAATAAAATATGCATTAAGTCTTGAATGGGAGCTTGAATTACACTCTTCCTCTATGAAAAAACTCACTGATACCTTAACACTAAGGCTAGTGTAAACTATGGTCCTGGCATCATACCCTCCCTACCTTCTTACACTCATTGTAAGTTTTACTGGGCTAGTTTTCCTTACATTAACTGACGGAGCCTCTAGGTCTTCCTACAGTCAAATGGCTACAGCCAGGATATTTCAGACGTGTTAGGTGGACCTGTTGTTTTTATTCGGGAGTTTTCCCACCTCTGGCGTATTGGTATTGCTTGCACATGTTCTGTTTAGCATTCACGGCCCTTCCTGGGGAATTGTACGCTGAGACCCTCATTTGCATAAAAAACCAACCGTTCATTCGGCCAACTCTCCTGAGGATGTGGGGAGCCCTGTGGCGGCGGAATAAAGACTGCCTTGCGTTCTGCAGTGCTCAAGGACTTGTAAGCCTGTTAGCTCTTCGGCCTGTGGACTGAGGGCATCTCTGTGTTCTGTACAGAGCCAAGCGTATGGTCACCACAAAACAAATCATAAATCAAACCACATGCTAAAGCCTTCCTGTGCTCTACACAGGAGCTGAGCCTTACCCTCCTTTGTGCTGATGCTTTAATAAAGCAGCTAGAGACTCCGCCCGTAGTAACAGTGGTCCTGTCTCATTAGCATAGTGGTCGTTTTGGGGCTTGGCGTGGGGAGTGGCCAGAACATGCTGTCCTCCCGTGATCATCCAGCTCCTACACCAAGCGTCACTTAGCCAGACTTGAAGGTCTAGCCCCTGTTTTCGAGAACCTGGCGCATGGTAGTGCAGAGCATGGTGCCACTGCTGAACAAAGCCGTAATTAATTTAACGCCCGCAGGAGCCGTAGGTTATGTGGGGTTAAAATTTAAAAAAAAAAAGGGGCGACGTGAGGAGAAAAGTCGCTGCACAGGAAAGCTTGTAGGCACGGCATTGTATAGTCTGTTGGGGCTGATCAGGCGTCAGGAACAGGGCACGACCATGGGCTCTAGCTTGTCTAGGAAAGGCCTTTGCTGACTTCATGCTGATGATGGGAGTGGGCCCTACAGCATCGCTGTAGGCTGATGCAGGCTCACAACACATCATACGTCCCCTTAAACAACTGCTGGATGATGAGATGTTTCCTTCTTTGGAGTTCACCGCGTCACTCCCTTCCCTTTGGCTGCGTGGGGCTTTGCGTAGTCTCAGGCTAGTTCCTCACCGTAGCATTCACTTCGGCCATCAGCAGCCGCGGCGGACCACCCAGGTTAGCCTAGCCCAGGCGTGAGCAGCCACACACCAATTATTGTGTCTTCACTGGCACGGCTCATCTCTGGGCATGTCACTAGGCCATTGGCTTGGGGGGGGCGGGGAATGGGGGTGTTGTTAACAACCCTAGTGAAAGCCTCATACTCATCGCTTAAACCAGTGTTTCTCAACCTTTTAAGTAGCATGTCATCATATGTCGTCCCCCCCCCCCCGGCCCAACCACCAACTGCTGACCATTTTAGTGAGTACCCCAACACACACTTTTCTACGGGATTGGATGTTGACTGACTAACGTGCGCTATCTGTTGGAAGAAGAGCTGCGTATATAAGGCCATGATACGACAGCTGTCAGAGTGCGAGTGGGTAGGGTTACCACCTTTACATCAGGGGGTGCACAACTTAAGCATGTCCCTGGGCTAGGGGTACTGGTGGCCAATGCCGGGAACATCAAGCACCACGCCAAATTTTTGCATGAGATTCGAGAGGCTGAAGGGGCGAGACACACAGCGAGGAGGGAGCGGGTAACGTACAATCTGGGGCTGTCGTCACTGTTCCGCTAGAGCCGTGAAATTGCCACCGTTACTGGGCTTTGAGCCAGGGAGGGAGCCCCCTGCGCAAGTGGCAGGTGGCTGCCGCCACCTCCCAGCGAGGAACTGGGACCGGGCACGAAGTGGGAGCTGCCATGCGCCTGCCCCAAAAGCCGGGGGCTGCCGCCTGCCTTCCCTGCACTCTGCTTTTCGCTGCGTACCCCCTTCCTGTGTCTCGCACACCCCGGGGTGAGACACTCTGGGCCACGCCGCCCTCAACACGCTGCCACCGTTGGCCCATGGCTGCCGAAAGGGCGCCGGGCTGCGGCCCTGCCCCAGCTCATCCTCTTCCCCAGTGGCCCCAACCGTGCTTAACCTCTTCCCGTCTGGCCCCGCCTCTCCCCTAGGCCCCGCCCTCATGTCTGCAGGGCGGGCCCCTGGGAGCCCCAGTGCCTCACCCAGCTCGGGGCAGTGATCCCAGCCCCCAGCTCGCTGGGTGATTTTCCCACCGGCCGGGAGCCGGGCGTGGGGAGGGGAGTGCTACTGGCCACCCACCACCCATGGCTCGTCACGCTCCCCTCCTGGCGCCCATGCTGCCAGTCTCAAGAGGAGGCTTAGCCTGGCTGCTGCAGCGTGGCTGGGCCCTGGTGGGAACCCTCGAGCCAGGGACTGATCCCAGGGCCCCATGGGCAGCTGCCGGCATCCCCAGTGCACCAGCCCCTGGCTGGCCTGTTCCCTCCAGCTTAAGAATCTCAGCAGCTGGCTACCGCAGCCCTGCAGAGCCTTTTCTAGGGACAGTCCCACTAGCCAGGTTTTTTCTTAGATGGGCACCTATTATCCCCCCCTTCACACGTGCTAGCGGCTCACCCTAGCCCCGCCGTGGGACAGGCTAGAGCCGAGCCCACGGCTGCTTCGCACCGCTGAGGAGAGCTACGGGAGGCAGCGGCCGACTGGGAGTGGAGCCACTGTCAGGGCACTAGCACCCCGGCCGTGTCTAAGGAGCTTCTGGAAATTGTGCCCAGCCTCCGCAAATGCGGCAGTCACACGCCGCCCAGACTCAGGCAGGCTTTAGCCAGTCCCCTGGGGGTGGCCAGCTCGCCTGGGCTGAAAGCACCACCCACCGCAGGTGAGAGGGCTTTGTGTGTGGACAGGAGGGGGGGTAGGGACCACACATGAGTAAGAACCTGGGTTAATTCTGCAGTGAAGACAGCCCCTATGATTTAAAGTGCAATGAAAGCATGGGATTAAAGGCCGTGCACCTTGTCTAGCCCAGGCTTTTAAAACAGATTAGTCAACACGTTAGCTAGTCCATGTTAACACCACGGCTTAAATCCTAGGCCAGATGAGCCATGTAGGTGTGGAGGAATGAGTGTGTTATGTCTGTCCGTGACCATGTGGGTATGACACACATGCCCCTTGACAAAGGGTCTCCTGTTCTGTGCAAGGTACGTTCATCTCAGCCCTGACAAACGCTGACCCTGAACACGTCTTGCAGCATATTTAGCCATGAAGGGTAACTTTTTAATCATTGTGAGATGTATGTACAAGTAATCGTTAAGGAACAGTAGACTGATATTGTAAGTTTGGTTTATAGGCTTGACGTAAAAGTCACCAGGGGATAATAAGTCTCGGCACTTGCCCATTCACATAGAAGGCAGTTTTCACCCCTCCCTAGTTAAGTGCTGATACAATGCAAGGCTCAATGGTCTAGACTTGCACCCTCCCATGACTATCAATGGAAAACCATCAGAGACAATGACAAACAATGGAACCCACTTGGAGGTAAAAAAAGAAACATTACAACAGATGGAGAGTTGCCCTGTCTATGAATAAAGATGAAAGATTGCTTCGGACTAACAGAGGAGGAGGAGGGACAGACCCTCTGCAGCCTTTAAGGAGACATCTTGGAGAGCCGGGGTTGTTCTCACCATAAATTGGATCCTGGAAAGCCAGCTACTGCCGCAGGAGACTGAACTTTGGGGAGAAACCCTACTTTGCTAGCTAGGAAAGGCAACTATTAATGCATGTAGCCCCGGAGTCACAGCTCACGAGTTTGTTTTGTATTTGTTTCCACTGAGCCCACTGTTTCTAGCAGATCCTCCATCACTACAACTGCTGTGTGGGTAAGAGGAGCAGAGGCTTAAAATAAAATTGAGCTACTGTGCCTTTGGGGACAGAAGATTTGGGATTTCTTTGAGTCGCTGGAGTTTGGATCTGACTGGGGAATGATTGCAAGGGGCACAGGGACTACCGTGCACCTATTGTTAACCTGCAAGGCAAAGTCAGGGCTGGCATAGCCAAGTGCTTGAGTGGCTGAAAGGCTGGTGGTGGTAGGGACCTGACCTCCAGTTACCACAGGCAGGATTTCTTCCCGCTAGATGCAGGAAGTAGAAGGTGACTCTCAGTCCAGGGAACCTGAAAACCATCACAATAGGTATGTCTTGTCCCCAGTTCTAAGGGATTTTATTTGTTGGATCTGTGCGCTGTCAGCCCCGTGCAGCTCTTCTCTCCATCAAAAGGATCCACCGGCTCCAGCACCAAGTTACACTGAACTGCATGTCGACAAAGAGTTACAAGCGCTGAGATCTGAGCCATGGCTTGATCCTATTTCAGTGATCGCACAATTGCATTCAAGCTCCAGTCTCAGTTCATTTCTTTGCATATACGCTTCGCTTAGATCTTAGGAATTCTAAAGACCTCAGTTCAGCTGTACAGAGGATTTTTTTCGGAGCCTTTAACCTCCAGTTATTAACTCATAAATATTCTTTTACAGGCATCTGACACTGGATTAGATGAACTGTTTTATTTTGGTGCTTGGTTTAATTAGTTTTTCCTTCTATTTTGTTCTCATTCTTGCAGCTCTTCACATATTCATTACTGACATTTTCAGTCTCCCAAGTAACACAACACACAAAACAAAGCAAAAAAAATTAAGCCTGAAACACATACCAGACATCTGGGAATGTCATAATTATTATTTATCATCTGCAATGCACAAGAGTTCCACAAAGTTCTGCATCATGACTAACAGAATTCACTAGTTTCTTTACAACAATAGTAAAATCTTGCCCTATTACATTTATTGTCTTATTAATTTCTAACAGAGAACTCTATATTGTCACACTCTGGCACACACATTAGCAAACTATGGTAAATAAAACTGACCCTTGGTCTCATTTAATTCACTAACAAAACTCCCACTGATTTCAGTGGAAGCAGGAACCAATGCACATTTTCAGAAATAGTTAAATTTGGGGCCCTTAGCATCCACTTCTTACAAGGACATCAGTCATCTGAGCACAGTTGAATGGATTTTTGCCTTCTCTTTTTCATAGGCTTGTTTTTCTTTTATGAATGAAAACACTTCTACACAAACAAGTAGATGGCTTTGCTGAAGAAAAATGCTGAGTAGCACATGTCACCACATTGGGAGAAAGCAGCCACTCCAACCACGCCAAAATTTGGTGGAGGATTTCAAGTGAAATCCCCCTGATATGATTCCATCCATGCACATTCAATTTCATTCTGGGCCAGAGCCAAAATCGGAAGGGGTAAAATTTCTGGTTCGGAGGCAGCAGTCTTTCGAGATTTAGCCCAAGATGGTAAGTACAACTGGTCAAATTATAACCACCAGATAATTTCTGTAACGATTGCTCTGTATTCAACAAGGTTTTTTTCCTCATTATTTATCCAACTTACGTGGCTGGTGAGTATTTTATATATTCAAGCAGTTATACGAAATTCACAACCTTTTTAAAAAAAGTGTTTTGAAACTGTTGAGAGAAATACTTGCAAATTATGTTTCATTATGCCCCGAGCTCTAATGGTCAAAAATTATCAAGACCTGCTGTTATTGCAAGACTTCCATCATTTGGAGCTAAAGTCTTGCAAGATTTCATTGTCATCCCCTTTGAACCTGAGCTCCACCTTTGGTTTGGCTTCAGGAGGACCTAACGTCTAACCTACTTCTAACTAACCGACCTGACGTCTCCGTTGAGAGCTTTTTTCCGTATATAGATGTTGAATTACACTATCGAGCTGGATGAAACATAGTAGTTTCAATTCGTAAGGGTTTGTGTGAACATTTTGGTTCACGCAGCATTTGCTTCGCATTCAAGCTTCCTACAAACCAAACAAACCAACCTAAACCTCAGTCAAAACCTGAGTTTCATCCCGTTTTGTATCAAGATCTTCGGTTGGCACAACTCTGCTTTAGCTAGACGTACATTTGTTTCGCAGGCTATTGGCTCGCTGCAAACTTTTCAGCGAACCTGGTCTACACTGGGGATTGTAATGGCGCCTGGAAATGCTGCTCCCACAGGTTCAGGTTCAGTTATAAGTGTTTAATACAACCCTACCTATGATCTGGGTCAGCCAGGTTCAGGCCTGAGGGCTGGAAGGAAAGAATAACAGCTCTTCCCTGAAAGCCAGAATGTCTCATTGATAGCCAGCCCTGGGGAAGAGGCTGTGCAAAGCAGCATTGCCTCATGGGAAAGTTTGGGGAGGGACGGTGCCTTCAGAGGACATCCCAGGTATGTAGGCAGGAGAGTGGACATGCTGTGCTACTCTCTTGAGCTCTGGAAGCTCTCCACATTGATCCCTACCCTCTATTGTGCCACTTGGGGTATGAGGAGGAAGCAGTCCTGGTGCTTGCCCTGGACATAGGTACTGCAAATGTACCTGTTCTTGTCGTCAGGAGTATGAACTGGGAAGAAAGGAAGGCTCCTTACACTTACACATGGATGCACGCACAAGCTAGGCACAATCTAGCTCTTCCAAAGGGCCTCCTGCTAGCCAGCCAGCTAGCACTGATGTCCACCAGAGAAGCAGTCACACACGCCTTTGCTGAAGAACAGCTGTAATCCTCAGCCATCTAAGCAAAGAGGTGTACTGACGGGTAACATGGCATTCACTTGTATATCCTTAAAGGCCAGACTAGACTAGCTTTTCCTCAAACCCGGCAAGAAGAGAACCTTGCACTTGGATAGCTTCGAGAAAGTAAAATGCCAGATGTGTCCCAACAGCAGCCAGGGCAATATTACCTGTGTTGCGAAAAATGTTGGGAAAAAAATCAAATGCTTTTACATGTCCACGAAGCTGAGTGGAGCTAGTGTGGTCAAAACCCAACAGGATGTGGCCTCCTATGTCTTATTTTTCTGTCTGGTGAATATTTTACCAGTGGGTTCTTTTTTTCCTAGCGGATCTGAAGTCACATGTATCATTCTCCAGTGGCTGAGAGACTCCTCTGTTCTTTCTGAAAGACTGAGTGCAAGGCACTGAGCGCAAGTGACAGGTGTATAAGAAGCACACTTGATTGCGGGAGCTATGCACTGATGGGCTGTGGTTCAATGAACATTGCTTGAGCGCCTCTGGAAATACTGGCCGTCCAGAGCATTTTAGAACGCAGTTGCATTGTTCCGATGCGTCGTGGCAAGCCTACATTTTTCTTTAAGTAAATTTTCCCAACAGTTTGTTTCGGAATTAGAATGATTTGGATAACTTCACCTCCTTGAGTTCATTACTAGGGCTGACGTCACCATCTCTTCATTGTCTCAGAGCCCGACGCAGTGTTCTATGCAGCTGAAAAGTGTGTCTCTTTCATGAACAGGCGTTGGTCCAATGAAAGATACCCTCACCCACCTGGTCTCTCTAATTGTCCCCCTTTGTGAGGGTTGAGGGTTTTGCTTGGAGCAAGGAATTGATTGTCTATTTATGAACGTAGTAGTTTAGTGCAAAAGGTATGCTAGGAAGAGATTAATTTTGATATACAGTAAGTGAGGGACGAGCAAACCAGGGCAAGCATTCAGCATCACTTGTCATGGAGGCTTAATTACAGAATCACAGGTGACTAACTTTAATGGGAGTTGTAACAACAAACAGGGAGCCTGTTTTCAGGCTAACAAAGACGACACTGTCCCCTTAAGATTGTTTGATATATTTTTTTTCTTTATTTGGTTCTTTAAAATGGATGAGTACAAAGAAACAAAAGAAAAGGGCAAGCACATTTAAAAATGTCCCAATTAGATCATAATGACAACTGCACCACCATCGGATGGCAGTATAGCCTAGCGGACACAGCACTGGGATGCAGCAGACCAGTCTCCAAATCTCTGGCCTGCTGGTGACCCTTGGGCAAAGTCACTGCCCCCATTCTGTGCCTCAGTTTCCCCATCTGTAAAATGGAAATGATACTGAAACCTCCCTCCCCCCACACCTTTTGTAAAGTGCTTTGAGATCTGAAGATGAAAAAGGGGCTATGTAGAAGCTAAGTATTATTAACATCATTAAAACAGCTCCAGCACATGGGCCAAATCCCCAGTCGGTGTAAGCGCCTCCGCTGAAGTCAACGAAACTACACCCAGTTCACCGCAGTCGAGGATCTGGCCCCATAAGCCTAACCCAAACTGACTTTTACATTTCCCCTGACAGCTTACAAGATCTGCAAGCCCTTCCCCCTTGGGAAAAACTCACAAGAGAGCAGCAGTGCTGCACGATTTTGTTTGTTGCACAGAGCACACTTCCCTGGACACTGTGGTTAAGAAATGTGGCCGTTGAACCTCTGTATAATCACACTTTCAACATGGCAGCCGGCCTGCAGGCACAACAGCCTCTTTGCAACGTAAAATTACGCCCATTTTTAAAGAATGAGTCATAAACACAACAGGGCTCAACCCTTGAGATTCCTGCTCAGGTTTCATTCAGTCCTCGGGCAACCTGCAGGTATGGCAGGACTTGGCCAAATTGTAGCATGAGGTGCATGATAAATGGGGGGAAAAATACATCGCGAAACTCACCAACCTCTGCCTCCCATTTGTGGATGAGTCAATATTGTTAAACTATTCAAGAGAATTAATTCTTTAGAAAACATGATATGATAAATCTGAACCAGATGAAAAGGACTGTGAGCTCATCATGAAAAAGGCACTATACCACTAGCCATACAGACACTGGTGAGCTCTGTTCGAGTAAACCACATGATTGCAAGAATGAAGAATGAAATTAACTGAAGAACAGGCAAAGACAATAGAGAGCGAGGTGGGAGCCGATGGAAAGGCTCTGAAGCAGCAAGCGAAACCCAGAGAGATAAAATACATAGAGTTCTTGTAAGCTCCAAACAGCTAAACCAAGGAAAACTTTCCAACTGTAAAGATCTCTGCCTGGAAGTTTGCCAGACCCAGGGAGAATACCATGCTATTGTCACTGTGTGCATGAAATCTCTTCGGGACTGAGGTTTTGTTCATGGTAAAATTAAAAGGTCTGTTGCCCCTGGAAACAAGTTTTCTTCTGTATGACCTGGATCCATCTTTCTGAAAGATTACACAATCAGAACAACCCTGGTGTGACACGAACTGGTTAGAAGTGGAGAGCACTCATTAGCACTTCCAAATATGATTGTGGGGCTTCTGTCGAGCAATCCTCGTCATCAGCAGGGTTTTCATTAATAAATGGTAGCAATTCAAACACCCTGTTGCATAAACTTGCAGTGCATCTAGAACTCTCAGGGAAGAGAGTCTGCTATTGCCAGAGAAGCCAAAAAGTTTGCTAAAGAAATGCCTTGGTAATTGATTTTCCAGCCAATGAAGTCGTTAAAGACTGAATTCCTTTAGCAATGTAGATAGCAGAAAACAGGCTTCAGCCTAGGCTTCTGTTTTGCATTCAGCCAAGAAGTGTGGAGATTTGAAAGTATTTGAAGTTGCAGACATTTACATTAAAAAAAAAAAACCATGAGCAAATATGTTGCCCATTTGGATAAAGTTTATTTCTTTAGCCAGTATTGCATATTGGTGCAAAGGCTGAGGCCCAGACCACATGAGCTGTGCTTGCTGCACAACTGGAGGATGGGTGATAGAGTGGAAGGTAAATGTAAGTCACCTTAAGTCTTCAGCAACATGTCTTCAGTTAAGGACGAAGGGAAGCCCATTTTCAGCAGGCAGCAGTGCTTGGCCAGGAAGAGTACATCCAAAGCCTGTCCACCAACCTGCAGAGGACAGGCCTGAGAAGACACAGTAGCTAGGTCTAGAATTTCTGGCCTCGTCCCCACAACCAACACATGGTCCAGAAATCTAGATCTTATTTCAATGGGGTCATGGTGGATTCTCCATCCATGGCAACTCTTTAATCAAGATTGTTTTCTCTGGGACTGACTGGGGCAGGCTTGGAGTTGCTCGGTCTTACCCCCTGTTTGCCTCTGGCCCCAATGGGCCACTCCATCAGACCCAGATTGTCAGGGCATAGGGATATCCCAGCCATGCTCCTTTTCCCCTGGCCACCCTGCTGGAAGCCAGGAATGGGTGGTGATGTAAGAACAGGAAAAATCCTCAGGCAGCATGAGGCAACATCAAGCATTCCAATGGGGACGATGATCTGTTCTCAAGTCGATGAGAAACAGAGGGCCTTTTCTTTATCTTTGCTGCCAGAGAAACCACACTAAGGGCTGGAATGGCACTACTGCAGCTCTTCTTTCCCTACTGCCTTTAACTTTCTGCATTTTATGGGCCGTAATTTATACAAGAAGGGAGAACAAAACGGAAATCGGTTTCAAACAGGAAGCTAGCGCCAGCCCTATATATGGAAGGATTAGAATTCCCGCTGTTATTCAGCGAAGGAGGAGTAATTAACACACACAGACATACACACACAATAGCATAACATTCATAACAAGCCACATCTTAAATGAAGAATGGTCAAGAAATTGATATTTGGAATGCGCGAGCCTGTGTCCATTAATCACCCAGGGGCATCACAGTAGTACAGCTGCAATATAAAGAAACATTCCTCAACGCAGTTTGGTTAACTTAGCCATAGAAAAAGCAAAATCTCTATTGCTGTGTGACAGCTCCTCCCCTTTTGCAATCATGTTCTTCCTCTTCAGCTATCTCCCCAATCTCCATTTTGTAACCTCCATTTTGTAAAGCCAAAGATCAGGATCTAATTCCACACCTGATGTGCTTTCTTCAGATAGCCCTGATAACCACACTGGCTTCATTTCCATACTATGTTACTTATTCACTCATGAAGAGACTAGATACCAGCTAAACTCTTTTGCTCTCACAGAGATTTCAGCACCACGTCTTCAGTTACGGACCAAGGGAAGTCAATTTTCAGCAGGCAGCAGTGTATGGCCAGGAAGAGGAAATCTAATGCCTGTCCACCTACCTACTGAGCACAGGCCTGAGAAAACATGTGACAAAGCAGCTGAGGTTGGAGTTTCTGACCTCTTCCCCAAAACCAACACATGGTCCAGAAAGCTAGATCACATTTACCAGGGGTCGTGGTGGATCTCCATCAATGGCAACTCTTAAATCAAGATGGTTTTATTTTCACTGGTGGCAGGCATTGGGAAAGGGTATGACATGCTCTAATTCAAAAGGAATTATTTGGGGTAAGTTTTCTGGCCTGTGTTCTACAGGAGGTCAGATTAGATGATCACAATGGTCTCTTTTGGCCTTGGAGTCTAAGAAACAATGGGGTCCTATTTTGCCCTCACATACAGGGCTATCTAATAGGTGCCTCAGACATTCCTTTCAGCCTCTTAGCCAGGAGGCTACCAGTCTGCCTGTTCCACCGACATACTACACCTTACTTGCTCTTTTTGTTAATCACTGCACCTAACAGAGCCATAACAATGTGGGTCACCAGTGAAGCAGGTGTACCAAGAGAAAACAGGAGCAGCATCTGCCTGAGACACACGCAACATTACAGGGAGCATTTGCAGAGGTCCCTTCTTTGCACATCCCTGTAGAACAGACACTTGAAAGAATCGTTTTAAAAAAACCAAGATACATAGGCAGTTGATTAGTGATGTTTAACTGAAATGATCTGGGACAGAGAACTGAGACCTGGATTCCTCTTCCTCACAGATAGCTTCTCCTGCACACTGCTTTCTTGTTCCTTCCCCAGACTGGGGGGTATAATACAGTAGGCCATTTTTCAAAGCAGCCTCACCCTTCTATCTAATTTGGTCACCCAAATTCTGCTTCCCCCATCACACGCACACACATTTTCAACTCTTTCAAAACCAGGGACTGAGACATACAAATGGCATTCATGCCTGCTGATTCATCTCTTTCAATGATTAGCCGAACGGTTGGCTGTAGCGACTGTTTGCCATTGAGTCCATTCCTGTACAGCTGCAAGATCTTGACAGGCTGACAGTCCAACGTCGGAACAGATTTGAGGAATCCAGGTAATAGAAGGCCTGCCTCTGGGTTGCCTCCACCCCTCGGTTGATGGACTTTTATCTCAGATGTTACACATCACCCGGAGAACGGCGTTCGCTGGAACGTCTTGTGGCATTCTCATAACATGTCCAAAAAGCATAAAAAAACCATCAATGGCCCCGGTAGTCTGTAGCCCAGAGCGACTGTAAACGTCTGCATTACAAATGAAGTCATTCCACTTTATGCCCAATACACGGCATTGGCATTTTGTGTGGATAGCCTCCAGCTTTGCACAGCCTGAGTGGCGTAGTGTCTACGTTTCACAACCCTACAACAGTACAGAGCGGGTACAGCTCGAATTGATCCTGAACTTAATTGTCATGCCGAGATGATGTTGATTCCATACTCGTTGTAAATGACCTATGGCAGATGCTGTGATGTCATTTGGATGGAGAACCTCTGTGTGAGAGTTGGAGGAACTGGTGAGTCCAGAATTCAAATAGCAAAAGCTGGAGACTGCTTCTAGGCTCCTAGATCTTGCAGCTTTTTCTTTGACCATGAAACATGGAAGCCAACCTTAGCCAGCTCCTCCTCCATTTGCTGGACTGCCTCATGAAACCAGGCAGAGCTCTGTACTAAAAGAACAGAGTTGATATGTCAGTTCTCAATTTGTGCATGCGAGTGCCAACTGCACAAGCAATGCTGAAGTTGTGTGTGTGGGTGCTGTGTATGGTTGGTAGCTTGTGTCAGACTAGATGACCTGGTGGTCCCTAGTGGCCCTGAACTCTAAGGTTTGGGAGGGCAAAATCTTAATCAGAAACTTGGATGCACAACATCAGGTGTGCAAATATAAAGGCTACCTTTAAAAATCTGGCCCATGTTATGCATCCAGCAAGAAAACAGTGGAAGATGAATTGCCTGTTGCAGCAGTGGTACAGTATTCGAGTTCTGAACTAAGGACAGGAGGTGGGTGGGCAGCAGGAAGTAAGTTCATTATTCAGCAGCCTGAGATGGCAACGACTAACTAAAGCTTGTACAAAGGGAGAGAAAAAAACTCTACTGTTTCTTTGAGTCTCCTTTTTCCCTTGGTCTAAATTGTCAAGGACACCCACCTAACCTTTTAAAGAGCGGGTTTTAAGGAAATGGTGGGAAGTGAAATGCTGACTCATTTCCAGCTGTTTTTAGACTTAGACAACCTTAATTTGCTTATTTTTTCCCTACGGTTTTCTCTTCCTTTCAGTGGATTTCCAACACTCTCAGATACAACTGTATAATTTTAAAAATAGTCCAGGCAAGAAGAACAAAGAGGGCTTAAACTTCATGAAGAAATTCAAAGAGGACATGAGCTCCGGTGGGAGTTTCACCTACTTCTGTCCATATTTTCATTTCCATAATTAGGGCTCTTGTCCTTTCGTTTGAATCTCTGTCCTCTCTCTGCAATTCACCTGACCCCATTTCCATATCCAGTAATATTGTTTCCATTACAGTCCTCAAAAGAGAAGAGTGTTCTTGACCTTCAGTCAAATGACTGAAATCTATAAGAAGGACACTAAAATTTGTAATCCAAATGAGTGAGTCTTTGTTTCAAATTATGTCTCCAGCAGGACCCATGCAGCCTGTTTGTTAGCTGTCCCAGAAAAGCGCAGTGGGATTTCTACACCTCTAAGAACCTCAGTGATACACACGCTGATTCTAACACGTGCTGAGCAAAACCAGAAAAACTGGGCCCTGAAAGACTATTTCGTGGAACCCCTAAATATGCAAATGATAGATGTGTCCATTCCATGGACAGGATGCCCATCGTGTAAGGCTCAGTAGCACCCTGGGAAGAGAGGAAGCTTTACATCAAAGTGCCATGCAGGAAGAAGGCACGGCTGTTCTGAATTTTAAATGCAAATCAGAATTTATTAGCAATGAAAATCTGCTTGTCTCTGAAATGGCACATGCATCGAGTCAGATACAACATGACCTAAGAAAATGCCAAATCTAAGACTAGATTAGCTGCGTGTCAGCCGTGTTGCCGTTTTATCACATATATGTTTATTTAGCAATGACAGGAGATCGGTTACATCAAAGAAAAACACCTGCTGCCAAAAAGTAACCTTTGCTGTGCCGCAGAAAAAATGTGTTCTTCACTAATTCAGGAGAATGCTGTATTTAAGGTTACACTGTACATGCCAAATTTTGAAACAATAGATTATTCAGCGCTGTGGTATGATTCCCCGAAACATCTACCACCTTTTGACTGTAAATGCACAGCAATTCGGAGAATTCACTGATAAAGGCTGTCAATTGAACTGTGTGGATTTTCACCAGAGGAAGAGCTGTCAGTTTATTTGGCCCTGGGGAGGTGTCTGGTATAGTTGATCCCCCTGCTTTTAGTCATCTTCTTTAAGATTTGTTATTGTCATTTGCGACGGCTTTATTACTTGGGTGTCTAAGTCACTCTTCAGTGGTTCCCAATAATTCCTATGTGCTCTGATTTCACTGGCCAAACTACAGTTTGGTCTATTTTCAGGCCACTTTTTCCCTGCCGTGTGTATTCCTAAGGATGGATGAGCACTGATACGCAACACAAGGCTGTGCACTGAAAAGCACTGAAGTGGTTAACCTAGCTTATAATCAGCCTTGGCATCACCATAGCAACTTGAAGAGATGCAACACTTATAATCGCTGGTAAGAAACGGCAGTTTCCCAGCACACACCCACAAGTAGCTATTATAATAGAATTTCTGCCTTGGTCATCTCCAAACAGGCGACAGTATAATGCGTGAGAAATTAACAAGAGGCAGCAGAACTGTCTCAAACGCTACAATTTTTGCCATTATTGCTAGGAATCTAAATCAACCTGTGCTTTAAAAAGGTTGCCACATTTCATGCCATATTCCTCAAGCCCTAGCAATACCAAGAATTCTTACGGAAGCGTATCTGAAGTAAATCAGCTGAGTTCACTTGTTCTGCCTAATAAAGGGGGGAAAAAGTGACCTAAATAATTGCATCAGGGAGGTACTGCTAAAGGTTCCAAGTAGCATTTCTCTAGCACAAGCAAGGGACCGGCAATTGCTTTTGACTACCATTGACTTCAGAACCGTAGATCTGTTCCAAAGCCCGTTGAAATCAATGGAAGTCTTCCAATTGACTTCAGTGGGCTTTGGATTGGGCTGCATATTTTCAAATACACACATGTATGTGGTGTCGTCTGCTATTTTGTAACTGATAGAGCCATGCAAAAAATTCTCACAGAGTAATTTAATAGATTTTTTTTTTGCATAGTTGCAGATTCTATTAGAGCAGTTAGGGATTTGGGCAAAAGCATTTGTTATTCAAAAATCATTTGCCAGATAATGTTGGTGAATAGTGGAACTGACTGAAATGTTTTGATTTTCAACAGTCTGACTAAATTTTTATTGAAATGTTGGTAGCGTAAACCCCCCAAAAAGATGTGAGGGAAGAAATGACCATTTTTTTAAAACATTTTTTTTTTTAAATCTGCTCTAGTGAATAGCTCTTGTTCTCATAATAGTTTATGAGCTACCCATTGCGCAGGCTCAATTTCAGCATTCGAGAGACATTAGCTTTGAATGGACAGATAGGTCACATGATATTGCTTCTATTTCTTGGCTGTTTAACTCTTCAAATCAGGTTTCTATTGCAAATGCTCCAATTTCATATTCATTGAAATTCTCGGTTTCCACAAGCCCGTCTGTTCTTGTCCACGTTGGTTATTTGCAGCGAGGGAGCTTTTCAGAGAAGCTGATTCACAGCTCTTGCGCTGGCCCACTGCAAGAGGTGGATTTCAACCAAGGTGAACATCAAGGGGAGTGACACAAACTTGACGTTTTTATTCCAGTGAATATTTCCAACAGTTTCCCACATCATTTGCTCAGCTCCAATCAAGAAATCTCTTCAAGTGGAATTTGTTAAACAGGTTTCAAAAGAGTAAAGATGCACCTTTCTTGCAGAGAAACATTTCAGAAACCTGACCTTAATGGCTAGGTCAAAGATTCAGTCTGTGCTCAGACAGTGGCTAAAAGCTGCTCATTGAACAGTTTCTTGAGATGAAGCTTCGCCCCGATTGGCTTTCTTTTGAGGGTCAGTGATCACATTCTTTGTAATCCCTGAGGATTTTCCAGGTCACATGTTGCATCTACCTGAAATCACAGTTTTCATGTACAAGCTACTGAGCTGCCTTCCTAAGCTATCAGAGCAGTGCTAGCTGATGGAGAAGTTCAGGCCCTGATCCTGGAAGCACCAGGAAACCTTTACACCATGCGATGACCCACTTTAGTCAATGGGGCTTTATAAGAGCACAGAGCTGCACATGTGAGGATCAGACCTTCATCGTCGTCCAAGAGCCACGTGAAGATGCTTAGGTCTTATGGGTGAGGTTAGGATTTTGTCATGGTTAATTTTGGAAAAAGTCAGGGACAGGTGATGGGCAATAAACACAAATTCATGGATGCCCTCGAGGACAGCCCAAGTCCTGGTGGGAGGAGGGGGTCCAGCATTCCCCGCCGCTGTGGCTGATAGCTCCGGGTCCCCCCACCACACACGGCAGCTTGGAACTCTGGAATCAGCAGCTGGGAGCTGCGGGGACCCCCTGCCACCCATGGTGTCTTGGGGTCCTGGATCTCCCTCCCTGCCCATGAGAATGGTGGAGCTTCATGACTTCCATGACCTTTGTGACATAATCTTATCCTTACGTATGGACCACCTCAGAGTCAGCTGCTCTTTCCACAGTCGTGAACAGTGAACCAGTCTTAGTATAGTTTGAGGGTTAATGTATTCGCATTCTAATTCTGAGGCCTGTTTTCACATCTTTGACTTTGCCAAGCAGATCTCTCACTGTTGGAAAAATGTCAAAGAAATGTAAAAAAATCCGACGTGTGTGATACTTACTGATGCCACTGCGAGAGGGCGAAATACCTTGCATGATCATATATTTTATGCTCCATCATGCCTCCTATAAAAGAGAGAACAAATCAGTGGAAATTCATTGGTTTTACTCTGTACTTGCAGGTGAACATAGCTTTATTTAATACCTGAGGTGCCCAACAACTCACAGTATCTAAAAGCACATTTTGACCGTGTGTTTACAACGCAACTCAATTCTGAGTAACGGCTTCATTACACATTGTTTCCCACATAACTTCATAGAGTGAAAGCATAGCAAAAGGAAAACCAAATCAAGTAGTACAGGCAAAGCAATAAGGTTTGAAAAGAGATGCACCGTCACATGATGGGGAGACAAAAGAAGGCTACTCCAGATGGTGGAAGCCACAGAGAAGGTTCTTGCACCCACTGCGGCAATGCTGTGCAATAGGAACAAAGGACTTCACTTTTACACAAATGGATGGACCAGGGAAAGGAGTAGGGAGAGATAAATTCATATAAGATCTAACAATTCATCAGCCAAGCTGGGCTGTGGAGTCTAATACGCTGATATAATTGTTTACCTTTTCTATTGATGTGGTGCACACAAATCCCAACTAAGATCAGGGCCCTGCTGTGCTCGATTATCCCAAGCCTGAAGCTGATACATGCAGATTCCTTCCACATTCTCAGGGCCACAGAATCAAATGTGGCCGCTGCCCATTTTTCCAACAGTGTGACGTTTGCTTGAAGATGCCAAAGGAGTGAAAAGAGGGCTCAGAATTTTCAACTCTGTATGATTTCTGAAATACTTACAGCTCTGTCTGCCATCTACACTTCGTTATTATTTTGCCTGTGTTTCTAGCCACCAGGGTAATGCTCAGTAATTATAATTAACATTTCCAAAACTTGAAAATTGGGCCAAATTCTGTAAGCCTTACTCTTGAGATCAGGCCTATTTACTTCCATAGGAGAAAGTATGTAGGTAAGGCCTCGTCTACACTATACGGTTCAGTCGACGCAAGGCAGTTTACGCCAACTTAGCTGTGGCTCTGTCTATACTTAAATTTCATTCCCGCCGATGTAACTGCCCCACTATGCTGATTTAATAAGACCCACCTCCCTGAGGGGCGTAGAGTTACAGCTGATGTAGTTAGGTTGACGCAGCGTCAATATAGACATTACTTACTTTGACTGTTACTGGCCCCCAGGAGCTGTCCCACAATGCCCCACGCTGACCTTTGCATCGATACAGGTACTCCTGGTAAAGGTGCGGACCGCTAACCCAAGGAGGGTAGCATGCGCCTGCATAAGCGATGCAATAACTGTGGCAGCTGGATGACAATGTAACTTGGGTCAACGTCGTTTCGTAGTGTAGACATGGCCTTAGAGTGGCAGGATAGGACCTTGGGCTTCCTCTGAAAAGAGAAGAGTGAAAAACTCTAATGAATCATGTATCACATTGTCATTGTCTCCGATTAATCTAATCACTGGAATATTGGCAGAAAAAATGTGGACTATAATCCACATCTGCCTAAAATCCATGGATAACTGACACTTGTGTAGCTCTCAAGACTCTGATCCGACAAAGATACATAAAATTAACTTGACAGACAGATTTGTTGGGGTTTTTTAAATGTAAAGACCAACAGATACAAACTCAAAGATTTTTTTTTTTTAATTTTCAGTGGAAATTGGATTGGAATTAAATGAATCTGACTTCAAAGCAACTACTCATATTTCTAGCTCCTAGACTCTAACACAATACACATCACACTAATATAAATGGCTCTATTTTCGGGCTATATCTGAATACGTACATAAGAACGGCCATAATGGATCAGAACAATGGTCCATCTAGCCCAATATCCTGTCTTCTGACAGTGGCCAGAGCACCAATGCCAGGTGCTCCAGAGGGAACGAACAGAACAGGTAAATCATCAAGTGATGTATTAATCCAGCTCAGTATTACATTGCAACAAAGTCATATATATAACAATCCATTCAGTGCCTTCAAAGGTACAATACACTTATGGAAAAGGGCACCTGACACATATGTCTATATATCTACATATTAGGGACCACACCCAGTGGTTTATGGAAGAAATAAAACTCAGGACTCCTCAGAAAATTTGTAAACAGTGAACTAATAGTCTGCACGTTATTAAAACTGACTTTTGCTAAATGGGCCAGTGTGAAGTCTGTTTATATTTCTCTTGATGAATTGGACACATCACGCAATCACATGTATGCATGCACAGCACACAAATGTTCCTTTAGATCACATGGCCTGACACCAAATTTGCACACATTTTCCATGCTCTGCCACTCTGGGACCCTTTTCTGCCTTTGGCAGAATCCTGCTGTGACTCCAGCTGTTCTGGCGTGTATCAGAGGGAAAGAAGTGAACTCAGAGAGAGACAAAGCCCAGCTGTACTTACACAAAAGATTTGATCCTATTCGTTTTGTAGTCAATGACTCCAGTGGTGCGGGATCCGACTTACCAGCTCAACAGACAAAGTTATTCAAAAGAAGGATGTGGACGGAAGAGAGGGATCATTTGTGAGTTTAAAAAACAAGAGCGAGCCGTATTTTGGACCCTACCCCAAAGGTAGGGCTCCATTGCTGTTTTTAAAGCATAAAATGCACTGCCAGGAAATGAGCAACAAGGAAAATCTAGGCAAGAAGAAACTTCAAATGATCTGCAAATAGAAGCATGGCTATCATTTCACACTCTTCATTGTGCTTTGGGGCCAGCATGACATGGGATCAAAGTGAAAATGAAATTCAAATCCAAACTCAATAACTGCCTGCCTCCTACAGCGAGACAGATAATGGCCAATTTTTTCAGACATGGATGTCTAAAGCGAGGCACTGAAATATAAAGAGCTAAGCTGCTGTTACTGATGATTAAATACATAGATGTAAAACCTGCCTCAGTGTTGGAAAAGTGGGCCCTGCAATGGCAGGTCTTCCCACAAGGGGCTTAGGACTAGCCTGTGTAACACAAGCTGAAATCGGTGCACAGCCTGGGAAAAACAGTGTTGTGCATGCAAAAACAAACCATCAAAAAAGTTCAGAAATGTTGTTTGTTGAAAACAACAGTGCTATATTGTATTGCACCTGAAATCCCACCTGGAAAGAATGAAATAAACCAGGCTGGGTAGTTCAAGTAATTTGATGAAATACTCATACCATTAAAGCTCCATTGACAGGAGTGGGGAAAATGAGAAATCAGCACATCCAACATGTAGAAACCTCCACAGCTTTTATTTGTGGAGGGATATATCCCTTCCCAGCTGCTATCTCTAGCTTATTTTAACCACTCCCTGGTCTGACTCATTTCCCTCTGCCTACAAGATACCTTCACCTCCTTATTGGTTTATCATTTAGTGTCTGTGTTACTGTAACAACTAGAGGCCTCAACCAAGAACTAGGCCCCCGTGTACTTGGCGCAGCTCACATGCCCCGGCCGGAAGAGCTCAGACTCTACGTAGACAAACAATGAGAGGGGAAACAGAGGAACGGAGAGATGAAGAGACCTGCCCAAGGTCACACATTTGGTCAATGGCATAGCTAGGAATAGCCCTGATGTCTCCTGAGCACTAAGCCAGTGCCATCTCCACTGGACTACTTTCATTATCAACTGCTTCCCCAATTAACATCTTCCTCTCCCGCCGCTCCTCAGTCTCCAGCATCCTAGCACACGCTGCTTTCTCACACTGCCTCGACTTCCAGCTCTCTTCTTGATCCCTGCCTCTCTCTGCCCTCACCAAGGGCACCGCTGACCTCCTTACAGCTGCATCAGAGAGACCCTTCATTATTCCTGTCCTTCTCTGGTACACCGTCGTTGTCTTTGATCGCTGCCTCCTCCTCTGCTTCCTTCAGCTCTTGGCAACACGCTCAGAAGAGTCTCTGCTCTTTCCTCCATCTTCTTCCCCTCCTTCAGACCCCCCTTCATCCAGCAATCCCTCCAACCCTCTCCTCATCAGTGAGCCCCGCTCTCATCCCCACCTGCGTTGTCTTGTGTGATTGGCCTTTCTAAAGGGTCAGATCCTGCAAGGGGCTGCAGTTAATGGGTGCTGAGGACACAGGTTCTCAACACCTTGGAACGCACGGGGAAAATAGGGAGCAGTTCCCCAGGCAGCTTCTTCCCCACTAGGAACCATCTTCTCTTGAAAAGGCCCTTCAGTTAGTACGGAAATGCAACTCCCTTCATGACTCAAGATCCAGGGGGATCCGTTTGTCCTCTTTCAACATCCTTTGGTGAAAGAAGACTTCTCCTGGGTTCTAGCTTCCAGTGGAGTCCTGCTTTTGCACTGCCTAAGCTGATGTTACTTTCCTTTCTTTAGGGAATTGCACACAGGGTATAGTGTGAGGATCATCAGCTGATCCATATTGCCCATTGCACACTCTATAGATGTTTTTTTAATAATAAGGGTGAACTTGAGAGCCTGGTATTGAATGAGGATATTGATTATAATAGGCAGCTCAGAGACTTGGCGGAATGGTAATCGTGGTAATAGCAGGTCATGCTGCTGGCGAAGCAGCACGGTCTGTGACACCACAGAGACAAATATAGCAACAAATTTTAAATGAATCAAACTGTACAACAGAATCTCCATGGATAGAAATCCCATGCTTGAACAATAAGATTATAGCAGTTGGAATATACTAGCATCCATCTGATCTGGTTGGTGGCAGTGATTGTGAAATGCTCCAGGCGATTAGAGAGGCTACAGAAACCCCAAGAGTAATGGGAGATTTCAATTATCCCCATATTGACTAGGAACACATCATCTCAGGATGGGATGGAGAGATAAAAGTTCTAGACTGCTTCTTGGAGCAGCTAGTCCTGGAACCCAAAGGAGAGAGGCAATTCTTGATTTAGTTCTAAGTGGACCACAGGATTTGGTCCAGGGGGTGGATATGGTTGAACCACTCAGTAACAGCAACCATAATGTAATTAAATTTAACCTATTTGTGGAGGGGGGGGATTACCAAAGAAACCCACCACAGCAGCATTTAACTTCAAAAAGGGGAACCACACAAAAATGAGAAAGTTAGTTAAATGGAAATTAAAAGGAACATTGATAAGAGTGAAAGGCCTGCAGGTTGCATGGAAACTATTTAAAAACACAATAATGGAGGCTCAAATTAAATGAATGGCTCAAATAAATAAAACCAGTAAGACCACCATGGCTAAACAACAGAGTAAAAGAGGTGGTAAGAGGCAAAAAGACATTCTTCAAAACGTGGAAGTCAAATCCTACCAAGAAAAAAGAACTCTGGCAAATCAAGTGTAAAAAATAAAATAAGGCAGGCCAAAAAAGAATGTGAAGAAGAAATAGCAAAAAGACACAAAAACAGCAATTTTTTTTAAAGTATATGAGAAGCAGCGAAGCCTGCCAAATAGTCAATGGGGACACTGGATAATCACGATGCTAAAGGACACTCAGAGAAGCCCCCGCCATTGTGGAGAAATTGTATGAATTACTTGTATTGGTCTTCACTGCAGAGGATGTGTGGGAGGTTCCCACACCTGAGCCATTTTTTTTAGGTGACAAAACTGATGGACTGTCCCAGATTGAGGTGTCAATAGAGGAGGTTTTAGAATAAATTGATATATTAAACACAATAAGTTACGAGGACCAGATGGTGTTCTCCCAAGCATTCTGAAGGACCTCAGATATGAAATTGCAGCACTATCGACTCTAGTATGGAACCTATCTCCTAAATCAGCCTCTCTAGCAGATGACTGGAGGATAGCTAACATAATGCTGATTTTTAAAAAAAGGCTCTAGAGGTGATCCTGGCAATTATAGTCACATAAGCTTAACTTCAGTAACAGGCCAATTGTTTGAAACTACAGTAAAGAACAGAATTATTAGACACATTGATGAATGCAATATGTTGGGGAAGAATGGATGCAGCTTTCTGTACAGGGAAATCATTCCTCACCAATCTATTAAAATTCTTTGAGGGAGCCGATGAGCATATGGACACTTGACATAAAGTACTTGGACTTTCAGAAAGCCGTTGACAAGGTTCCGTACCCAAAACCCGTGAGCAAAGTAGGCAGTCGTGGGATCAGAGGGAAAGTCCTCTCCTGCATGAGTACCTGGTTAAAAGATAGGAGACAAAGGGTGGGAATCAATGGTCAATTTTCAGACTGGAGAGAGGTAAACAGTGGGGTCCTGCAGGGTTCTCCACTGGGACAAGTGTTGTTCAACATATTCATAAATGATCTGAGAAAAGGGGTGAGAGGTGAGGTGGCAAAATTTGCAGACAATACAAATGACTCAAGATAGTTGAGTTCAGAGCTGACTGAGAAGAGGTACAAAGGGACCTGGCTAAACTGGGTGACTGGGTGACAGAGTAGCAGATGAAATTCAATAGCAATAAATGCAAAGCAATGCACATTGGAAAATAGAAGCGCAAGTATACATACAAAGTGACAGGGTCTAAATTAGCTGTTACCATTCAAGAAAGACCTTGGAGTCATTGTGGATTGTTCTCTGAAAACATCTGCTCAATGTGCAGCTGCAGTCAGAAAAGCTAAAACAATGTCAGGGATCATTAGGAAAGGGATAGATAAGACGACAGAAAATATCATAATGCCACTATATAAATCAATGATACACCCACACCTTGAATACTGTGTGCAGTTCTCGTCGCTACATCTGAAAAAAAATATTGGAATTAGAGAAGTTACAGTGAAGGGCAACAAAAATTAAGGCATGGAGCAGCTTCCATATGAGGAGAGATGAAAAAGACTGGGACTGGTCTTAGAAAAGAGATTACTAGAAAAGAGATGACAGGTCTTTAAAATCATAAATGGTGTGAAGAAAGTGAATAAGGAAGTGTTCTTTACCCCTTCACGTAACACAAGAACCAAGAGTCACCCAATGAAATTAATAGGCAGCAAGTTTAAACCACACACAAGGAAATACTTTTTCATATCATGCACAGTCAACCTGTGGCATTGCCAAGGGATGTTGTGAAGTATAACTGGCTCCATAAAACAATTAGTTAAGTCCATGGAGGATAGGTCCACCAATGGCTATTAGCTAAGATGATCAGGGATGCAATCTCATGCTCCGGGTGTCTCTCAACCCTCATTGCCAGAAGCTGGGACTGGATATCACTTGATAATTGCCCTGTTCTGTTCATTCCCTTCGGAAGCACCTGTTGGAAGACAGGCCCGCTAGTCCGACCTGGTACGGCCATTCTTTTGTTTTTAAGGATTATTGTCATCCGTTTCATTTTCATGCCCATTCAGGCCCAGCTCAAGGGTCTGTAACATGAACCTCCCAACTCTGGGTTAGATTGTGGCAGCCCTTACTGAGATGTGTGGGGGAGTAAGAAAGAGTAAAGCCCAAACCCTCTGCTTGGCCCTGCTCTGATTGTGAGTGGGTGGGAAAGCTGGGGCTACATATCCAATACTCAATGCTACGAGTGAGAAGACAGGAAGGGGGCGATGTGTGGACCAGCCCTGAATCCATGCTCCGCTCCTGTACTCAGTAACGAGAGTGATCAGACGGAAACAGAGAGGAGGAAGCTGCTCCCAGAAAAGAGGGAGAAGGAACAGGGGAGGAGTGGTGACCCAGGGCTAGTTTACATTAGAGCTCTCCCGTTGGCATCATCACGCCACCTCCACGAGAGGGGGGGAAGGTCTGGCAGAGGGACAGCGCTTAGGTCGCTGTAACTCGCAGTGCTCAAAGGGTTGGCTCTTTCACACCCCTGGGCGACATAAATTGTATTGATTTAAGTGGTCACGTAGCCCTGCCCTCAGTCGCAATTCGTTCTCCAGTCTCCTCCTGGGCCGGTGCAGCTCCCTGCCACCCCACCCATCCCTAGGGGTGGATTGTAAAGTCACAATCCAGGCCTTTGAATTTAAAGTCCCTTCTGTGCCAGAAAAATGACTACTTGGGTTGAAAGCCCAGCATACAGTGAAAAGCAAAAACTCTCCTTAATATTTATATTAGGATCCTAACCTGACTCCCTCAGACAACAGAAACTCCTTTGACCACGCAGCCTGACCAGAGAAACAACTCTGCTGTTGTGAGTCACGGCTCCCCAGAGGCACTGCGCACCACCCGGAGTGGGGAAATCAATGCCCTGGATCCAGCTCATGAAACAGCAATAGAAATAAGAAATGCAACATCTCATTAGCCCTCAGTTTGCTGTTTATTTTGTTTTCTAAGTTAAGTGATTAAAAATAAAAAGCTCCTCACAGACACAGAGCTTAATCGGGGACCTGCTGACTGAGGTGCGAAATGCAGTGAGAACGGCTAAAATCCAGAAGCATAATGAAGGTAATCTCTCGATCGTATTATTGTACCAATAATTGTAGAGCTCTTTATTGAGCAGCGCTGCTAGCCATCTCCAAAGGAGCAGGCCGTGGCCCGGCACGCTATACAACATCCAGAGGAGCAGGCTAGCTGGCAACAGGAGCACGTGTTTCATCCCTCATAGGGTCTGAAGCTATGGGAAGATTCCCTCCGGACAGGTGTGTCTGGGGGGGCGGTGTGGCTCTGCACAGTTTGCATTTGGGAAGCGCTATTGCCTCTGAGCCTTGATTTTGCTTTTTTGGTAATGGGGA
Organism: Mesoclemmys tuberculata; assembly: GCA_007922155.1. NCBI lineage: Eukaryota > Metazoa > Chordata > Testudines > Chelidae > Mesoclemmys > Mesoclemmys tuberculata. The sequence continues at coordinate 10,788,164 of ML677027.1, forward strand.
TAATATGCATTACTTAGTCCACAGGGGTAATGCTAGTCTGAAGTTCTCAAACAAATACTATGATGATGACCATCACAGAATAAATGAATAATTTGGGACCCTGGGATACAACCTGCTACCGAGATGTAAAGTATTTCTGTTCTGTTTTCATCTGAGACCAAATTTTCCAAAGGGCCTCAGCCCACAAGGGGTTTGACCAGTGTTATTTCAGCATAGCCCCAACACAGCCACTCGGAGAGGTCACGCTGGCAAAAAGACAACGTACGAGATGTCTAACTATCTGATCTTCGGCCACACAGGCAACACAGCTGATCAAAGAACGCTAATCAAATAAATTGACTTGCAGCATTTTGAACACGTGTACAAAGAGAGTGAACTAGAATAGCTGCACACAAGTGTTTGCATTATTTTTCTTGGCTTCCGAGTTCTTACATTCATGCCCACAACTGAGAACTCTCACTGCATCTGCAACTGACTGGGTGGTCAACATTCTTAGCCTTTAATGGACTCATATTACCCTCCATTCCCATAATATTTGGACACCCCTCAAGAGTACTGTATTTATCTTCAGAGTGCCCCTACAAGGTAAGGAAGTGCTGTTACCCCCATTGTACAGATGGGGAACTGAGAGACTATGTGACTTGCCCAAGATTCGGCAGCAAACGTGTGGCAGAGCAGGAACCAAACATAAATCACAGGCTAGTGTCTTAACCACTGGGCCGAGACGAGTTTTGAAAGTGAGGTTTGGCTCTCATCATTCTAGCAAGGTTGAAGAGGAGCCTCCATGTTCCGGTGCATTAATTCAACCATCATTAATTCATGATGCTTTGTTGACACCCAGACATCAATCAATATTATTGACTTGGGTAAGTTTTGAGCTTAGCCTATGACTGTAATTTCATTTTGCTACAGAAAAAAGCTTTCCAATGGGGATTAGGAACTCGCTGCATGAAAGCAATATTCTCCAGGATACGTTCTGGAAAGACGTTCAGTATCTCAGAAATAGAACTCCAAGTGTTTGTGGCAAGGAATACACTTAATTAGATTCATAGATGAGAACTCACCAGCTGTTCTGCAGACAACCAGAAATATTTGAGATTTCTTCCAGCTCTATGGAGACACAGAGATTGGCTTCTCTGCCTGTTGTTTGCCGCAGACTAGCAGAGCCTTTGCACATATATAATTATTATCTGTTGCTGTGGCTCAGAGAGGACGGGATGTCCACACAATCTCTATGCACAGAGCAAATTTGGCAGGTTTTTTTTTTTCTTTCAACCCTGCTCACTTCAACTTTTGGAAACATCTTAGTTACATTGTCATGCAAAGGATTTTCTGCCTGTTGGACATTGCACATGGTTATGAAATGAAAATATCTCACTTTCTTCAGATGGAAACATTGCTTTTCTTTTAAGAAAGCTTTGTAAGCTTATTGGGGAAAAAAAACCACTCTGCAGATAACTGACAAACTGAAAAATTCCTTCCTACTTTCTCAGGAATATGTGTTGCTTTGTGTAGTCAGGCACTTGGTGTCCAGTCTTAAGCACATTTTAATGGGGGCCTTCTAACTGGAAAAAGAATAAATGACCTCTAGCATTAAATGTGAAATTAGCATAATATGGACGGCAATATTGACTGAATTTTCACTTGAGCCGAAGTACCATAGACTCCACCAGCTGTAAATCTCTCAACAGTCTAGGTCAGTGGTTCCCAACCTTTTTGGCTCGAGGGCCACAGAAATCGTTTTTACAACCCTGAAGGGCCACCAGTCTCCACCAGCAGCCCTCCCATCCATGATTGCAGCCAGATGGAAGGCGTTCTCCTAGCTGATCTCCTGTCCCCCTGGCTGCAGCAGGGAAACCACACACCTCCTGTAGCCCCATGTGCTTCACCTGACTCCCTAAGCAGTGGCTTCCTTCTGCAGCCAAGGGGACGGGAGATCAGTGCTCCTCTCCCTCTGGCTCCAGCAGGGACCACAGTGCCTAGGGACCCAGGCAAAGTGCTTTTCCGTGCTCCCTGCTCCCTGTTTGTGGGTGAGGAGAGGCTTTCAGCTACAGTATCTAGGAAACTTGTAGCAAATCCATTTGCTGCAGACAGACTGTTATATCTAAATGACACATGGGGAGCAGCTGAGCCATCTCCTTTAGAGCCAAAGCCACAGACGGAGAGTAAAAGACGCTGTGTTGAAGGGCTTCATTAAGTCCTGTTAATAGCGGGTTCTGTATCCACTAGAGGGCAGCATCAGTCAAATGGTACGTGCCGCGTGCCTGCTCTCAGAAACGTCAGGCAGGCAGTTCTACAAACGAATATTCAAATCAGGTACTAGTGGCCAACTAGGTGCGAAATCGACCATTTCTGTGCATTTGTCCACGGTTGGCAAGCGCAGAGCAATGAGCGAAGCATAGCTGAGGGGCACAAAGGCACACAAATTGAGCACCTGGCCTTTTGTAAATCAGGCTCTCACAAAGGCTTTGTTTTCCCACACTGGGGCATTTTTCCATACAGCTTTCAGCTAGAATGACCTTCATTTTATATTAGGAGAACCACAAAACAAGACGAGAAATATCTCCACAGGAGAGCACAGGAAGTGAGCGTCTCTCCCCATCCTCCTGACCCCCTCATAACAGGTGGTATCTGCATGCAACAAAGCAACTGCCTCAGCAGCCAGACGGACGACTCTTCTTTCCATTTAAATTGAGAGATGACACAAAAAACAAACCGTGACAGATGCAAGCGACGGGAACAACACTATCTGTTAGTTTTCCATGAGTGTTGCTTCTCCCATTAAATAAGATGGGAACGGAGAATGGTGGCTCTTTCACTGCAAACTTTCCAGCCGGGTTTTCTCTCATGCCTGCGTACAATAGACCTATCTGTCGTTTGGAAGCTCCAAATGGTCATTGTCACTACGACTGCTCCTGACTGTGAAAGCAGGAACCTGGTTTAAGCTGTGGTAGATGAGCTTTTTCTGATCTCTTCCTTCACTGCCATCAGCGATTTAATAACTATCATTCTACCAAGCATTAGGAGCAGCCTCCATCCTTTAACTTTTGATTCATGTGAGCAAAGGCGCTTGGGGGGCTTCTTCTCCATCTGAAGTTAGACATGCACGGAGCAGTCCCCATCCTGTACATGCTCTGTGTTTACATGGGTCCTTGTGCTCAGTGGGGGAAATCCAGCCAGGCCTCAGGGATGCATGAAAGCCAGGCTTAACACCCAAAAGCAACCAGGGATGCTTTGAGAATCCACTGAGGATTGATCAGTGCTGACCCTGAGTATCAGCTATTGATCTCTACCACTCTTTCTCTGCGTAGACAGACACAGCTGGAATCTGAGGAACAAAAATACAGTGGGCCTAAGTATAACTCCACTGTATTCATTAATGTGGCCGACATTCCATAGGGTAGAGCATGGTAAAGGCAAGGTGAAGGAAGGCTAAATGTGTTGTATGGTTTAGCCCCAAAGTGGCGATGTAGGTAAAAGGCCTTATTGAAACCAGCCTTGGACATGCCAGGCAGAGCATTAAAGCATCCTATGAAGAACACATCTGGTGTATATCTTCCTCTGTGACCATTCCATATCTGCCCAGCAATACTGTGGTGCTTTAATGATACCCCCTGTAATTAGGACACCTTTGTGACACAACAGTTAAGTAGCGTCTGTCTGCCACACCTAACAAACCAGACACAGGTGTCCATGTCCATAGATGTATCAAACAAGAGGCCCTTAATCAATAACTTCTTAAGAAAGAACAATGACACAGAATAAAAATTTTGCTAAACCGGGAACAAAACACTGAAAAAACATTAACTTTGCTATCTGATAGAAAGGACAGAAAGCAGAGAGAAAGAAAAGGCTTTTTCTACACACACTGTAAAGTTTTCACTCCACTTCCTCAGTTAAGAATGGTTGACCACCACAACCCGAATCTTTCCCTAATTTGCAAATAGAGTCCCAGCCCCTTAGGATGTTTGGTTCTCCTTGGAAATGCCTGTTATTTTACTTATCCTAAGATACCATGCTTAGCTTGGACTACAACCAGGATGGAAGGGTCTTAAAGCAGCACAAGCCTTCGGAGTCATAATAAAATCACAAAGCTCAGACAATTTGTTTCCATTTAGAAAGACAAATTCCTCCAACAAGGCTGTAAAACTTTCCTCTTTAGTCTGACTAACAGTGGGAGCAACTGAAATATGAATCAGTGCTCAAGGATCTTTGAAGAGATAGTCTACACAAAGTAGTAACACTCATTATTCAATTACTACTCTAAATGGAATCTATCGGTGTCCCTTGCGCTGGCATAAGCCAATGAGTCAATCGATTTGTTAGGTAGGGGTGGGTGGGTTGCTTAGTATTTTAGGTGAATCAGCATTCAAAGTCACTATCTGAAAATGCAGAAGACTCATTTGTTACAGTTAAGTACTACTTAACAGATTAAATTATATGTGCAGACTATTTTAGAAATGTCCTCATTTTTCCTGATTATTCATTTTCATTTACCTTGCACGCAATTCAAAAAACTTCAATAGAGGCGACAGTTTTGGACCACGAAGCATTTGTCTCTAATTTGGAATGGTTATCTCTGAATTCCCTACGTCAATAGCTGTAGCATTCAGAAGAATATTTTTATTTCAGGAATGGATCAGTAACTTGAATCGTAAATTAGTTAGGGTTCAGCTTTGTAGAAATGAAATTTCATTTTTTTAATATAACTTCAACAGATAATACTGATTTTAGCTCTTTAAATGTTCATAATTGCATAAAATTATGGATTCTAAAGGTGTGTTTTCCATTTATCAATGTAAATTTTCACAACTTTGGAAAATTATGGGGCAGTCAGACAATTATTTAATGACAACAGACATTAAGATTCAAAGAGTTAAAGCTTTATAAACTCATAGACTTTAAGGCCAGAAGGGACCATCATGATGATCTAGTCTGACCTCCTGCACATTGCAGGCCACAGAACCTCACCCACCCACTCCTGCAATAGACCCATAACCTCTGGTTGAGTTACTGAAGTTCTCAAATTACAGAGAATCCAACATTTATATTAATTTAAGCCTGCAAGTGACCCATGCCACATGCTGCAGAGGAAGGCAAAAAACCCCAAACAACCCAGGGTCTTTGCCAATTTGACCCAGAGGTAAATTTGTTCCCAACCCCAAAGATGGTGGTCAGTTAGACCCTGAGCATTTTGGCAAGGCTCAACAGCCATACACCAGGAAAGAATTCTCTGTAATGACTCAGAGCCCCCTCCATGTAGTGTCCCTGGCCACTGGGGATATTTGCTCCTAGCAGATGCAGATCGGTTATATGCCATTGTTGGCAGTCTCATCATATCATCCCCTTCATAAACTTATCAAGCTCAGTCTTAAAGCGAGTTAAGAGTTTTGCCCCAACTGCTCCCCTTGGAAGGCTGTTCCAGAACTTCACTCCTCTGATAGTTAGAAACCTTCCTCTAATTTCAAGCCTAAACTTGTTGATGGCCAGTTTATACCCGTTTGTCTTTGGGTCAAAACCGGCACTTAACTTAAATAACTCCTCTCCCTCCCTTGTATTAATCCCTCTGATGTATTTATAGAAAGCAATCATATCTCCCCTCAGCCTTCATTTGATTAGGCTAAGCAAGCCAGATGAGGTCTCACTGGTGCCTTGCGCAATGGTACTAACACTTCCCTGTCTTTACTGGAAATACCTCGCCTGATGCATCTGAGGATCGCATTAGTCTTTTTCATGGCCACACCCCATTGGTGGCTCATAGTCATCCTGTGATCAACCAATACGCCTAGGAATTTCTCCTCGTCTGTTGCTTCCAACTGATAAAGCCCCAGTTTATAGCAAAAATTCTTGTTGTTCGTCCCTATGTGCATGACCTTGCCTTTTGCACTATTAAACATCACCTTCTTTGTATTACTCCAGTTTTCAAGGTCTTCTAGATCTTCTTGTATAATATTCTGCTCCTCCTCCTCCATATTGGCAATACCTTCCAACTGTGTGTCATCCGCACATTTTATTAGCGCACTTGCACTTTTTGTGCCAAAGTATTAATAAAAATTTTAAATAAGATTGGTCCCCAAATCAATCCTGGAGGAACTCCACTAGTAACCTCCCTTGAGCTTCCCAGTTCACCTTTCAGTATGACCTATTGTAGTCTGCCTTTTAATCAGTTCCTTTTTCACCTTTCAATTCTCATATTGAGCCCAATCTTGTTCAATTTAACGAAATAATTTCCCATGTGGAACTGTATCAAATACCTACTGAAACCCAGGTAGATTAGATCTACAGCATTTCCTTTGTCTAAAAAATCAGTTACGTTCTCAAAGAAAGAGATCAGGTTCGTCTGGCCCAATCTATCTTTTGTAAAACTGTGTTATATTTTATCCTGATTACTATTTACCTCTATGTCCCTAACTTTCCATTTAAAAATTTGTTCCATGATCCTGCATACAGTTGAGGTCAAACTAACAGGCTTGTAGTTTCATTTCATGGATCATTTTTTTTCCTTTCTTAAAAATAGGTACTATATTAGCAAACCTCTAGTCATAGGGTATAATCTACAAGTTTACAGATTCATTAAAAGTCCTTGCAATTTCGTGTTTCAGTTCCTTTGATATTCTTGAATGGAGATTATCCAGGCCCCCTGGTTTAGTCCCATTAAGCTGTTTAAATTTGGCTTCCACCCTGGATGTGGTAATTTCCACTTCCATATCCTCATTTCCAAGAACAACCCTGCCACTACCCTAAGAGCCTAACTGTTAAAACACAAATTTTCAACATCACACGTCAAAACATACACTCAATATCCTTAAATCAAACCAGTTTTTACTATTCATTCACTAGTCAATTTGTAACAACTTTAATTCAAAAGTGTAAATCACTGGATTTTGATCTAAAACACCATTTTTCTTACTTTGCCTATCTGTAAATTTTGATTATCATCCATGAAAATATATATTTTTGTTGGTGTATGTGTGTACAGTGAAATCCATGTTTACTGATATTTACCAACAAAAATCTAATCCTTGCAAGACTTGTTATGTTTCATCTTGGCTTAAACTCAAAATCTGTTGTGAATGTACTCCTTAGAATTTGATAAATATGTACGATTTGAAGCAGGACAATCATCTCTGCCGTAGTTTGTGAGAAAGACTCCAATTTTAGGATTTACGGGAAAGGTTCTCTTTATTGCAGGTTTGAGAATCCCTTCTCTCCAGAGCTCATTGGCATTGCTAGATGCTGTTAAGAGCCAGAGCAAATACTTCCCTGGGCCTCCATTCACATGCTGTGTGTTTTCGATTACATGTAAAAGGATTCAAGAGAGGAAGCTAGAAAAAAGGGAGTGGATTAGAATGAAAGGAACCAGCATATGGAAAAAATGGAAAAAAAAATAGTCAACTAAAGGAAAAACAACACAAGCTCAGTGAAGCGGAAGATGTTTTTTACAAGTTGGCAGGGTTTGGTGTAGGGAAAAAAAAGCTAAGAATTATGTGCCAGAATGAAAAAGATAATGTATCAAAGGATCAACACCCGGCACTTGAAGGAAACATCGTGACCAAGCAGGGGTGGAATGGAGAGAGTGGGAGAAAGGGAAGAGTGGATGAGGAAATAACAAAAAGATGTGGAAACATAAAAGCCAATCTTTTTTTTTTTTGCATGAGCCTGCAAATGAGAAAGTGAATATTGAACCTAATCAGAAATGTGACCAGGAGAAAATAAAATTGGAAGCGCAGAGGTTATCCCCAATTTTGTATTGACATTTCATAGAGCTAGTGATCTGGTAGCATGGCAATACACGAGATCTCCTTGTTCTAAACTACACACATGAGCCAGAGCAGGGAGTGCTATGAAAGCTTTCAGCCCAGCCCCTACGTGGGTGCAGACTTCACGTAATTTACCTCTCTGCCCAGTGCTCTCTCAGATAATGTAGCTAGAATATCTAGCTAGAAGTAGAAAAAGACAGAACGATGGACCCCAAGATACAAAGTCGGATTACAAACTACAAAGAGAAAATAAAGGTGTGTATTCACTTCACTTCACTTCAAAATCAATGGAAACCATTATATGGATCAACTGGGAGGTGAAAATTAATGAGGCCAGAGCTAGATGATTACCAACAGGAAATTGTCTGGAATGGGAATAAAAAGATGTATCATAAATAGAATTCAATTCTTGAAACTCCAACTACTATGAACAGGGGATGGCAGCAATAGGGGCCATATTAATATTTAGATTTACTGGCAATAAATGTTGTGGGAGTGGGAAGGGAATTAGCAGGGAGGCTGAAAGGAAGAACCAAACCAAGAGAAAAATGACAATATCCAAGTAGAAATTCTCGCCAGCTGAAAGGAATTATTTAAAGCAATCCTAAAGTGTGAAGTACTGTACCTATAGAAACGGGTGGATTCCTATCATACCCAGAGCAGACTGAATTCTCTGTCCAACTTGCAAAGATTGTTATAGGACATCACATGGATATGTATGAAATATCAGTGCGGCGAAGATTTCGGCGGCAACTGTTTCTTGAGGCAGCCAGGACTGAGAGTCACCTGGTTGCCCCCTGCCAACCAGCACCGGGGGGGTTGGGCTTACAGGGGTCATACCCACCTGAAAATTTGCCTTAGGGCCCCCCCGCCGGTAGCCATCCCTCCCAGTGCAAAGGTCAAACGTTACAAAAATACGGCCAGCAACTGCCATTGTCGGGTCACCCAGCTCCGAGGGCAGCGCCACGGCCAGAGACAGTGCAGGAGTAAGCCTGGGCAGAAAGCCAGGGCCCCGAGAGCAGCCCCCAGCCTGTGTCGCCACCCTAGGCAGGTGGAGGGTCAGCTCCTGGGCCCCGCTCCGCACAGTCGCTGCTCTCCCTGGGCTCTGCCAGCCCCAGAACCGGGTCCCCCCGCCCGGGCAGCTCTTACCAGCTGCAAGCAGTTGAAGGGTGGCAGAGAGCTGAGGAGCAGCTGCAGCCCTGTGGCCCCAAACAGCAGCAGCAAGAGGAGCCATCCCCCACTGCCCACCTCCGGCTTCTGACCTGGCCAGGGGGTGAGGCCTGCGGGGAGGGGGCAGGGCTGGTACTTACCTCTAGCAGTGGGCGGGGCGATGGAGAGAGGCGAGGCCTCATGATGGGGGCGGGCACAGTGCCCCCCCCAATTTTCTGTCTAACCCAGCTCAGCCTCTTCCCCCCACCAGGAAGAGACAGGGGCCGCAAGGACGCCAGCACGAGGAGTCCTGCTGGTGACGAGCTGGGTGTCAGCTCCCTGACGCCAGCAGCCTGGATCCACTCGGACTCTCTGCTGGGCTGTGCCAGCCCATGCTCGGCCTTGCAGGTTAACAATAGGTGCACCCCGGTGCCTTTGACGCGCTCCCCTGTGACTGCCAGCCTCAGCCCCTGGTTACCCACAGAAATATCAAGTCTGTCGTCCAGTCTTCTGCCAGGAGGAGAATACAAACCAGTTTGTCAGATTCAGCTTAGAACCCAATTCCAGAGATTCAAGAGAGAGTGAGTAAAGATATTGGAAACAAGCCACTAAATACAAACCAAAATCCTAGCTCCCCTTCTAGCGACTAAACTTAACTATCGGGTCAGCCTCTTGTCCAAAGAAGTTTACCTCACCAACAGAGAGTTTTGAAGCATTGTCAACCAAGGTTGACCGAGATCTCATTTTTATGAAGGTAAATACATGGCCTGTTTCCTTCGTGGGTCTTCTTTGCCTCCTACATAGAAACCCAAAGTTCACGGTCTCCTGTTCTCAGACATAAGATCACCACCAGTGACTTGTTTTTTCTGTGGGCTGCTGGGACAAAGTCCCCCCAGGACCGGGCTCTGGAACCACTTGGGACGCAGCCAGTCAGGACCCTACTGCTCAGTTTCTGCACCCCCCGAGTCTCCACATATCCATGCAGCCACCTTCTGACTCTGGCCTCGCAGGGTTCAGCTCCCCGCTCCACCTGAGCTGCCCCTGTGGGTCCCCCTAGATGGGACCCTGGAGAGCTCTCCCATGCCAAAGGGGCCATGCACCCCGCCTCGCAGTCAGGAGCGATTCACAGCCAGCGTGGAAATCCGACGGGTTTATTAGTTCTCAGGATCACAGTGTAGAAAGTTTTTGTTAGCAGATTAATTAGAAGTTACAGCAGCGACCAACTGGAAAGCCTTAGGCCCATTCTTGGGCCCTATGGCCCTGACTCCTCACAAGGGACTGCCCCCTTCCAGCCATCCACCCCCAACGAGGTCCCCTTGCCCCCTGCAGTCCTTGGTCTCTTTCCCGGGCAAGGTGGCCACTCCTCGTGGTTTCCGCCTGCCAAAACCTGTTGCAGCTAGTTGAACCAGAGCAAGGGGTCCTGCTAGGTCTGCGTAGGTGTGGCTGGGGAAGGCTCATCTGCCTTCTAGTGGCCTCTGCAATGATCACACCCCCATCACCAAAATACATGAGTAACATGTGGGGGAAACTGAGGCATGCATACAGCAGTCAGAGAAAGCCCCAAGAATATCTCCACTTCATCACATCTGCTTCCCTATTGACTTTGCAGCTCTTTGTTAACATTTGACTTTGTATGTACGGGGCATCCACTGTGTTAGCTTAATTTCTTACCTCCTGTCTGGAGGAAAATACTTTTTCCACCTCAGCTGCTGACCAATGTCTTGATACAGACTTTAAAAACTTATTTTCAATACATATACACACAGAACTCCTTACATAGTATCTGTCCATACATGTCACAGTAATATTAAGGACCAGTGTGATACCGGCTTTCATTTGAGACATTCTTTGGTGAACCAGGATGTACAGACCAGAATCAAGATATTCCTGGAATCTCCTCTCCTGTTGTCAGTCAGGGGTTCTTGGGCCACAGTTATGATGTAAGAAGGCCACCAAAAACTAATTGCTGAGATTTACACTGCAATGTGAAAATGCAGCTGCAGAAATCTTTTCCGCTGAAATAGAGAACTGAAATGATTACCAACCAAAAATAAAACAGGGTATAAATCCAAATCAAACTGATCAAAAAAGAGTGACCATGCCTTGGCCCTCACCTACCCCCACAAAAAAGAGAGAATTCTACAAACTCCAGAGCACCTGTAATTGCAGAAATTGTGCTAGTAATCAAACTAATATTAATAGTTTGCACTTACCAAGGGTCAAATCCTACAGTAATTTCATTCACTGACCTTGGCTGCTTGCCAGAGGATCATCTCCGTCTCCATCGTGTTCCTCTTCACCCCACACGTTTTCACAGAAAGCAGCATTAATCTCCATATCAAAGTTGAATGTCAATTATAGCTGCATTTAAGGAAGAGAAAAACAGATGAAAAGAAAGAAAAGAAGCTATGCAAAGCTGGGCTACAATGTTTCTGCAAACTTGGCCTGCTTGGCCGTGGCCATCCTGAACTCCCCTTGAGTTGAGGTGCTCAGCACCACGTAAGATTGGGGGTTTATGTTACACATGCCAAAAGCTGGTAATTGCATTCTTACATGCAACTAGCAGCATTTCCTTTCAAAGCCATTAATTGGAGCTCGCTGACTGTCTTTGGGTTGTTCTCCCTGTATTTCTCCCCCTCTCTAGGAAGAAAAAGAAACTCAGTCCTATTCTTTCCAAAGTTCCCCTCCTGTGCATTTATCCTGATGGATTGCATCCCCTACACATCTGATGGGATACAGGCTTATTCCCTCACGGTCTCAGGGACCCTTCGTGTATAGGATGGCTGTGGTTTGTCATGAAAGTGAAATCACCAATGGAGGATGGAGAAGACTGTTCAGAAAATGAAAATTTCTATGTTCCAGCACCATCCGTTAGGACTTTGGCATGGTTGCTCTGACCCAGGGGTCCGAGAAGTTGCGGGGGGGGAAGGGAAGGGATCATGCCTAGTGGTCAGAGCCAGAATCGAGGATCAAACATGAGTCTAGTCCAGTGCAGCAGCCCCTCATGAAATCTCACTTCCTGTGCCTCTTTCCGTCTTAAATAGCATGGCTGGCCCAATCACTGGGGCCAGTCATCATCCCCTGTCAGGATCCTCCTGGGCAATGCCTCTGGGAGGGGGTCAGAGTTCACTTCCAATAGTTCCAAACAAGACTTCTAAATCCAGGGCTGCTTAAGAAGCTGGGGGACGGGTTTGTGACCTGGGGGCGCTTAACACCCTCATTTACGACCACAAACACCACGTTATCTGAGCAATAATGCTAACCCTCGCAGCCCTCGGTGTACAGAGCTCCTCTAGGAATCAGGCTCTGTCGGTGAAGCCAACAGCGGCTGCTGGGACTGACTTTTAACTTAACGTTTCGTTCAAATCGATGGGTGCTATGAAACTGCTTTGCAGGCTCTTGCACGCCAAGCAGCAGTGACCAGAGCTGAAATTCACGAATCTTTAGGGTAAGCCGGATACCTCGTTATTGTGATATAACGTTCTGCTTGTTTTAAAGGATAACATTCTATTAATATTGCAATGCAGTGGACATCACTTCCTCCGGAGACTTGTGTGTGTGTGTGATTTGATAAGGGATCAGGCCTAAGGAGAGTTTCTGTAACCCTTCTTTGCTGGGAGCCTTTCTTATTACATGATGTGGAAAGGGCTTACTCTTTGTAAAGAGAATAGTGAAACAAATTAAGCCCTCAGAGTCCTTGAGCTTGGAAGGTAACCTCGTCGCAGAGGACTGTACAATAGTACAATATTTTCAATTAAATCTAGAATCGAGAAGCGCACCGCAAGGAAAAAATATTCAGAGGGCAAAATGGGTTACACTGTTCCTTGAGATCAAAGTAGATGTACCAGTGCTTGCTAACTTAAGCCAAGAAAATAGCAAAAGAAGGGACAAAAATGTTGAAAAATTTCAGAAATCCCATTCTCCATTTCAGATTATCTCAGTGAAAAGGCTTAACTGTAAAACTAATAATTCAGCAGTGTGGTGATTCAAGCAATCATTATGCCCTCAACTCGTATTATATGCCAAACCAAATGAATTATAAACAGATGGTTTACTTAAAGATGACGTTGAACATGGTATGATCAATATCCAAATTACAGCAGGGCTGTTGCAAGGAAAAAGATATAACTGTACACATATTAAAACCCTCCAGTTTGAACCTGGACAGTGCAAGGGTAATCAGCACTTCTTAAAGTCTTAGAAATGCAGTGGCAGAGCTGAAGTTCATGTAATTAACAGTGAGAGTCATTGTAGCAAAGCAGATAACGTTATTGTACAGAAAAGGAATATTTTTATGCAGTTGATGTGGCAGTAATCAGAATCAACAGAAATGTCCAGAAGGAATTGTGTACAGTAAGAACAATGATCTGGTAAAAGTGTACAGCACAAATTACCTTAAAAAAAAACCCTCAGAATACAGAGGCACACAGCTAGGGAAGGCAAGTCTTAATGAAGAGTCCTGGATTGTTGCCTACTGTAAGATATTTAAGAAAATAACAGGCCTCCCTGCTTCAAATTTTACTCATGTAAAGTTCTAATTTACTTAATTCTGGAGACAATCTAGAGGTTGCACTGAGATTTGTAATTACAGCAGGGAGCCAAGGCCCAAATCCAATGCCTATCAAAGCCAAGGAAGATACAACTGACTTCAGTGCTCAGCCTCTTAAGGGCCTAGATGACTTTTGAGAGATTTAGGCTCCTAAATCAGTTAGGTGTGGCAACAGTGAGTGCAGCAAACCTAAATGCCTTTACAAATCTGGGCCCAGATTCTTTTGTTATATATGCAAAATAATATGTATCCCCTCCAAAGTTTCAGACTTGCAGTTGAGAGTTGGTTTTCTGGAAGTAAATCTGTACTTTAGGAGAAAAGAGAAGCTAAAAGGGCCTCTTTCTGAAATGTAGACTTGCAATCTAGCTTTTTGGCACTAATTAATTTCCGTTCTAACTAATAAGTGGCTTTGTTCTAATAGTTCAAAATTTGGGTCAAGAGAACTGGGGCCAGAACTGCAGATGGGGTGCAGATCTGCCACATAATGTCCAAAATTAAAATTATCTTTAATTTCAAAAGTGTAAGTCAAAGAATTCTCTATTTTAATGGATATATTTATGAACGGTGTTTGGCAATTTCCCCTGCGTTTTAGTATTAGTTTGGTTTGGTAATATTCATACTATGACAATCTCAGCTCTGTATTGATGAAGTTTTTTATGCTGGAACACACATAAAGATCAGGTTTCATCCAGTGTATTCACTGACCTTACAGGTGAGTGAAAAATTCAGTTTTACATTTTCACGAGACAGAATTGTGAGGAGCTTTTGCCTAGATTCTGCCCTGTAGCCACTTAGTTATCACACAGCTAACACTGAGCAACCATGACTAGGGAACCGGACAGGTACTCAGGACATCTGGATTCTGTTTTTGCCTCTGCTACTTACCTGCTGCGTGACTCTGGCCAAGTCATTTCAGCAGCTGTACCTCTGTTTCCCCTCTCAAAGTTCTCTCTTGTCTAGTTAGACTGTAAGTAATTTGGGGCAGGAACTGTCTCTTACTATGTGTTCATAGAGCGCCACGTCAAACGAGGTCCAGATCTTTGTTGATACCTTTAGGTTCTATAATCACACAAATAAGTGAATGATAAAATAAAATTATTTGTTATTATTATAGCGCTAAGGCCAGCAATGCAGACCCGGAGTGGTTCACCCCAGTTTTGTAGGTGAACATAAGGATGGCCATACTGGATCAGACCAATGGTCCATCTAGCCAGAATCCTGTCTTCTGACCATGGCCAATGCCAGGTGCTTCAGAGGGATGAACAGGTAATCATCAAGTGATCCCTCCCGGCGCCCATTTCCCATTGCAGCTTCTGTACCCTCCTCTGACCCCATCATGCTGTCAATGGAGTGGGTGTGGCTCAAACAAAAGTGAGGAAGGGGTGGATGCGTCTCCTTCACACTCATCTGATCCTTAGCGACTGTTTTGACAACTCCTGACCATCGGAAGCCAAAGACCTCTCCAACTTGTAATAAATTATGATGGTTTAATTTGCTTCTTCCCACGCTAATAAATCCCTTAAAATGGCCATTTCTTAGTATGTACTGAATAACAGAATAAAATGTTTTAAAAGACTTATTAGGACTGTGAAAAGTTGTATCTCAAATCATCACATTGAAGTAACAGGAGGGGACCTGCTGATCTGAAAACATCCAGCAACGTTTTTAAAAAAAGACCACAAACCAAAACCAAGCCAATTCAAATGGAACAAATGTCTGATTGTTTCAATGAAATTAGCAACATGAAGATGCAGGGGATGGGCCTTCAGCGACAAGAGAATTCATCCCGTCCCCCAGAAAGGT
Source organism: Mesoclemmys tuberculata (assembly GCA_007922155.1). Taxonomy (NCBI): domain Eukaryota; kingdom Metazoa; phylum Chordata; order Testudines; family Chelidae; genus Mesoclemmys; species Mesoclemmys tuberculata. The sequence goes on from ML677027.1 coordinate 10,803,425, forward strand.
TCAACCAATTCTTGAGATGGAAAGATCACAAAACGAGGTAATTTTCTGAATCTCCTTAGACTTAATGTACACAGGAGAATGTGGGATAAATGCTCTGCTGGTTTAATACCACTCGGATAATGGAATTACACCATCAGATGATCTGGTCCTTTTAATTTATCAAAACCAAAGAGTATTATTTTCGGATGTGAGAAGTTCCACAGATTGTAAAATGTCAACAATACTTAGTTATTAAAACAAACCATAATCTTCTAGAAGACATATTTAGAGAAACTCTGTGCAAAACACTCCCTAGATGTCAAAGAGATACAGAGATGTATATTAATTAAATAGAAAATCTAGATCTAGGACAGATCTTAGTGTTACAGTCAACAGCTCATAGCAGTGAACTGAAGACTAAAGAATGAAGTATAATATGGCTCAAATTTCCAAAGTCAAGTTAGAGCAGCCATGAAAATAAAACAAGCTGTCCCAGTATTGCAGCCTGGTTTCAAACAGTCTGAGAAAACATAACTGGCATTGGAGAGAAGAAACTGCAGCTTGTGATGTGATTCTGTACAAAGGATACTTAAGCACAATACAACCAGTCCCTGGTATGTACATTTATGCATTTAAAATGCAAAGTGAAGGGATGCCAGGCTTCCAGACAGTCCTGAATTCAGAAAGCAATGCTCTAATACTCATTCTGATATTTGCACCAAACACAGATGTTGTGGCAGGAAAGAGTTGCAGGAGCCCTCGGCGTCGAAGGGCCCAGGGTAGTTATCTCAGCCACAAAGTCCATTGTCTCCAGGGAAGTCTCTACTGCAGCCTAAGGCGTGATGGCAGCTTGGATAGACATTCTTGTACTAGCATTGCAAAAACTAGCATCACAGATGTGGTGGCACAGGCTTAGGCAACGCAAGTAGGTACATCTGGTGCCAGGTGGGCTGCATAGCCTGTGCTGAAGCCCGGATCATCACATTTACACTGCTATATTTTAGCACTGCTAGCCTGGGCAAAGCTAGATCAGGTATGTCTACACGCGCTGCCATCACACCTGGGATTGCATTACAAACATACCTATAGTGAGGTTTCTTCCTCCTGCCCTTTTGAGATGGCGCCCAGAACTCCAACACCAAAAATCTCTTACTTGTTTAGCTCCTGGTGTTTAAGGGCAGCGAAGAGAGGCGCTGAAGTATCCTTGAGGACTACTCGAGACTGAGGTGACAGTAACAGCAAAGACCTTGGACTGATGTCCTTGGCATTGATGAAGATCTGGGGCCTGAGAGGCACTGCCTTTTGGCACTGAGGACTCTTTGTCACTGTGAATGCTTCCTTAGTACCCGATTTCTTAACCAATTGCAGAGCAAATGGCACCAATGATGGACCCACATCAGTAGATTCCTAATAAGTGAAAAATCAGCCATGGCACTGGTGGAATTCTAGCATTGGAAGCTGATGTTCTCAGCACCGATGAGATTTCAGCCCCTGCAGAAAACTTGGGTCCTGCACTACTGCCATGGGAACCTGATCTATCTGCAATGGACGCTGATATCAGGACTGTCCCTGACTTTGAAGCCCAAGATGGACTGCTCTGTCCCTTCATAGAGACAGATGGCTGATCTGACATTGGATCCAGTGACCAGGCTCATAAGGCTGCTGGAGAGGAAGACACAGGGCCTCCATAACCTGTCTGTGTGTGGGCTTGGGGTGTGGAGGCTCTCTGTGCAACTTACCAAGAGGTGATATGAGGAATGTCCTTCCCTCGGACCGAACAATCAATCAATATGCTTCAGGAACATGGAAGGCCACAATCCATATTACTAAAATATGCCCTGCTTATCGGATTCCTTGGAGACCTGACCTGACCTGACTGAAAGCTCTGAGGACCCAAGGCCCAGAATAAACTAAATGCCAAATCCTGTAAATTACCTAATCTTTGCTAACTAGCCTAGCACCTCATGCACTAGAAGTTCAGGGAGTTGTGGTTCAGAAGACACTACATGCACAGAGAGAAACTCCTTACATCCACACCTGGGCTTGGGAAAGGTGGAATTTTGGTGGCTGGGTCACATAATCCTTCCACAACCTCAGCTCTAAGCAAGGAGTGTTGCAAGGTGGTGTTTGTTGGCTCTAAGAGGCGCTGTCACCCTGAAGGTCCCAAGGCTCATAGGTGACATCCCACAAATGGGAATATTCACAGGCAACCTATAAGGAGAAACAAGCATTCTTGATTTAAGACAATTAATTGCGACAGACAAAGAAGAGGCAAAATCATCTCTGTGGGGATTTCAGGAGGCCTACCCAGACTTCCACAATTACAGCTTTAATTGCTGAAGCATTTCAACAACTGCTGCTGCGTGATAATTTGGTGGTACCAGAACATTTTAGTTAGTAATGACATGGTTTCACTTTACATTGTGAAACAAGCAACAAAAGGGAGCTGTAAAATTATGTTTCAACATTGCTCTGAAACTCTGTCACCTTGTGGCAATTTACAGGTGTAGCACTTCACATCATAGTGCGATCTGATCACTTTCTGAGACAAAGCACGGGGCTAAACATGGATAAAGGTTCAGAAGAAAGGGGAGTGAGGGGTCTTCTTTTACCAAAGCACTCCACCCATCCCTACTACAGACCAGTATCTGTGGCTGAAGAGATGAAAACAGGGGATTGAGTGAGGATGAACAGTGCCCTACCCCGGTCACTGAACTACCACTGTTTCATCTCATAATCTAAAGCTCTTTTGTGTTTTGATGCCTTCCCCAAAACCATAGCCAATGAATTTTGTCATGTAACTCCCGCCAGTTGTCCAGGCCAAACTTTTTACCTCACAACTTACCACCGATACAGAGTACCATCCACTGAGCCAAATTCCCTTCTCATTTACCATTGGCGTGAGCTACTGTGCTCGTGCCCAAGTGACTGTCTCACGCTTCTGGCACACTGCACACTCAGGAAACAGGAGTTAGGTTGCAGTGGCTTCTAAAGTGTCACAAGCTGGTCAGTGGAGCAGACGTACCATAGTAATGTAGAGAGCTGACAGCAGAAGAAGCATCAATGAATGAGGAATACTGTAAGGCCACAACAACGGGGGTCTAGAGGCAGAGAAGAACTCCTGGCTGCACTGAGCAGCTTTGCCGTCGAAGAAGATGAGGCCGTTAGTGCTGCTAAAATCAGGATAGCAGTGTTGGTGCAAGATGGGTTCCTGGCCCTTCCCCTCCCTTGACTGAGGAGGGGCTAGCAATGTGCTGTTGGAGGAGCCACCTTATGAGAGAAGAGAGAGAGGTAAACCACCAACAGCAACACCAAGCCTTGGAGTGGAAGTTGGCCTTCCGCCTTGCGGTCTCACGCTAAGTATTATTGCCTCGTAGTAGCTGCCAACATAGACCATCTCAGCTCAGCAACCACAGGCACATTTCACCATCTCTGAGTGAACACTGGACAGGGTATAAAATTCAGGCGCCTACCTTCTGGGAAGTTTCCACCTGCTGTCGTGGCTGTCCTGGGTCAGGCAATGGAAGCATTATGGCAGAACTTGTGATGACTGAACTGAAGCAAGGAAGGTCCAGGAAGACTACGCATGGCCCTTTATTATTATTCCACCCGGGAGCCTTAGAAGACAAGCATCTGGATGTAAAGAGCTGGCTCATCTTTTGGGTTGTCCAGGTTGAGTTAAAAAGATGAAAGGCTGTTGCTCTTAAATATGTTACTGTTGTTATACTTCTGGATTTAATAAACAAACGCACACCCAGAAGGGAGGGCGGCCAGCGGGCAATGGTCCCAAACAGTGCCCTACCTAGTCATCCTTTCAACTAAATGGTAAACGTGATTACTTTGTGCTTGCTATTTCCGAATGTAGAACCACACATATAGAAGAACAGACAAACCTGACCTACTTTTGCTGGGATTGCGAAGAGACACGAGGGCCGTCAATAGAGAACTATTGTAGTCCCATTGATGTCAGTGGAACTACTCACGTGCTTAAAGCAACTTGTGTGTGTGTAAGCATTCACAAGACTGGACCTTACATGAAAAAGAAAAATAATACACTTGCTGGAGACCTTCTGCTCAACAGCTGCGGTTGGCCAGGGGCCAGGCTCAGCACACAATCGGGAAAGGATAGTCAGCTCTGAATTGTCCTTTTTTAACACAGGCAAACCTCTATTTTATATGAAGGTCTTTAGGAAAATCAGGGAACCTGTAAGAACAAATTTCCGCTGTGATATGAATGTTGGACAAACACAAAGATTGGAATATTTTGAAGACTAAACACTTCATGTATTATTCACCTCTCTGTTACCTGAGGTTAATAGTTTGATAGTTTTCTATTAAAGCTATACCTTCCAGATTCACATTAAGAGCACAACAGAATGGTTTAAAAATGGATTCACTAATACAATTAACTAATACAATAAATATGGCAATTAACCCCATCAGAGCATCTACATTACCCCTCTTCAAGCAATACACATGTTCTGGAATGGATGAAGTCATGCGACTATAAAGAAATATTCCAGGAGTCCTGATCCTGTTTCCCCATCTGACTATTTCAGGTCCACTTTTTGATACGTTTTTACAAGGGAATTTAATTATTTGGATTCATTAGAGATCTTAATCCCAATTAGAATGATTACCACCAAATTAAGCCTCATTTTCTTCTTATAACAACTGGTGGTATAAGAATCACCTCCCTGAATTCTCTCTAACCAGACTGCCATTAAAGATCAGAGGCAGACAATTACATTCATCTCCTGCTAGTTATTGTTTTGAGCAGTAGGTATGGGAAGAACAAAGACGTGTACATTTATAAAACTATGGCCTAAATATTTACAGACATATATTTAAAAAGAAATGAACTAGGTTTTCACATATAATTACAAAACAAAACGCATCACTTTAACAATATTTGAAATCCACACTGAACGTAAAATCAACTGTCTCATTCTCTTTTCATTCATAGCAACATACCGTTATAGGTTGGGTTAAACTGCATTGAATCTGATGGGTGCAATTGATGTCCATCATTCAAGATAGTAAAAATAGCTAACTCCTTTATGAAACATTTTCAGTCTCCACCCACAACAAAGGCACATCCAAGGCCACTGAAAAATTTGATGTGGGTGAAGGGCTTCACCGAATATTGTCTGAACCAATGTGGGGGGTTACTGATGGGGCTAACTGGCAGGCTAGGGGTATATGTGTGTGCCTTTTCAAGCATATGATGCAATTCACAAAAGGAGGAATATGACGAATTTTCACACAGGACTAGAGAAAAAGCCAGCCCCGCATTCATCCGACAGCAACGGCTTCTGCCCCCTGGGTTGGCCTGGCTTCCTGATCTGGGAGTTGCAACACGGTGCACGGTGACGCTGCAATCCCATGCACTGTGCCACAATGCCACTCACTCAAAGTTGGCCCAGTTGACCCTCTGTCATGATGGAGGGGTAGCCAGGCTCCGGGTGGCAACTCTCAGAGTAGGGACCTGGGCTCAGCCTTGGCACAAGAGTTACACTGCCAAGTGGGTGCAGGGCGGGCTTGGTCTCCAATCCACCACCAACGTCTCATCGCCCCATCTGGTCAAAAAACTTGATTCTGGCACTGGAGGCAGAGAAGACAAACGAAAAGCACACAGAGACTGAAAGAGAAGGAAGCTACATACGCAGACTGGACAAGCATGTTGTGTGGCTCTGAAGTTAGAGAGGCTTTGGGATCCAGCAAAGAGAGGATTAGCTCCTGTTGTTTGGTTCCTCATGTGTTCAGGGAAACAGGACTTCATACAATCTTTGTAAAATAAACAAGACTGCACCAAGTTACCTAACTCTCTCATCAATTTCTCCTCCTAACTGGACCAACCTACAAGACCCTGAATTTTTGGGTGACCACTCGGATCAAAAGGGGCTAACAATAGTGAGAGCCCAATTCAAAAGTGGCAAGTCAAAACCTGTAAAAATAAATCCTTTTTCACACAACGTGTAATTAAACTGAGCAACATACTGCCACAGAATGTTGAGGCCAAAAATTTAGCAAGATTAAAACAGTGATTGGATATCTGTTTGGATAACAAGAATATTCAGAGCTTTATTAGTTAATGCGAACAGATATTTTGGAAGAGATCTGAATCCTCAAATTCAGGGCTGAAAACTATTCTTTAACTAATAGGGATCAGGAGGAGACCTAATGTGGGGCAGATTATTCCACATCGGCCTAATGCAAAGTTGCTTTTTCCGAGGAATGTGGTTCAGGCCAGGCTTGGAGACAGGATACTGAGCTAGGTGGACCCTGGCAATCTCTATGTTTCCAATCCTGTCACAATTATTCATGAGGAGGTCTTAATCTCATAAACAGTTCCACTGATTTCAATGGGACTGCCTGCATGTGTCTGAATGAGAAAAAGAGAGAGCGCAGGTAGGCATGTGTGTGTCTCGTTGTGTTGAGACATTTATCAGACCATTGCCAACCAGCCTTTTGTATTCTTAAACATTTTATACCATCAATAAACTACACACCACAAAACCAATCCAGACTACCCCAAAATATATCTGGGGACAAGAACCAAAAGAAAAAAACAAAAAAGCCCTGAAATCCCAGTCATAGACAACCCAATTAATCTGTTTCTGAAGAAACATTATGGCCAACAGACAAATGACATAAACATTGCTGCAAAAGACCTACACAAGTTCTCAACAGAGGATCAAAGTAATCCCTAACCGTACAACCAGCAGAAGAGGACTGATAATTCAAAAAGAAAGAAAGAAAGAACGAAAGAAAGAACGAAAGAAAGAAAAGGACAAACAAGAGAACTCTCCAACTTCAAGCACTGACATAAACACGTGAAGCAAACATGCCTCATACTCAACCTGACACACCACAGTACTACTAATTAGTGCTTCAACAGGAAAAACAAAAAAAATTAGATCCAATTTTTAAAAAATTAGTTCAGATCAAAATGTGTTGGGTAGCCATTTCTATGGGCAAACCTGCAAAGAATTTAAACCCAATAAAAAGAAAAAAATTAGGAATACACAGTAATAAAATCTAGACAAAACAATTCCTTCTGAGATCCATGTGAAGAAATCCAACCCTGAAACTTATTCAAGAGCAAAGACCATAATTTTTTAAAGATTCCAACTGAAGTCACAGTTTAAAACAACCAAACCATTCTGGAGACCTCTTTGACACCACCAGAACTCAAGAAAACCTTCAGAACAACAAATTCAGGAAATCATGCAGCCCAGATAACATGGTGAATATTTTCAAAGCCACTAATTAGGTTAGATGCCCAACTTGCATCAGCTGTCTGTAGGGACTAGGTGCTTGACTGCCATTTTTGCTTTTGTAAATCTATTTCCACCTCTAACTGATACTGACTCATTCTGGTACCCAGGATTGACTCTTAAATTGATACTAACTAGAATTAGAGAGAAAACATGACATTGTATCAGTAGACCAACTTATCAAATACAGCAGAAAAATAAAGGACTTGCAAACAGCCCTCAGGCAAGAGAGGGGAACAATCCAGGGATGTAATCTAAACCTGAACCTTTTCAGCCTATACAAAAAGACTTATGGACTCTGCTGGCGCAGTCTGCAAATTCAAGACGTCCACTAAACAACACAGAGATATATTGTCTAGAGTTCTGCTGACGACCCTGTCACGCTATCACTCATACAAGATCATGTATGGATGGTGCCATCTGCTGACTCCAGATAATGTTACAGGCTCTGAACAAAATGACACCCCCAGAAATGTATTAAAATACATGAGCTTCATGTGTCAGCTTGGGAAAATATAACAGAAATTGACGTATTTGGAGGGATAAAAACAAAAATAAAATTTTACTAGACACAGAAATTGAACACAGTCTTCATTATAAATACACAGGCGCAATGCCAACCCTGAATGTTCAAAAATGACTTGTAGCTCAAAAGCTTGTCTCTCACCAACAGAAGTTGGTCCAATAAAAAACATGACCTCATCTTGTCTGTCAAAAATAATGTCAGGCCTCCCAAATCACACAACTAGCTTAATAATAATTAGTTATTTGAAAATAATAAGTACTAGGGGCTTTTTATTTGCATTGTGGTTTTTGAGTCTTCAGGATGCGCTTGGATCACATTTTGAAATTTTTCTCAGCAGCCATTGGGGCTAGAAACATACTCTTTTTACAAGAAAGTTGAGATTCTCTTTCTCCCTCCCGAAAACTTGGGGCTGTAAGGAAAACATAAAAAATCACAGGATTTACAATAAAATCATGCATAATAAATGCACCAGAGAACTGCAGACTGGCAATACAAACATTACGAGAAAAAGCTAGGCAAACCTTTTACCTAATAAAGAAGCAATCAGATAAAACTGCTTTCTGGTAAAACCACTGATAAAATTGCTTTACAGCATAGTTCAGCTCATTCTGCTATTCGCAAGTGTAGATTTAAATTTAGAGGACGACACAAACTGGGAAAACACCCCAACAGAAACCTTGCATTCCTTGTAAGGGCAGGAGGGAAGTGGGGGGAACTGGTGGCGTGTGTCAGTCGGTGGGTCTGATTAGACTGCGGTAGGATGACCCGGTTGCCAGGGGGAAAACCAGGGTCGGGGGTGGGAGGAATTAGGCGCCTATATAAGAAAAAGCTCAGAATAGCGGGAGTGCCCCTGTAAGGGTGGGACATGGGGCACCCTACGCTCAGGTCATGGTGTGCTGGGGTGTCTCAGTGGGAGGGGCCAAATGGGGGAGGCGTGGCCGTGGGCGGAGTCAATGTGAGGGGCGTGGTCATGGTTGGAGTCAATGTGGGGGGCGTGGCCGTGTCAGGGGGCGGAGTCAACGTGGGGGAGGCTTGGCCGTGGGTGGAGTCACTGAGGGGAAATCGTGGCCGGGGGCGGAGTCAATGTGGGGGCGGAGTCAATGAGGGGAGGTGCGGCAGTGGGCGGAGTCAATAACGATACTTGTCTCTCATTGGAGGCGGGCGCTGAGTCGCTCCCGCCCCTGGCCCGGCGGGCGGCGCCTGCCTCTCAGCGCGCGGCCGGCAGGGGGCGCCGGAGCGGGGCCGAGCCCGGCCCGGCCGGCGGAAGCGGCCCCCGCCGGCTTCCGTCTCTCGGCGGCTGAGTCACTGGGCCGCGCCGCGCCGCCGACCCGCGAGCCCCGCGTCCCGCCGCCGCCAGCCCGGCCCGGCCCCGCCGCCGCGATGCCGCTGGAGAACCTGGAGGAGGAGGGGCTGCCCAAGAACCCCGACCTGCGCATCGCCCAGCTCCGCTTCCTGCTCAGCCTGCGGCCGCAGCGCCCCGACCCCGCCGTGCGCGACGAGCTCATGGCGGCCGTGCGGCGCCACAGTCAGTGCCGGGCCGGGCCCTGGGACCCGGCCGCCCCTCCCCCACTCGGACCCGGCCGCCCCTCCCCCACTCCGACCCCACCCCCCAGACCCGGCCGCCCCTCCCCCACCCCGACCTCCTTCAGACCGGACCCCCCCATCCCGACCTCCCCTCCCCCAGACCCGACCTCCCCCCTCAGACCCGGCCGCCCCTCCCCCACCCCGACCTCCTTCAGACCGGACC
>ML677027.1:10813056-10911509 GCA_007922155.1 Mesoclemmys tuberculata
CCCCATCTCCCCTCCCCCTGGAGTTGCAGCCTGGACCGTGCTGTGGGCCCCGTGTGGGTCCTGCTGGGGGGAGAGGAGAGGGAAGTCTGGCTGGCCCTGGGCGACTCATCCTTTGGGGGCAGCGTTCGCAGCATCAGCTTGGTCCATGGGTGCAGCTCAGTCTGTGCCCCGTGTTCCCTCCTCTCGCTGAAGGGAAATGGCTGGGGCTTGTAGTGCAGTAGCACCCAGCAGGGCCCTGTCGTGCCAGTGTAGGAGCATGGCAAGAAGCAACAGGTGGATGAAATAGATTAAGAGCAAGCTGGGGACAAGGGAAAGGAGGGGGTTGTGCATAACAAGCAGGAGACTGTCAAATAGGAAAAGAACCTGAAACACTGCATAGGGGCAAAATATCCTTTAAGAGGATCTTTTCTGATAACTGACCTGGTTATAATCCCTCCATCACTGCAAGTTTTCCTTTAGCACTTCAGACTGTTGATGTATGATCCTGCAGCAACGTTTATGGCAGTAAGGGCTACCCCACCTCTCTTTCAGATATGGCCCCGTACTACGAAGCACTCTGCAAGCCGCTTGACTGGCAAATGGACATGGAGCTGTTGAATAAGATGAAAAAGGCAAATGAGGAAGAGTTGAAACGTCTCGACAATGAACTGGAAGATGCTGAAAAGATCCTGGGGGAGAGCGAAATCCGTGATGCGATGATGGCCAAGGCTGAGTACCTGTGCCGAATTGGGGACAAGGTGGGTTAAAGGCCTAAGTTCCTTGGGCTGCTGTCATTAAAATCATCAACTTTCAAACCAGGCAAATTCCTGGGTATGCCATCCATTTAGAGGAGGCTGGCTGCCTTATGATCTCTAGAAAACAGAACCACGCATGAGTGGGCTGAATGGTGAGTTCTAAGCAGTGCAGCAAGAGAAGGGAAAGGGAACAATAGGAAGTGAAAGTGAACGAAGAGAAAAAACAAGTTTGCCATTTAAAACTTTTCAAAACATTTTGTCGACAATATTTTCTACCTACCTAGTGTTTTGTTTTTAAGCTCTGACATAATTGCATATGCAGTATGAGTTAGTTTCTGTGTTCTCATGCAATCATTGGGGACTCTATTTTATTAAGCTATTTTGGAAGTAACTTTTGGAACCACAAATCTAAACTTTGACAAACTCTGAATGTTAATCTCCTTTTTTGAAGATAAATAATTAAAATATCAACTAGGATAGACAATTGTACAGTTCTGTTATGGATGGACCAATCAATCAACAGAAAAGAGATGGTACACCTTGGTCAGAGTATGTTAACTTAGTTTAAACTTTCTTTCTAAGATGGCTGCCAGCTTTTTTAAGTTCCAAGACATGTTTGCTTTTTTTTTTTTTGCCCCCCACAGTATTGCTAAAATGTCCTTCAGCCAGGTAAATCTGTACACTACCCTAGTAATACCCAAGGCAGGTTCTCTGTTGTGAACTTGGTAACATATTTTACTGGGACACTAGTTCCTTTTTATATTCTAATCTTAGAAAATATTGTCTTGTTAGGAAGGCGCTCTAACTGCCTTTCGTAAAACATATGACAAAACTGTGGCACTGGGACATCGTCTGGATATTGTGTTCTACCTTCTAAGAATTGGCTTGTTTTACATGGATAATGACCTCATCACACGGAACATTGAAAAGGCAAAAAGGTACCATTGTTAGATTTGTGGCTAATATCACCTGTGAAGTAAAGCATCATTGGTTCATTTGTCTAACAAAACACCAATTTTGAAGACAGCTGTAGAACTGTCTTCTACAGTTAACCGCTAGGGAATAAGTTTGGCTTATTTGTTAATAATTTTAAAAAATTAGTACTTATTTCTACAGTGTTATAAGTGCACAGTGCATTTTTCAATCTGAAAGAAATCTGAGTTCCTGGCGCCAAAGAATTTATAAAGTGTGACTTTTGTGTTATTACTATTTACTAATTTTAAATTACATCTAGTTGTTACACATTATGGTCCTGGCTAAAGTTATGAAAGACACAGAAGCGATAACCAGTGTTTGAAAAAACTTAACAGATACCCACTAGCCCCAGGACTAAACCTGCTAGCCAGAGGTAGATATGAAAGATGAGTGGATGCTGCATCAGTTACAGTCATGGGACAATCTCATAGTGAGAAACTCCAGCACCTTTACAACCTCCAGCTGCTGGGAATGTGGAGGTAGAGGTGTTGGGATTTCTGTGAGGATGTTCTGTCTCTGGACACTGCCTGAGGGTTGGCTCTTTTGTGTCTGCTCCTGACTAGCCTGTGTTTGAGTTTGAATTTCCAAACCCCACCTTGCATGTAGATGTTAGAAGGGAGAAGGAACTCTTCTCCCTCAAACACCAGGGAGCTTTCGGGCTGCTCCAATGAGCTGGTCTCCACTACTGGTTCCCTATCCTCTTGGCTATTGCAATGAGAAGTCTTTGACTTTACTCTTCCCTCTGTCACTGTTTTTTGTGTTCTCTCCTCTGAATGGCTCCAGCCCCTGCTCATGGCTAGTGCAGCATTCCACGGGTCTTGAAATTTTCTCTGCTGCACAGGTTTTTTTCTAGCCTTCTCTCTTTTTTTTTTTTAAGAAATAAAATTAGCATGCTACTGGTGGGCAAAGGCTGTGAGCAAGAGAGGCACTGGCGGTTTGTGTCTACAGACTCAGGATAACGGTACAGCATAGGTTCACTTTTGGAAGAATATCATCACAACTGTAGAGGCCAGAAACTGCTTCAGTTTTTTAAAATGTAGCTTGAATTCTGCAGAAAACTGCTGGCCACACTCAACCAGGAAAGCTTCCCACCTACTACTGACAAGTGCACTTTTAAAACCCGAGTTGTTACAAGCTAGTGTACTTCATAACTAAGGCTTCCTTATGCACTCTAATCTTGTTACATCTACCATACTCATTGCAGATAAAACAAGTAAATATATATCTTATTTGTTTTAAGTCTAATAGAAGAAGGAGGAGACTGGGACAGGAGAAATCGTCTAAAAGTCTACCAGGGTCTTTACTGCGTAGCTATTCGAGATTTCAAACAAGCAGCAGAACTCTTTCTTGATACAGTTTCAACATTTACATCCTATGAACTTATGGATTACAAAACATTTGTAACATACACTGTCTATGTCAGCATGATCGCATTAGACAGACCTGACCTTAGAGAGAAGGCAAGTAAAGCAAACTACAGTGATTCAAACTGATCAAATTATTCTTAATTTTCTCTCTCTCCTTGATGCTAGTATATGCAACGTCTAAATGTTCTTTGATTGCTTTCAGGTTATTAAAGGGGCTGAGATTCTGGAAGTGTTGCATAGTTTACCAACAGTACGACAGTATCTCTTCTCACTCTATGAATGTCGTTATTCAGTCTTCTTCCAGTCATTAGGTAAGGATGTTTCATACACCAGGATCTTTCCTCTGTGTTTCCCCTTAGGGCCTGTGAGCAGCTTGCTGAGTTTTGTAGAATTGCTAACGGGTGGCGGGGGCTGCAGGTGTAGTTAGTGTTGTCAAACCACTTACAGTTAAAATCATCCTTTTACTTGAGATAAACGACTACCAAATACAAATTTCCCTGTGCAGCGCCGCAATGTAAAGCAAACGGCTCTTTCATTGAGTCATTGGCGCTCTACTATGTTTTTCTTACAAAATGAGCTTTTTGAAAGGTGCCATCTGGTTGGGTGAGGGAAGGTCCTGCCAATTCTGTAGTCAGACCCCTAGGCTGTGTTCCTGGTTGTGGAATTGGGACCTTAGTAATACTTACTCCATTAAAATGGAAATTCTGAAAGGCATGCTTTAAACAATTTTTTTTGGTAATAAATGTAAAACACTGCATGCTTCAGAAAGCCAAAGGATTCTAAATTCTCTAGGTTAATTTTAAAATCTGAACTTGCAGGTTTAAATTACAAAGGGGAGATTTCATAGCTTCTGATTATGACGGCTATTTTGAACTGGTTTCTATAGGAACAGTGGCAGAAATGAGGAAAGAAAATTGAAAAAAACATCCTTTATTGTTGCCACTCTGCTGTCGGTTTTCATGCTGCTGGTTTCTGCTTCAGTTTCCATGAAAATGGATTCTATAGTAGTAAAGAATTAAAAAAAAATCTTCCCCTTTATTTTGAAAAAGACTGGATGTGAGTGGCTGCCCTGCAACCGGTAGCTGAGGGCAAAAACTCTCAACTGCAGACCTGAACTGCATTGAGAACTGTATATGCCAGTCAGAAAAAAAAAATAGCTCCTGAAACGTCTGCGGTTTCTTAAAGCAAATTTAAGACCTAATTTCAACAGAAAACTAGTCTTACCCTTAGCTGTTCTATTTTTAAGAAAAAAAATTGGTAAAGCAAACACGAACCAAGTACAATACTCTAGTTAAAGATGTGAGCATATACTTTAATTGTGTCTTTGTCTCACAATACACACTGTGATACACAGACATCCACTATGATCTTCACATACTGTGTCATGTTGCTTGTTGAACTTCATTATATGCTTTGTTTGGACAACCAGGAAAAGTTTAACACCTCTAAGATATTATAGACTGCTTTTATGATTTTTATCTTTTCAGCTATGGTAGAGCAAGAGATGAAAAAAGACTGGCTGTTTGCTCCTCACTATCGTTACTATGTACGGGAAATGAGAATCCATGCATACAGCCAACTCCTAGAATCCTACCGGTCACTGACACTAGGGTACATGGCAGAAGCTTTTGGAGTTGGCGTAGAATTCATAGACCAGTAAGTTAAAAGTAACTTTTATAAGATAGAGACTTTTGTGACTGATCATTTATAAAGTAACACATTTACAATGATCCTGCTACAAATAAACAGACGATAACAAATAGAGAGAAGAGATGTTTTTACTTACATCTTAGACCATCCACAAACCTAGTGATCTGTGTGTGTATGCATGCAAGGGTTTTTTTTAATAATCTCATGTTTAAGTTTAGAAATCAGGTTAATTTTAGTCTGTTTAAAATAAAATTGCCCAATATTTCCTTTCCTCTCTGACAGGTTCCATAAGAAATTAATATTTAGATTTTACATTTGAAGCATCATGAGATACATACCTTAAGACTTTTTTTTCTTTAAATGACATGACTAAGAGCTATCAGTGCTATAATTGAATTTAGGGAATGAGGATACAACACAGTTAGAAGTTGTGATGTAGATGGGACTTCATGTTTAATTTTTTCACTGTCCATGTTCCAGTTTTGGGACACTTAAGTTCCATCTTTACTACAAGCTCTAACTGGATCTCCTGACTCATTTATACTTGCTGTGTAGACAGGGCCCTGATATTTGTGGTTTGAATCAGGTAAAGAGTAGGCAGCTGTTGTGCAATCTTTCCAGTATCACACCTCAACGTGGACTTGTAGTTCCAGTTCTAAGGTGAGACCAAACAGATAGTTTTCATTGTGACCTAAATTAGAATTTGAGGCTAGTCAAGGGTGAAAGATTAGTGGAGTTACCCATGATAGACACAAGCTGGCTGTTGTAGGTAATTCTTTCACAGGAACTATTTCCTTCCATCTAAGTATTTTAAAAAAATATTTTTAATATAGAAAAATTTTGCAGGAATCTGAGTCCTGACTGAAATGTACATAAACATTTATTTTTTGCTTTACTAATTTATTTAAAAGGAAACTAAATATAATCATATTAATCGAGACTTGAGTAATACCGGTTTCTATTTATAACAGGAGTAGATTGTAACTTACCTGGTTTTTTTGTAGATCACTTACCTGTGTTCTTTCATGCTCTACTGTTGGAATATGGGTTTATTTGCTTTTATTGTCATCACTTTTCTATCCACAAAAACAGTTCTGTGTAAAAAGACCAACAGGAAGAGTTTAAGCAATCCTCATCAATTCATAGACACTTATTCAGCACCAATATATTCCCTCTCCCCCGCCCCTCCGGATTGAAATGTGAACGCTATAATAAACCACTCTAATTCGTTATATTGTGCTATGGTATCGTAAGAATTAGTTGGACCAGGAAACAAAGCTAATGTGAGCAGCAATCTATTAAACAATCTGACATGCAGGGCTAGATGGAGATAATCATGTTCGGCTTTAGGAGGTAATGAGAGTTATCTTTTAACTTACTAGCATGTAATTTTGTAGTTGCCCTGCCTTGGAGCTATTCCACTGATACAGTGTCAAATGCTGTACAATAGAATAAAAACTAAGTGTACACCATACAACACCAGCTTCCTAACATACAAACAATTGAGGTGCAATTTAAAAGAGGAACAGGAAGTAAATGAGCAAAGGTGGTACGTGAAAGGCCCTTCAAAGAACAGCTTTAGGGGGAAAAAGACTTGAAGGTATTTCTTCAGAAGTGGGTGGGATGAAATTAAGGCACTTTGTGGGAGCATGTGTTATGCCGTAGGGTCTACAACTCTTCTCTGCAATGTCTGTATCTTTAATACACTCCTTTTTTTTTAAATTAGGGAGCTTTCGAGATTTATTGCAGCTGGGCGACTGCATTGCAAAATAGACAAAGTGAATGAGATAGTCGAAACTAACAGGTACAGTATCTATGGTCTAGTTTAATGCTGTATAATCTAGCCACAGTAATTAAATGGACAGTTACTGAAAAGCTCTTGTCATGGTGTAATATGACTTCTCATAGTAAACCCCTTTCTTCATAATTTGTAGGCCTGATAGCAAGAACTGGCAGTACCAAGAAACCATCAAGAAAGGAGATTTGCTGCTAAATAGAGTTCAGAAACTTTCCAGAGTAATTAATATGTAACTTTTTAAAACAAGGACATGTAAAATTTAGATGTTTAAGACCATTTTGCAAGTAATCTGTACTGTACACATTGATATGCTGTAGCTAAAAATATTGTAAGTGAGAAGCAGAGATTTTACAGGCTGCGTCATGTAAAACAACTGAACTGTTTAAATGTTAGCCATATTTTCAGATCCCAGTTCATTCATTAAATGTATAATACTATGTGCTATGTCCATATACCATGTTCAGTATGTTATTTAATACTAAACTCTGTTTAGAAAGTAGGGCTAACGTTTGTGAGCAACAAAAAGAACTAGTGGCAATCCCAGGATTACTCATGAAGCTTCTTCATTGGTGCCTAAGAAGGAAACTAGATAGTTGAACAGTAAAGGAAATATTTACATTAGAGGAGTACCTAAAGGCTTAAGTGGGGGTTGAACTTCCCCCCCTCCCCAGGTTATGGGTGCTAAACCGAGAGGGTCCTTACCCTGAAGGGATTACAGTCTAAAGACACTGACAGACAGTCTTTAGACTTGGGGGGGGGGAAGAGGGGCGACAGTTGTGGGTGCTCGCTCACAGTAACTGCTGCTGTTTGCAGTGCTGGCGTTTTGATTTGAATCTAAATTCTGTTTTAATTTAATACAGTATTTCACTCAGAGGCTCTTATTCAAAGATCGTTTGCAGTGCTGTGAACAGCTCGTTGCTTCTTTTCCTAACCTGCACTGTTTGTATGTTAGATGAAGAATAGCAAACTGCTAGAGCGATACTTGAGGTTAGTTCTGGCTGGCCATGAGCAATCTTTTTGCCTGAATTCTTCATTCCCAGCCCACACTACACAGGACAAGAGCCAGAGGCCCAAGTCATGGGATTTTGGGGATGGGGGAAGTGGGTGAGAGATTGTTAAATATAACTTTTGGAGGGCACAGATTAATTTTCCCTGCTTACTAGTTGTGTTTGAACAAGTCTTCGGTAACTGACAGTGCTTCAGTATGACTAAACAAATGTCTCTCCTCACCCCATCCTCTGCACTGGTTTGTAAATCTTAGCACAAGACAGACAGTGAATTTTACTGTTTCTCTAAACTATAGGAGGCCATGGGGTGGCTGTTCTGCAATGGCAGCAGGCACTGCTCCTTTCACACAGATTTTGAGAGTAGTACCTGCCCCAGTCAATCCTTTTATTGCTTCAGTCTGACAATTCAAGCTACTTCAACAGGAACATCATCCCAAAAAGCTGTCTTCAAGGAATAATTAAAGGGGCCACAAGGGCTACAGCTTCATTTTTCCTCCTTGTAGGGTTGAGCCTTCGTTTTGTCAGAGTTAAACTTCCACTAAAACGCCAACTTGGCTTTTTATATTTGCACCTACATATTTCAGCCATTCAGTGAAGAGAACAGCCGTGCTCAGTGTGGGGGGAGCAAGCTCTAGTACGTGCCCAAATGAGACCTGGCTGATGGTTTTAGTTCCTTGTCTTGTTCTTAATGGAGTTAAATTAACACCATCCTCTGTACGCCTAATACCACCACCATATTCTGTATTTAGATTCCTCGAGGCACTGCCTTTGTGTTGTATGATTAATCTGTTTGTGAAGGGTTCACATCTATTTTTTTTGTTCCTGTCAATGCAAGAAGGCAGAACGTTACGACATTGCAAACATAAGTTCACTCTCCGAAGAACTTTTCAGAACATACAGTTCATTTGCCTGGCCGTGTGAAAAAGCACAAACTCCTCCGAGCACAGAGTGCACATCCTACCTGACAAAACTGAAGATTATTTTTAACTGTCTGGGATAAATTCATTCTAGTAAATTGCTTCGCCAGAGTGATTAGCGTTGTCCCCTGGAACATTAATTGCACTAAAGACACCTATACATGGCCTCATCTTTTAATCCCTCCCCTGTTTAAAAATCCACAACCCTCACTCAGTCTGCTGCTTGCTACTCCTTTCTTCACAGAAGATCCAACGTTCTGACCTGCACGGCTCCTCAGTTGTCACTCCCTGACCTGATGGCTGGGTCAAGAGCTGGCAGAATGAGTCATGTGAGTTCATATCTGGCTAATCTCAGGCGTTCAGCTGTGCTGCGGTGATCATTGCCATAGGCGATGCTGAGCAGAGGGACAAGTCCCGGCCAGGTGCACTGCATAGCTGACACTTGCTGTATGCCATGGCTGTCTGGAGTCTCAGAAGACCTGAAGAAGAGCTCTGTGGAAGCTTGGCTCTCACCACCAGAAGTTAAGCCATCTTGCCTCGATTCACAGAGAGCAGCCACAGCTCATGCCATTTACCCGAATGAGAAAAATAAAATTGCTGTACCATTGTTTTTCAGATGTCACAGAAACGGTAGAGGAAGGGGCCAGGACATTCACTGGCTGTGCACTTCCCAGCGTGCTTACAGATGTGCCTTGGGCACCATCTGGGGGAGGGTTTCTGGGAGGTGGGGACTGCTCTCGCTCATCTCAGTGTGTGATACAAATCCGAAAACAGGTCCTGCTTTGAAAAGATGAAGTCCCAAGATCGCAAGAATCCCTCCCCAGTCGCTGATGTCCCATGTTTTTAGTACACCTGGCACTAACGCCTCAGTGTTCAAGAAGTTCACAGAACAAACAAGACCTTCTCCTGTATGTCTACACTGCAGACACACCCGCAGTGGGCCAGTGGCAGCTGATTCGGGCTCAAAGTGGGGTGAAGATATTCAGGTTTGGACCAAGGGGGAAGGGTCTCAGAGCCTGGCCTTCAGCCCAACCCAAACATCTATACCACTGTTTTACAGCCCCTGAACCTGAGTCGGCTGCTGGGCCAGCAGCTACAGCTTAAATCAATGTCCCTCTTCATGCAGTATTTTTCCCTCCAGTCTCAGCACTAGTGCTAGTTGAATTCAGCTTTCAATACCAACTGATAGCACGGCTGTTATTTCCTGTGGAAGAAGCTGATGTTAGCTTGCGTTGCCATAGGTCAGGGTAAGAATTCCTTTGCTTACCATCAGCCCCTGACTTCTACTTCCATCCTGTTTACATGGGTAGCACCGTAGACATGTGCTCTCCTGGCTTGGGTTTCACACCCTTCCAAAGCCTTGCCGTCTGCAGGCCCAGCTGCCCCATTTTCTCAATTTCACAACGCCTTCAACCAGCGTTTTCGGGACGCTCTCCAGGGCGCTGGCCTCGCGCTAGCAGTGATGTAGCCAGAAACTTATTATAGGAGATGAGGGGTGGAAAGGACTCTCAGGAGGGCATCTAGTCCAACCCCCTGCTCCACTTCCACCTGTGCAGCCCCTCAAAAATCCAGGCCAGAACCCAGGAGCCCTTTGTTTGTACAAACCTGCATGGTCCTCTCAAACGCTCATCTTCATTAGCCCCAGGAGGTGCTTGGCCATGCGGCTTTTCCGCCATGTGGCCTGGATGTTCACTCCTCCCAGTGGTCAGTTGTATTTTCCCAGAGTGGAATCCCCATTTCTTCACCTGTCCATTTCTCTGACCGTAAGGGCCTAATCTAGGGTTTTTTTTGATGGAGTGAATTAAAAACAAAAAAACAGCAGGAAATGTCAGACAGCCTTCGCCCGGAGGTTGGCACCTTGCTTTTCTGTTGGGGTCATGGCTAAGGAAAGCTTGTCCCTTTGCATTTGGCTGGAGGGACGAGGGGATCTTGAGTTGCTTGTCTGTAATACCCACCCGCATCGTGGATGAATTCCCTATGTTTACTGACCGGGCAGCCAAGATTGCATTGCTGCTTTCACTGAAGTGTGCCCAGCCCCATCATGTACTGTCCTCTGATCATACTGAACGTGCTCACCTTCACTGTTTCATTCAGGTGTTTTTCAATGTAGGCCTAACACTGATCTCTGTAGGAAACCTCGGGGGTGCCTTTCCCAACCCCGCACACCTGAGTATCACCACTTGAGCCGTTGATGCAGGGGGTCAGGCACGGGCGAACGTTCCCCACCAGTTCAGAGCGTGGCTTTAAAACAAGCTGAACGTGTTTTAGCCTCGTTTACACTTGAAGCTAAAGAGAGTTTAGCGCCAGCTAAGCTGCCCTTGTCAGCAACGGGTCATTTCTGTAGGGCAGACAAGCCCTTTCTCCATGAACTAGGTTTCAACCCCTGTGACCAGGCTTGTATGCAAGTCAATCTGCCTGCATTTTTCAAGTAAAATTTCTCAAGCTCTCATGCTCATTTGGTGAACCAGCAAACCGCAAGCAAATGCCATTCCTGGTCAGTGAGCAGCCCAGGCTGGTGAATCAAACATCTAATTGTAGTACTGAGCCAAACAGCCAAGAACTTGGAACAGCGTTCAGTCCAATTAGAGCCCAACTGGAGAGCGGTGAATCGATGGCACAGTCACACGTCTCCGGTCCTTCGTCATCACAGGATGTTTGTGATAAAAAGCAGAACTGGTGGAATAAGTGGCACTGAAATGCAGCCAATGGCAGGTTGCTGTACCGGCCCCTGTAGCAGCTGGTGAAAGAGGAGCCACTTACAGAGCACTCTAACGCAGAAGGGTGAGCGTAGTTCGCAGATGGCCAGGACTGTAGTTTGCCAGGGCTTGGAGCCACTTTGGCCTTCCCTCCCCGAGCTGTGCTGCGCCTTCTCCAGCTGTAGCCTCAGAGCCGGGCTGCCTTTCTTTTCTATGTATTCTGCAGCATCTGAACCCACCCTGGAGGCTGCAGAAATACATGGAGCAGGGAGGAGATTGACATCTTTGGGTTACACCAACACTCCGCCACCTTCATTCTAATTTAAAGGGATCCTGGATGGAAAGCGTCATTTACTCCTTAACATAACACAAGGACCAAGGGGCCCCCAATGACATTCATAGGCAGCAGGTTTAAAACAAACAGAAGGAACAACGCACAGTCAACCTGTGGAACTCCTTGCCAGGGGATGTTGTGAAGGCCAAAAGTATAACTGGGTTAAAAAAAATTAGATAAGCTCATGGAGGACAGGTCCATCAGTGGCTATTAGCCAAGATGATCAGGGATGGAAACCCATGCTGTGGGTGTCCCTAAGGCTCTGACTGTCAGAAGCTGGGATCGGACAACGGACGAATCACTCAATAATTGCCCTGCTCTGTTCATTACCTCTGAAGCATCTGGCACCAGCCACGGACAGAAGACAGACTAGATGGGCCATTAGTCTGACCCAGTATGGCCCTTCTTAATTTGCTTTAAGAGCTCAGCCATTTCCAGCATGGCAGACGGTGAATGTTATCTGTGGGGCCCAAACTTTTCTACCTTACCTGGGGCTCCTCTGCTGCTGAAAACTTCCTAGGGCACCAAGCAGGGACTGGAGAGAAACTGCTCGTTATCGGCCTCAGGAAGCCAGGTGGAGTGACCGGGCTGCGCTTGCCAGTGGCGCCGAGCGGTAAGGTCACTGAGGCCCAGCTCTCCTGGCTCCAGCGTCCCTTGCCAGCAGACTCCAGCGCTGGGGCGGTCCCTCGTATGGTAGCTCGTGTCTCAATCCCCCGGCCAGGCCAGCAGTGGAGTTCACCCCCTTCTGGGGTAAGCGTGTCCCCCCAAAAGGAAGAGGGGTCAGCTGGCCCCGGTGGGTTGCGCACCCTTGCAATGTCTGTCCTCCCTTCTCTCCAAGCGAGCCAGAGATGGCTGGTTGACAGGGAAGTCTGCGCCCAACCCAAGGCGATATGAGTGGCAGTGATACCAAGCACCCAGCGGCTGCCTCCTTGAGCTACTTCCTATCACTTCCCCAGCCCAGGGCCTGGCCAGTCTCACGGCCAACCCAAGGGAAGGGCTCCTTAATCCTTCAGGGTAGGATAAGTTAGTCCCTTCTCTGGGACCTGCGGCAGCTATCTCATGTGGCCCTCCCATTCCTGCAGCTCGGGATCCTGCTGTCCCCGTACTCGAGATCTCAGGGTAGACCCCTGCCCCCAATCTGCCATTTGCCCCTTCCTGAGCTGGCTGGCTCTCTTTCGAACTCCCCCAGCTAGAGCAGGCTTTGCAGGTGCAATGGGCTGGGACCGCTTGAGCCCAAAACTGTTCCTCAACCCTCTCTAGCCCAGGGTGGAGTTTACATCCCCCAGCCCGGGGGGTCCCCTCCAACATGCTTTGGGCATCTGGGCGGGGGTACTGCCTGGCACACCTCTTCCATGGATGCCGCCCAAGGTTCAGACAAGGAGAAGCTAAGAGACAGAGGGGCCATTCCCCCCTTCGGTACATCACTGGAGCTAGCGCCATGTTGGATGCCCGTCCTGAGTTTGATGGACCCTGCTTATGTTGAGCTTTGCGGCACCTTCTTTCCTCTCTGAAGAGCAGACATTTCGATAGTGCACTTTCATGCACTATTCACCCACCAGTTTCTGGGGTACACGAGGGAGGATGCCCATAATCCTATCTTTCAAAAGTAAAACAAAATACAGAGATAACCTTCCAACTGGGAACCGATTGCAGTTGTTGGAGTGGCATCTTCCTGAGTCTGCAGCCAGCCCGAAACAGTAGGTCAGAGTCACAAACTCCCATCCTGTGCACATCTCATGGGACAGCCATCTCTAAAGCCCAATGATGAAACGTTAGTGTCAACATTAACTAGTCATCTTCTAGCATCTAAAAGGGGGAAGGGAGTGGAGCCCGGGGGAAGGTGACAACTGGAAATATCTACCGGAAAGGAAATGCAGAAGGAAGAAGAGAGGAGAAATGCCAACAGGGAAAAAGGTGAGACGCAGAAAGGAGAATGGGGAAGGAAGAGACGCAAAGGTTAGAGGCAGTGGTATGTACTAAACTAGTGCGTATTTTCTCATTGAGTACTACTGAACGTTACTCAAAGGCAATAATAAATAATGGTAGTAACATAAAGCCCAAATTTTACACTTGACCTTTGTGGAAACATCCCATTGACCCTAATGGGAGATTCACTGTGGCCTGACGGGGGCTTGCAGCCACAGACCATCTTCAAATAGAACTTGGACCAGCCCCAAACGAATGCCCTTCTTCCTCCCTTAGTCTATTCATGCCATCGATTTGATCTCAGCAAGCCAGCTAATGTTGGCACTTTGTACACCAGCAATTCGTAAGTTAAAGGGAATCTGAAAAGACTTTAGACACCAGCAATGAGTTGTGAAGAATGTCAATCATAAACCTTTAACTCCTCAACTACTAGCCACTTGCCGGCAAATAAAATCTTTACTTCTGTAGTGGTGTAATTTTGGTCATAAAGAGCTGTTTTGTGTCTAGCAGAGGGATATAAAACTCGCTTTACCGACAAACTCAATGCATCCCGAACAATGAGTATCACTACTGAGGCCTGTGTAATACAAAAACTGAGGAGAAATCATTCAAAAAATAAAGTGGGAACCCCCTTTCCATGCACAAGCCCAGAACGTTTAGGTCAGATACTCCTTTTAAAAGAAAAGTTGAAAAAAACCCTTACCGTTGTGCTATAAAAGAAAGAGATACAATTACTGCTACTTAATGTAGCCCCAGCACACCACGTTACTAACGAGACTTTGACCAAAACTTCTCAATCCTGTAAACTGATCCATGCAGGTGGAGCAGCCCCATAAGTGTCTGACACCACGAATCAGCTTGCAGCATCAAGGCTTTAGATACTGAGTGGGATACAGAACCGCTCAGACCAATTCTCGTCACCGTCAGTGGACTCTTTGCCTGGATGAGGAGTGCCAGCTCCTATTTCAGAGGCCATTTCTATTGATTAATGTTCTGGGAATAGGCATGCTGATAAAAATCAGAGTTCTGTCACACAATATTGCATATCTGAAGGGCACCCCATTGATGAGGTGGGTTCTGAGTTACTACAGAGAATTCTTTCTGGGCGTCTGGCTGGTGAGTCTCGCCCACATGCTCAGGGTTTAACTGATCGCTATATTTGAGGTCAGAAAGGAATTTTCCCCAGGCCAGACTGGCGAAGGTCTGGGTTTCTTTTTTTTTTGCCTCTCTCTGTAGCATGGGGCACGGCTCTCACGTGCTGGTGGATTCTCCGTACCTTAAAGTCTTTAAACCATGGACTTTAATAACTCAGTCATAGGTTATGGGTCTGTTTCAGGAGTGGCTGGGTGAGGTTCTGTGGCCTGTGTTGGGCAGGAAGTCAGACTAGATAATCTTAGAGCCTACAAGATTCTGTTAAACCTACGCTGTTGTATCTTTCTGTACTTTTTCACTGCAGAAATCTATTTTCAAAATAAAGAGATGTTGTTCACTACACTGCATTTTGTATTTCAAACCAGAAACATTAAAAACCTTCTTCCAATCATTCTGCTTACACTCAGGAAAACAAGAATCTGAAATAATCAAGCTTTCTGTGAACAGGGAAAAGTACTTAGACACTTCTCAAGCATATACCAAAGCAAAAGAGGTTGTACGGTTGAAGCATCAGATGCAGAAGTAATTCTTTGAAATTAGTTCAAAGAGGCACCAATTTGGGTGGTTTTCCTTCAAAGCCGAGTTGCTTTGCTTGGTAGCATAATGAAGCAGAAACATATAATGTATTTCATGCAACCAACCTCATTTATTGAAAAATCCTAATTTTATTGCCTTGTTTAGTAACATCTGTTTGTTCAACAAACTAATTTTGTTTATGAAGCAAAGCACAACTTTTTCTTATAAATAGTATAAATTATTTTATTTACAGAAACTTGTTACAAAACAAATAGACTATATATTTATTTTTCTTTTAAATATCCAAAGTAATTTTTCTATCCCATGACATTTGTTCATGTACTATACAGCAGCCAACACAAAGTGCAGCTGATCAGATGCTCTTGATTATGTATACAAATTATCAAACTATTCACACATTTTACACAGGAGATTGCTTTTAGAACCAGGCTCAACACCGAGCAAGATACTTTCGAGGCCTACATTCACATTGACATTATGTAGTGCTCATTTTTAAATTATCTTTAAAACGTAAAATATTTCGCACAAAATGTAAAAATGATTTTCTGCTCAACAGTGGAAAGTTAAAAATCTTTTCAAGCCCGATTCCCTCCTCCAGGACAGAACGAGTGAGAGACAACAGAGATTCCTTGGCAAGACAACTCTTACAGGAAGACAACTGCCTTAGAAATGACATTTGGAAATCACACATTTTTTTAAACTGTTTTAAGAGGTACTTATCCTTTTTTTTTGTTTTGTTTTTTGTTTTTTTCTGGAATACAAAATATCTTTAAACATTCTCTTTTTCTAAACTATACAGCTTAAGAATGAATAACCAAAAAAGGAGAGAGTTCTGTAAATTTCTCTTTGAAAAAAATATTTACCCCTTGGCATTATTTTGAGATGCATTATTAATGGGCTTGTTTCAACGCAAGTTATTCTATGCACAATGCTTTACAAAAAAATCACCAGCGTCAGTCATTTTTGTTTTCTGAACCCCTTCTAATTAAAATTTTAGAAATATATAGATGGAAAAAGCAAGCTCCAAAATTTCAACTGAACATTCAAGTCTTTTAAGGAGAAGCTGACTAAACAGTCCAAGCTTAAAACTAGTTGTATCAGGCACTTTCAGTTTTTCCATTAGTTTTAAACCACGAGACCCACACCAATGCGCACACACGCACATACTAAAAAAAGAGAAGCAGAGTATCACTTAACTAAATGTAGTCTTCTGGGAATCAGGCAACTGATAAGCAACGCCATCTAGAGCAGCGGTTCCCAACCTTTTCAAGTGTGTGGACCCCTTTTCAACCTCCAAACGTTTCGCGGACCACCATGGGCTACTGCTTTTATTTGAAATTGTACATTTCCTTGGTAAGGATGTTATTGTTCTTCTTTTCCGCAGACCCCCTGTAGTAGCCTCGTGGATCAACCCGGGGTCCCCGGACCACAGGTTCGGAACCGCTGACCTAGACCATTTAGGCCCTGATCCTGATCCTGCGACAGACCGCTGCACGGATCCAATTGTAGGATCTGGGCTTTAGTTTGTATGTATCCACTCCCAAGACATTAAAAGGGACACAGCTTTCACAAAACAAAGGCATCCCTTCATTTGCAAAGTAGGCGTGTTGCTGTTAGCTTGGCAGTGAACCACTTCAAATTATAAAAAAGGTATTTGCTATTTTTTAATTAATTAATAAATAAATACTAGATGATCTCAATTGTACCAAAACTGGATATAAGAAAAAAAGACCTGTGCAAAAATACATATTTAAATATGTACAATCAATTAACAAAATATGTCTTCTGAAATAGGGATACTTCAATATTTATAATAGAACGAGAAATTCCAAAATAAAGATACAAAAGTATGTTATTTTTGTATAATTCTTTGTTCATCATTGCAGCAATATTTTAGGTTAAGAAAACTGCAGGAGTCAAAACGAGAAGTTGGAAAGCCTATAAAAATCATCTCTCTTAAATTACTACGAAAATCTGTCTAGAAACAACCCAGCCGCTGCAAATTCAATTTTGCAAGGTAAATTAATTTGAAGCTTCCTTAATTATTTACAGTAAGAATTATATGAGACAATAAAAGCTTCAGGAACAGTGTTCTGTTTATAACCACGATCTAACATGTGTCTGTGGCTCATGGGCAGACGGAATTTAAGACGTGCTCACTTCCTGCTCCCAACAGCTTATAACTATGAGCGCTATATGCAGATATAGTTATAATCTGGGCCTACATGAAGCACAGTGATTAATGAAATACTAACTTTCCAATGTCTGCATGGTTCTGAATGAGCTCTGACTTACCATTATGCTTTCATCTCAACATAATCATTACACAACTAAAGGTGTTCCATCACTTAAAGCCACAGGGCTTATTAATACACACGTCTGTCAGCCTGAAATTTACATCTACCCAAGCCAAATTGCACTTGTGACTGAAACATGTAGGGCTGAAATCTTGGCCTCCCTGACTTCCACGGGGCCAACATTTCATTCCTGCTGTGCAGCAAACAATCCTTTCACTTAGGGCATTATATTCTATCCTCACTTTTTGTTCCTGAAATACAGTCAGTTTATGTTTGCATAAAGTGTTTTTTTCTTTGTGATCTTTTATATAAACTCAAAGCTAAAGTGTCTGCATAGAGGCTTGCTGTTTTGCTGCATATAATAATTCTACGTCAAGTTCATATTAACTTGGAAACGTGAACAGATAACCAACCAAGCACTTGCTGCTCTTCGTGGCTTTAGAATCCCTGATGTGCCACCAAAATGGGGAGAAGACGGCTGGGCTGTGTGACTAATTAGATATTGCTGAGATCAGACAATCTGAGCCTATCTGGTGCCCTTTTAAGGCCAAAGAGTACATTATTGATTTATAATTTGTTTTCCTTTATTTCACCCCTTAATAAAGGTTCAAGTAAAGGCTCAAAATTAACTGTTAAAAAGCTTACTGAAAATATCCAGATCAATTACATTATAATAATGTTAAAGCCCTTTAAAGGATTTCATTTTTGAGGTGTTTTAAAAGAAGCTAAAAATCTTTCATGAAAACTGCCTTGTCTGGACTATAAAATAGTAAAGTCCCCTTTATTCACAAACCATCTGTGTTTGAGGAAAGATGACCGCAACCCATACAGGTGCACTTAAAGCTGAACTCAGCTGCCAACTAGCATCTAGTTCACTATTCTGAAATACCTTATTGTGGATGGTTGAAAGCACAAGTGTTAATGATTTGGTTCCAAGAACAAGGCATAAACTAATTGAAAATCTTTCAGAAAATCTTTAAATACTTAGTTGTAAAAGGGCTGTGTTTACAGGCTGGACGGTACAACCAACCTAATTTAACTAGCATAGTTCTTTAATGTAACAAAGGCTCGTGGCAACCAGTATAGGTCAAAAATATGTTCTTTGGGAATAGTTTGTTGATTTGATGTTTTTGCATGTAGATTTCCTTTATCCAAAGGAATTAACAATTTTTACTTTCTTTTGCAATTGAATCGTTCAAAATAATCATCACTTTTTGTATCAGGCAAGTACGACATTATTTTTACATTTGTTTTTTGAATGACGGCCTCAAACAAGTTTTTAAAAGTTTTTGAAACTCCTGACAGCTTCTTATCCCAAATTACTTGCAAAAGGCTGGGCAAAACACAGACTATTTAGTTTCTGAATTGTGCTATTTTCGTGTTCCATGAAAGGAACACTGCTATGAAACCACTAAAGCCATATTCCCTTCTTGAGGGCTTCATTGCATTGCACCCCTCTGGAGGGGTTCTTTCAACGGTTAGTGCCGGTCAAGTTGCTAATAACCTACAAAAGACACCATCAGTAGAAAGAGTCCATGGTAATGGTTTCCCCCACACATGCTTTTGCCCAGCCAATCTATGTCAAATAGAGTCAAGATGATGTACTCCTGTAAGTTAAATCTCACAGATTTGTAGCAAGCAGTCCAGACCACTGTTAACACTGATAAGAGCAATTATGTGGCTGAACTTCATCCAGTGTCCATATTTAATATTCACTGCTACAGACATGGCTTCAGGGAAATTCCTTGTTTGAATGACAGTCCAGTAGATTTTCACACCTGAGGACCAGGGGAAGCTGGGATAACTCAAAGGCATCTTGGAGTCCAGAATTCCAGATGGAGGTTTTGCTTATAGTGAATGTTGTCCAGTTCTTTTCTCACCATGCTATATTCAGCTATCAAGGACGTGCCTTTGGCTTTCAAACAAAAAAGAAAGCTGTGTAAGCAAGCATGTTGTAACTGGTGTAGTAACAGCTACATCAGGCAGTACCTTTGTGGACAACGAGAGAACGCATCAGAGGAGTACAAGGCACCAGGTGCCATTAACAACAGCCAGTCAGCTTGTCTGCATCTAGAATTCTAAAGTTTCTGCTTTCCAAAATTAGACTCTCCAATCATACTCCTAAATGGCTGACTGGTACTATAACCAATATCGACAACAACAGGTGGGCTTTCCTCATTCCTTAAATACAGATATTCAATTCAATTATTGAAAAAAGTAGCTTTTTTCCCCGGTTAGGTTGCAGTTAAATGCCAAGTATGAAGGTTCCTAGACCAATAATGGCTGAGCCATATTATCCATAGATAGTCATTTCTTCTTCCTGTACGGTATGCATATTTGTTAGTGCACAACAGCAATGAGAGACCTGTTCTTTGGAGGAAATGAAAATGCAGAGACCTGTCTAAGATGCAACGCTGTAAACTTCTATCGCTTCAGTTACATGAACTTCCACAGTAGCACAGGAAAAAAAGCAAAGGGGAAAAAATCAACAGGTGGGTTTGCAGTATTGGAGGAAATAGAAAGACATCAATATTTCAACACTCTAGAAAACATAGCAAAGGGAACAATGTCAGGAATCTCACAGTCTGGATGAGCTAATCTCTATATCTCAGTCTATTTTTTTTAGCTTTAAATTGTTTCTTTTCCTTCTTGTGATCTATTTCTTGTAGTTTTGCTAAAATCTTCTGATCTGATTTTTCCTCAGTTATTTCCCATTACCCCTCCCATGCACGACAAAGCAGCTATTTTCTATGTGGAGAAATAACTGTAAAAATGGGACCCCATTTACTCACAAGATCTGCTCCCCTTGTGTATTCCTTGTCCTTTTTGCTTGTTTTACTGACCAAAATAAGTATTTTACTAGTTTTTACTCCTGTTAATACTGCAGAACCAGGTCAATGGAGAGTGGGGGGGAGGAGAGGAGAAGTGAAATAAGGGGAGAGCTGTATTTTGTTGCAGCTAGTTATAATCAGATTTGCTAAGCACGTTCTGATCGTAGAATGCTTATTGTTGTGGGCACGGAAGTCGGAGAGAACCCAGCTTGATTCTCAGATCCTCGGCTCTGTTTGCAGGGCTGGCAGTCAGGAAACATTTGTTTGCTTGCCGAGTGAGTGAATTTAATCTGGGAACAACTGAGAGGTAACAACTATGGAACCCACTATGCCACTTTTATAACGTTACTTTTCAGAGTAAAACCACACTTCAAAAAGGCAGATTTGTTGTAATAACCTGGCAACACCCGCTTCCCAGTGAAACCTATTTGAAAAGCGTATTAGTCAAATAGGAAAAAAGATAGTGTCTAGAATCAGAAAGCCAACCTAAAATAACAGGACATGACCCAGATACGCGGGGAGCCCTTCTGGCTTTAAACTCTCTGACCAATATAACCACGCTCTGCAGATTCTGAAGCTAATCTGTCAGGCTTACTTCAGTGTATCGTCTTCAATACAAAATTTCATACCTGATGCAGAAGAGAATTGTTCATCAGTCCTTGCGTCCCTGTGATTGCACCGGTGTGTTTTGCATGAACATGGTTCACCGATGGCAATTTGGCAACCTTGTTTGATTTGCTGCTGTTTAGGCTGCTGGAACCAGGGGAGCACTTTCTTTTCTTTCCTATGAATTTGTCCAGGGAAGCATGTGAATGTGAAAAACTGCTGTGTGAATTTACAGTCGCTTCACTGGACTGATGAACAAATGGCCCTAAAGAAAGAGTGGAATCACTATTGTTCATCATGACACTCATTCTTTTTATCGATTCTGCAGGGCTTCCAGTAGGAGGGCCCCTCCCTGACTGGTCATGTTTGAGGCTAGCGAAGTTAGCTTTACTAGTCATACAACTGAGGCCAACACCGTGGGATGAAGCGGTCACAGATGAATGATAAGAGGTCCCAGAGTTAACCACACAGTTTCTCCTGAAGGGCTCTGCGGAATGAGACGAAGCTGCTAGCAGTGCGGAACTGCTTTTACGCTTCTTTCCTGAGCCACCACTGTTACTGCTGCTGTTACAGTTGGCGCTGCTAGCAGAAGATTCCTTCGGTTTAAAAGACTTGCTGGATTTCAATTTCTGAGGTTTGCTGGGCATAGGTGAAGGTATTGAGGAAAGCACTGTAGGTGTCGAAGGGGACGAAGACACTTGTCTTGATTGCATACTGCAGACAGGGTCCATTGCACCCAGACTAGCAGGATTGGCATTTAGTGTAGTTCCATGTGAAGGGACTGATTTACTAGTGAGAGAAACACAGGAAGGAGAGACCAGTGTAGGGGATGACATAACCGTGGTGGGTAAAAGAAAACTTGCTGCACCGACACCGTACTGTGACGCAGGCATTGAGTTCGTCCAATGTGGAGCACGAACTGATGCTGTGTTGCTAGATGCTGGAGGAATTTTCCTAGGAAAGAAGGAGAAGAAACAGTTAGTATTCTTATCAAATACTACACCACTTTGGTAAATTAACCCCACTATACGGCAAACAAGTAAAGCATTCATTAGTGATCCTACGCCTTTGGTTGATCTATGCATCATCACTTGTCTGTAACTGGAGTTCCCTAAACATTACTGTCTGCTCTTCTGGGTGAGCTTTTCAAAAAGGCTCAGCGTTGGCCTAACTTTGCTCCCACTGAAATCAGTGGGAGTTTTACAACTGACTTCTATACTGTGTACTCTTAGAAAATTGCACCTCATGTCTCATCGATCTTGAGCCACGAAAAGACGTCAAGTCAGTAGGGGTGTGGTGCCTTGAAGCGGTAACCTAGAAATTACAAAGGAGGCTCCAAGACAGTCCTCAGCTCCACCTGTGTTGAGAGATTAAGATGGGGACCCTCTGTTTTATGGGGAGGTGCCCCAGGAACTTTTTGACACCTGAAAGTGAGGAGAGCAAATAGAAAAAACGACCCTAAAAGAACAGCTCTTGCTGCGACCATCTGTAGTAACCGGGCTGGAGCTAGCACCGTTACTGGCTCGGGGATGGCTTGAGCAGTGGGAAATTGTGACTAAATGGGACAACCAAATAGCACCCAAACAGAACACCCCAACAAAACAATTCAAGGGCTCATGGCACTCCTGGCTCCTTGCCTTGCCACTATCTCTTTCTCCCTCGTCCTGCAGAATGGATACCAAACACACTAGCTCTTGGCTTCCTCTGTATGAACACCTGGCACCAAATTGTGGGTCGAGGAAGACACTTAGTCTAGGGCCTTGATTTGTGGATACCGGTCTGCTGACGATCTACACACAGGCTCTGAGGTCAGAAAGGACCGACATGATCATCTAGTCTGACCTCCTGCACAGCGCAGGCCACAGACCCTCACCCACTCCTGTAACAAACCTCGAACCTAGGACTGAGTTGGTAAAGCCCTCAAATCATGGTTTAAAGGCTTTAAGATAGAGAGAATCCACCAGCAAGTGAGCCCCATGCTACAGAGGACGGCAAAAAACCCACAGAGCCTCTGCCAATCTGCCCTGGGGGAAAATTCCTTCCCGCCCCCAAATATGGAGACCAGCTCAACTCTCAGCATGTGAGCAAGGCTCACCAGCCTGACACCTAAGAAAGAATTCTCCGTAGTAGCTCAGAACCCACCCACCAAATGTCCCATCGCAGGCCATTGGCATATCTGCCACCAGTAGTCAGATCAGTCAATTGCCACATTAGACTGTCACATCAACCATCCCGCCATACATTTATCAAGCTCAGTTTTGCAGCCAGTTAGGTATTTTGCCCCCACTGCTCCCCTTGGAAGGCTATTCCAGAACTTCACTCCTCTGATGCTCCTCCTGGCCTTGAGGATTATTCAAGATTAATGTAATGCTGAATGCTTTTTCCTAGATTCTTTGACACTGAGGCCAATGTAGACTACACAATGCCAGCCTTGCATCATGACTCACCCCCTCCCTGCAAATATTATTTCCATATAACCTAGTTTGAAGCAAAATTTTGAACACGATTTACCTGTGGGTGAAAAATGTCTTTGTTCCAAACACAAATACTACAGGAAAGCTCATCTTTGAAAGACAACATGAATAAAGTTATCCCCACTGTGTCTCAACCTGTTTTTCCCCCAAACCTGAGATAACGGTTAGTCCCCAGAATCCTCAAATAGGAAAATCCATCAATCTCAAAGTGCAACACAAAATGCAGATTAACCATTACAGGAAATAAATGGGGGATACCTGCCTAGGTGGGAGTACTGTTGCAAAGGATCAAGTAGTTGCCACCCTTTTTATAACAGTCTGTGGCATATTTGAAGGCTGTTATCAGGTTCCCCCCTCGGTCTTCTTGTTTCAAGACTAAACATGCCCATTGTTTTAACCTTTCCTCGTGAAAGGTTTAGAAAACCTGACCTATTGTTTTTTTTGCTCTCCTCCGGATTGTCCCCAATTTGTCCAAATCTTTCCTCAAGCGTGGCGCCCAGAATTGGACACAATGCTCTGGCTGAGGCCTCACCATGCTGAATGGAGCAGGATAACACTTCTGCAGATACATCTTGGAATGATATTAGCCTTCTTCACAACTATAATCACATTGTGCCTCATGTTCAATTTATAATCCAGTCTAACCCCCAGGCCTGCACAAGAAGTCATGGGCTTAAGCTGCAGCCAAGGAGATTTAGTTTAGATATTAGGAAAACGTTCTAACTATGAGGAGACTTAAGCACTGGAACAGGCTTGCAAGGGAGGTTGCGGAATCCCTGTCACTGGAGGTTTTTAAGAACAGGCTGGACAAACACCGGTTAGGGATGATCTAGGTTTCCTTGGTCCTGATCAAGGCCACTTTCAGCCCTACATTTCTATGACTAATAATTACAAATTTACCACAAACCACATTGCTAAGAACATGTAATGTTGAACTATTAACAAATTAATTGTTTAAACTCCTAAACATAAAAACAAAAGCAGCTACAGAAAATAGAGACGGCAGGAAAAAGTGCTATTTGGATCTAATCTGGATGTGGAACATGGATTCAAAAGTAATGTTTGAGGATGAAGCGTTATTAGGGTTTGAGGCGCTAGAATTTTAGAAAGTGCTCAAGGGATTTCATTTCCACATCCAACAGGGTAGCACAAGTTGTCAATCGTCATATTTTTTTAAAAAGGTTCCAGCCATTCTCAGCTCAGTGCAAGAATACAAAGAGTAGAGATCTGTGGATACAGCTTTATGGAGAAGTAAAGGATACTCAGTCCCCTCCTATGCGCCAGATGAGTTAAAATGGAGCTATTGCTCACATTTACCATGTTATTTAAAGGAGGTTATAAGATTTATATTTTTATTCTGAAAATGGCTTTAATAAATGATTGCAACAAGAATAATTTCTCTCAAGCATTATCTATTTGTACAATATCAAGGAAAAGAACCAAAAAAACCCTTTCATTTCTACTCACTTCCACATCTGTGAATTAAGATGCTTGTCCACCATGAAGTTAAGTGCACATCGGATATGGTTCCACCGCTTATCGAAAACATAATAGCCTCTTCCAATCTGCCGACTGCCAAATGCGCAAAACTGAAAATACAGATTTTATTTTGGTGTTTTCTAATTTTTCTAAGAACTCTATAAATAAAAAATTAACGCGCTTAATTACAAACCAGTAACATACAGGACGTAAGGTGGAAAAAATGGAAATAAAAATGTGATTCTCATGGCCTAAAGTATGTTCAATTCATGTCCCCAAATAGGACAGAATCAGCCTGCAAAGGAGGACGTTTTCCTCTCTGTGCTGCTTCCACCTTTAACTGGAGTCAGCACGTGCTCTGACATGCAGGCCATTCTGTACGACCTACAGAGGCCTTCTTTTGCACTCAGACCGAGTCTTGTTGGCATCAGCTGCTGGTTTTTAGAGGAATTGGTTTTTTCAAATGTTTCAAAGGCAACGTGGGTAAGATTGGGGTTTTTTTTTAATAGGTGTTTTATCCATTATATATCAAAATAAATATCTGTTAGCTCTCTATGAGAAACGGCTTGCAGTCATCTGAAATCTGTTTTTAATGGACCCATTAAAAGATCTACGAGTTAAATTACATCACATGCACAACTATTTCAGTGATTTTTTGTTTTGTTTTTGGAAACAGAAGTACACCACATGTACCAGCTTCTGCCAAGATTTTCACATTAAGCCATGTTACTGCAAGCCAAAGCCATTATTTCTATGCAAAAATATGGTTAGCACCAAAATTTAAAAACAGATATTACAGTAGAAGTGTTATTAAACAATACTATTTTGCATATCTCATCAATGCCACAGCTACCCTCTTTCTCAGAACACTTTGCAAGGTTCTCTCTCCCACCTCCAAGATCTGTGGCACTTTGATTTCTCAAGTTACAGTGGAGGAATCCCAGAATAGGCTCTCATGGCACACTTAATCTGATAACTATGATTAAATCCTTACTGCCTACTCTAACAAACAAAATTTTCCTGTGGCATGAGAACCCACCAAAAAAACCTGTAATTAATCTGTTTAAAAATTCAGAACCAGTAACGGACTTAGAAGAGGTTTTACTTGGAACATACAGCGGCTGGTTGAGGATGACGACCTGAATAATGACAATCCAGTTTTTCACCATGTTCTTCTTTTTCGTCACACTCTCCCTCATCACTGGATAAACGAGATGATGGCTCAGCTGCAGGTAAGGGAGGGTGTGGCGATTCATGGACCGAAAGAGAGTCACTAGGGGCATTTCCGCTGTGCTGGGTTAGACAGCCTGGAGGCCTTGACAAGTAAATACATTTAAGAGGTATTACTGAAAAAAGGTCACTTTAATAGGAGTTAATTATACCTGGAATTTTTTGCTTATATAGAAAGGTGCATTTTTTTAAACCAGGGTTTCCACATTTTCCATTCTCTCATAATACCAGTATCTCAAAATTCTGTTAAAACAGTTACGTCTCGCAACTCTCCTGGAAAAGGAGAAATTATTGTACCCATTTTGCAGATACGCAAACTGACACACTGAAAGACTAAAGTGGCTTGTCAAGGCCACAAAACAAGTCAGTAGAAAAGCCAGAAATAAAAAGAGTAATCTAGCCCACCCCAGCTCTTTTCTCCCCTCCAAAAACTATTGGATATTTAAAAAAACTGAAAACCTACTCATTAAACATCGGTATCTCCTTCACAGAATCCTGGCCTACTGCTATACGGGATGCTTTCAGTGAATTTACGGTTGCAATAATTTCATCATTTTGCATTCACTTCCTTCTCTTCTGTGCTTCTAAATCACCACATCTCTATCCATGTCCACCTTGCTGGAGCAGCAATACTGAGTAGTTGCTATACAACTCAGATTCTGGCTTTCATTTATTCAAGCCAGGATTTACCTCTATGACCCACCCTTCATGGCCTCTTGCTAGAAGGGCAGGAAATGCAGGTCACCTAAGACTAAGGCTATGTCTACGCTATAGGGAAGGCTAGACACAGCCTAAGATCTAGTGGGGAATTTTTGAGTGAGCAATCCCGAGGCACAGAGTTAGTGCCCCAGGTTGCCGATGACTGCATTTCCCATGTGGCAGCACTTACTGCCTCCAAGCCATCAGGCTGCTCCCCACACTAACTTCATACTTGGTGAATAAACAGATTTTACTTACCTTGGAAGACTGGGGGGATGAGGTTTGGGCTTAGTAGGTACTAAAGGCTTGGATTCTGTAAGAATAGGTCCATGAGAATTTTGGTGCAGCTCCTGGGAAGTTTTAGAAGGTGAGGGATGTGGTTCCCTGAGAGGGGGCATCTGCTGCTGATGATCCGAATGTCGAAGCAATTCCTTTTCCCTGGTTTTGCTTTTGTGCTCAGCTAATAACACATCAAATCGTTTCCTTCGACCCTGTACAGCCCTCCGCTGGGTTAAGGAATGTGTCTGCAATTCAAAGCATCAAACATGAACCCAAGGCAATCTGATTTGTGGAAGTTAAGCACTCAAACAAATATTTAACTATTCTAGAATAGAGGAAATAAACCAAGGGACGGCTTTTCCAAGAAATGTGAAGATGGCCTAATGGATGTGTCTATTCCTATTTGATAAGACAACAGTAATTAAAAAGATTCAATGCTCTTTAAGAAGTAAAAACGGTCAACATGCAAAGCAGCACTGAGTTGGAAATTCAAGCCTTTTTCAGTGTCTCGGTTTCATTACTACCACAGGAATGCTACCTGACCACTTATTTTAAATCATGAAGCACAGCACATGGTCTTCTCTTAAGAGAAAAGTATAATTTTTTATGTTTTATTTGAGCATAAAATGTAAAACAGACTTTTTAATTAAGGGTGCTAAAATTAATAACCATGTAAATAAATGTATTTGCTTTTGCAAACTAACGTATTCCCTGACACCTACTATATGGTAATGGCATTAAAACCACAAAGAAACACAGCAGAATCAACAGTCATAACTCCATCAAAGCAACAACATTCAGAGGTTGAGGTGATGCTATATCAGGTTGTCCCTTTTCTGGAAGATCCTGAACACCAAGTGGAATTAAATACATGTAAAGCAAAATCTAAGTACAGTAGGATAAAAGATTGTTTTCCTTGCTAACATGCATTCAATTCAGTCCCAAGGCCTTATTTTCCCCAGTTTGAGGTGTTCAATAATTTTATTTATTATGGAAGCAAACAAGTCTCATTTTTCACC
This sequence comes from Mesoclemmys tuberculata, assembly GCA_007922155.1. Lineage (NCBI taxonomy): Eukaryota > Metazoa > Chordata > Testudines > Chelidae > Mesoclemmys > Mesoclemmys tuberculata. Next base: position 10,841,064 of record ML677027.1, read on the forward strand.
TTGGTATTAAGTTCTAAAAATATATGAAAACAATATTTTTGAGGGGGTAAACAGAATGGAAGGAATTTCTATGGGATGCTCTTATTTTCTTTAAAGCTTCTAATTTATGCTCCACTGTCCACAATCCTCTTTTTGAAGTCTGACACCTTTTCCTTTAGAAGAACAATAGCTTTGTCCTCTTTGTTTTCAAGGAGACACAACCTTCAAGTTTCCTTCCTAGTCATTAATATGAGCGATGTCTACACTAGTTTGGGAGGTGGTGTATCTCTTAGGTAGCTGGTGGTCCCTCTGCTTGCAGCACAGCTGCCATGCAGGAGCATAGCTAAACATTTCAAGATCACACACAATTCATGTCTTTACTTTCTTTAATTTCTCAGGGAAACGTGATAGCTTTTGTTCAAACTGGTGGTTAGAGCCAGAGGTCACTAGACTAACTTTTTAAAAGATGTTTCATGTACAGAGTTTGATTTACTAGACACAAACTCTTTAGGACTTTTCAGAAAGACAGTTCTCAGTGAACTGACGCAATATCAAACTCCATGGGGGCAGCAGAGTTTGGTTTAATACAGCCACCTTTTAAAATCTGCTATAGGTGTCATTCTCCTATGGGAAAAAATTGGCTTTGTCTAGCTCTCACATAAGCAGTGCCTATATTTTTAATTTCTTTGTGATGGGTGGATTTAAAAAAAATTACTCTTTGTAATCAAAGAGACATTCCCCAGCAAAAACGTCTACCGATTTTAAGACAGGTAAAACTGAGGCCTGAATACGCCCATGAGGGATAAGTTTATATTATTCTTATATTGTTTTCCAGTGTCAACCATTTTTTTAACGGCCATCCTACAATAGGTGTTTACTGCGGAACAGTATGAATAGCTGAATTTTTAGGTTGACTCCAAACAAATATTTTGAATTACTGGGCAAATAGAAAAAGTAAAATAAATAAATACAAAAATTTTGTTACACGAAACCTTCTCTCTGATCCCAAATGAAACATTTCATATTCAAGTTTTTTTTTTTAAACTTGCTTTGGTTTATAGTGGAAGAATCATCAGACCCTATTTACAGATGTTCATAGTGGGATTATTAATTATACAAATTCTTAGGCTTTTTAACAGCAATTTTTATATATTAATGTAATTTAATTAAAATATATTTTCCATCACAACTAAGTTTTTTACTGGTCTCCATCAAAGTTTTATCAGAGGATATCATTGAAGTTTAGCAGTAAGCTGAATGATGTTCAGTTTTCTGTCATAATACTCAGAAAATGTAAACTTTACTGCATAATTTAATTTTGAGGAACATGTCCTACCTTGCATGTCAAAGACCTAGTACAGGGTTTCTTGGTTTCCACATCAATGACACCACAGTATATATCAGGATCAAACTCTCTCTCTGTCAAATGCATACAAATAAACCATTCTTGTAAAACCAGAGGGGTTATAAAACATTTTTTGAAAATATTGATCAGACTTTTAATCCTAATATATATAACTGAATCTGAAATTGTTCTCAATTCACATGCAATTAACAGTAAATGTTAGACATTTCTAAATTTTAAAAACATTTTATTTTTTACTAGTTTCTGACTTGTTGAAACTTAGGCCCCAATCCTGCACCAGGATCTATGCAGACTGGCACTTATGACGGTACCAAGACATAGCAGAATCAGTCCTTCACAGCAAATGAACATGTATTCATGTAAAAATAACAACAGACTTAAGAGGGCACTATGCAATTTGAACATTCATAATGTCTGCATTTTTTAAAATCTAACATAAGCAACACCCACAATTACTGTGACTGAAAGATTAGGGAAAAGTCCCTATGTTTCAGTTTACTTTGTGTAAGTCGTTCCGTTGCCTCTGTACAGCTGGGTCTTTCACACACAACAGCAGGGGCCAGAAAGATATTTAAAGTAATAGGAAAATGCAACTGTAAACTCCTCAAAATTGGGGCCTTCCGAGGCAAGTGTAATACCTGAAACATACGGACAACTCATTTTTTTAAAAAATTAACTAGATATCAAGTTGATGGTGTCCCTTTAAAAATGTGTCACTTCATAGGTAAACATTAAGGCTGGGTCTACAGTGATGGCGGCAAATTCGCCGCCGTCACATCGATTGCTCTGGATTGACTGAGCAGTCTGTATAGACGCGCTCAGTCGATCTAGGAAGTGACTCAGGAAAACCACCTTGGTAAGTGGCGTAGCGCTGCATCAAAGGGAGCGCTGTTCCCTTCGACGCAGCGCAGTGTGGACGCCGCACAGAGGAGACGCTGCAAAGTTGACGGGAGATATGCAAGTGATTTACGTCACTTGAGTATCTCCCGTTGACTGCCGCCGAATCGCAAAAGTAAGTGTAGCCCGGGCCTAAGACCAACCCCAACACTCAACTGTTCAACTTTCTGCACTGTAATTAAAATCTACCAACTACCTGTTTAAAAGAACATTTTGATTATATCTTTGTACACTGCTAATAATATTAAGATAGCAAACAGTATTTTTTCAAATTACCTGACAATCTTTTATGTAAGAATTTCCTATTATTTGTACTATCTTCTGATTTCTTTTCCAAAAATGGAGGCACAGGGAGAAGACCTTTACCATTCAGTATCTGTCCAGGGGAAGGCAAGGGTGGCTTTGGTATTGAGGAACAATTAAGGCCAGTCTTTATTGAGGAACTCACAGTAGTAGAACAAGTTGAACCAACAGCAGTTTTCAATAGTGCACCATCTATCTTTGGATGAATCTTTTCCATTTTGACAGATGGAGTCATGCTGTTATTGGTGGGAAATAAAGGAAAAGACCATTTGCAAATAACTTCAATACCCCATGGCCATGATCAATCAAAGCCGCTGAGCAAGCATTCCATTAGAACAATTCAGAAAGTTTTCAAGTCACACCAAAATATATGTAATAATAATTCTGCCTCTTTTTCCTGTTGTTAAATGTTAGAAGTTGTCCATTTTATGTTTGTTTTCTGCTATTTTCCATAAGATAAACAACCTTTCCTGCCCTCTTTACACTATCTCCTCAGAAATGTTTCTCCAGCATTAGCAAGGAACTCAGGATGTGTGGTTTAGCAACACAGACAAACGTATATTACACAGTTATAGTGTATTGCACAAACAGCTGGGATGGCCCAATTTTGGCAAAAGACCCAGTGAGCGACACCCTGGTCTGATAACGGTAAATTATAGTGCCAGTACGGCAGTCAGATTGTACAGATCAGTCATTATGCCTGTGTGTGAAGTGCCACTGAAGACCAGGTCTCACCATGCACGTCAGATGATAGGATCTGGACCTGTATCAGAAGGGTCTCCACTCAAAAAGATTCAAGCTGCGCCTTTGTAGGATTTCTCCTTGAACAATGCTGTTGGTTTGTCTACCCTTTGGACTGATCTCCTCTAGAACTTTTCCAACAGATCAACATTGCATTTCATCTCTCATAACCAAAGACACAAAATACTTGAAACTGTTACAAATTCTTGCCCCAGCTTCTGTGCAAGTGATAACATTTAAATTCATTCTCAAAAGAACATACTCACACTTTATCGTGGGGAACTTTACTATGCTGTACCGGATGCATTAACCTATTGTTTCCGCTGATCTGAAGCTTGTCTTTGGGTGATTTCAACAACTTGGAATTGGATGATGATGCATTAGTACCTCCACTGGACGAGCGATTGCTCCCACTTCCACTGCTACCTTTGCTCTTTGAAGACAAAGTCGAAAAGAGGGAAAATACTGAAGAGGAGGGAGGGGTCAAAGGCGGCTTGCTGGAGGAGCTGTGTCTTCTTTCTGAAAGGAAAACGAGTGTTTGTAAATTTCAGAGTAAACGCAGCAACAATTCCAAAGTACTTTACATCCTCATTTGCGCCATTCAAATAGTTCTTTGTTGGGGGCACCCTACCCGACACAAATGCTAAAGGATTCAGCACATTACAACCATGGAGTACTGAGGGTCCCTCAATGCTGTGCTCTAATCAGTCAATGGAATGACTTTTAACTTTGTGAGGTTCATTCCTCCACCAACAATGCTTAGCTAGACAAGATGTCTTTTTAACATACTCCCATGTTCCTCTCAATCTAACAAGCAAGAGACTGGGACTGAGACCCAAGTCTCACACATAGAAAAGCACAGAACTATCAATGGGCCAACCAACTTAATTATCAAATTCTTGGTCTACTGCCTCCTAATGGTCAAAACAGTAATACAGTGAAAGAGCCTTTTCTTTCATTTCACACTGACCTTTTGCCATTGCCTGCTTACTCTTAGATCTGGGGCACCATAAAAACAGGGGACATTCACTTTTAGATTCATACTGTAATTTTCCTGTGAGCAATTCTACTCCTCTTTCATAATCTGATCAGACCAGTTATGGCAGAATTCTCTCATACAGCATCAGACATAAATACACTTTGAGATATATTTCATTTCAAATGTGCAGTCTGTAGATTTTAAATGCATATATTTAATAAAAGTTGATTACAGAATACCACTGCTTGCACACCTCCAGATGAACATGGTAATAAGCCATTCTCTCACCTGATATCTGGGTAACCCAGACTCATGGTGGTTCCTAAATAAAACTTATAGGCAGCTATCCTGCCTACAGGCACGTGTATGTCTCCACCAATCCAAAAAGTGCAGCACACCAAACCACAGAGCTAGGGCTCATGTGAACGTGTGCAGGATGGGGAAGGGCACAGACTTGTTGCTAGCAATGAAGTTTCTTCTCAGCCGATACTGTTAACATTGCTTAAGGCCACCCATCTGGCTATGCCAATCTCAGAAATGGCCCCAGGGCTATGACAAAACATAATTAAACTGACAGGAAGCTTGCCAATCAAGTTGTGACAAAACTGCAGTGAACTCCATCACCTGTTAGGTATGCATAATGACCACATTCACCACTCCATACATCCTGCATGATGACCCGTCATGCACTGGGGAATGTGCAATACCTTATTGACAGTCTGCTAATTCAATCCAGGAAAAAAATTCCTTCCCAGCCCTAAATATGTCAATCAATTTGACTCTGTGACCAATCAGGATCCCAGCCACAAGTTGAAGCCTTCCACAGGAAGTCACCAACCCTGGGCCAATTTAGCCAGTAACGGAATTGCTACCCCCAACTCTCAGCAAGAGAGTCAAAGGAGGAGTAACCCAGCCTCTCCTCACTAGGCACAAAAGGTGGAGGGAGTATCATGCTGAAGTCAGCAAACCGCATTCCCAGGCATACGGGAACTAGAATTTTAAACACGTTCACTGATGCTGAACTAAATAAAGTATTTATAACTGAAGAGGTGAAAAGGTTAGATCAGGAAATGGGCTCTGTAATTGACTCACTGAGTGACTCAAGTCCCTTACGCTCTGTACCTGGTTTTCTCTCTGTGAAATGGGTATAGTTACTGAGAACACCTTACAGGGCTATTGCTAGGTTTTAATTAATGTTTGTAAAGAACTTTGAGATCTTCAGATAAAATTTTCTAACGACATATAAAGTAATTTCCATACCTATCACCATTGTTTCTTAAACACACCTGCTTTAAAGTGATACAAGAAATCTTCTATGATATCCAGTTTTAACCATGTAACATATTGACCAAACTAGACATTGTACAAGAGTTTTCAAGCAAAGTATATTAGCATCTTATAGCTAGTAAATGGCTGTGCTTCTAATATGACAAACTGTTTATTGCCAAATGTCTTTTTATAGCAATGGCGAGACTCCCTGGGTAGTTTGATAAGTTACTATTTGAAGGCCGTTAGTTCAGTGAAGCTTTATGATGCGGCTAGATGCCTGTCATAAACCAGAACCAAACCGTTGTGTAATTACTAAGATGAATTAGTCACTATTTCCCCCCCCCCCAACTACTGTATATTTAGCAAATTCAAAGTCCAAATACTCATCGCAGGTAAAAATAGTTTTTGATAATTTCATAATCTATTTTTAATGTAATTTATTTAAAATAAGAGAAGGGTGTTATTTCGTTTGAGGGTGTTCAGAGAAGGAAAAAGGGCTAGGGTAATAAATGAGGTTAAGTATTCTCTTGCAAGTCATTAGTGATAAATTATGTAAAAATCAATTAATTAATACAAATATATGAATACATTGTTTTTCCTGGTGAGTTTAGCCTGGGCTGTTCAATTACCCTGAATTAAGGCTGGATGGAAAGATGTCCAGACTATACTGTTGATTGTGTTGGTATCATAGAAAGAAAGCCAGTCTCAGCGTAAGTAAAATAATACAAAAAGAAAAGTCTTTTAACTGGTGATAACTAAAGAACAGACCTAGAGACTTGAGATGGTTATTAATCAAAGAACAGATATTTTCACCATATGGAACAGAACCAGGTTGTGACACGTATTTTTAAACCAGTGAGCCGAATAAGTGTGTTTTCTATACCTTTTGTGCAAAGTTTTCTGTAACTTTCATGGGGATATCTTGATTTTGCAGACTAGATATTTATACTAATGTGTGGGTTCTTCACTAACTCAATGGCACTGGGATTTTCCCAATATTCAATATTACTTCAAACTCTAGGCTGCAGCCACACTTGGAGTTTTAGGGCATTTCCACAGCATTGGTCTAACACCAGCACAACGTCACAGCTACTACAAACGGTGGGAGCACTGGAGTAGGCCAACCGCCAGCATTTTTACCATTGCCCATTCAAGTGAGCTACACTACCGCTGTACAGACAGATGAACAAATCCACAGCCAGATCCAATAGAGCTATGCCAATTTACACCAGGTGAGGATCTAGCCTCCTGTACAGAGCCAAGGCCTTAGTAACCAGAATTAGAACATACTGAGCAATACTGTCCCACTTTACTCTCCCACCTGTCTATATCCATTCATGGTCTCTTACCTTACACGTACACTGTAAACTCTTTCGAGCAGGGACTGTTTGTGTGTGTGTGTGTGTTTGTACAGCACATAGCACAATGGGGCTGGGTCCATGACTGTGTTGATAATGATGATAAAATAACAGAATTGTTCAAGCATAAAGACTGGCAATTTTTTTTCCAGTGTGGGCAGCAGTTAGTGAAAAGGTCAACTACAGGGTTCCATATAAAACACAGGTTTTCGAAGATGTGTTTCAAGCACCAATAGGAATACTTATTTTGAAATTTAGGATAGCAGTGCAGTCTTTACCCTGTCAATCACACTGGTACCGACGCTGCGACAGTGAAGCAGCATGTATAAAGTACTAGTAACTGTAGTAGGAACTGATTTTGAAAACAATCTACTCACCAACAGCGATGGAGGGAAGGTGATATGAACCCATCAGTTTCTGGGAGATTCATTTCTCTCTTTTGCCTCCCACTTCTGCCTGCAAAAGCCCCATCGTGAGCCTTTGGGCAAAGGCCCGGGGCCGCATGCTCCCCATTCAAAAGGCCGCCCTAAACCACTGGCTGTACTTCTATGCCGAGAGTCTTACCCGATCAAGAATGGCTGCCCTCACCGCCTCTCGCCTGAACTTCGCTTAGTGCCATGCAAGCTGCCAGGGCTTCGCCAGTGAGACATGGCGCCAGCGGTAGGGCCCAAGTGGCTCTCTCTCAACCGACGCCCGTGGTCGCCTGCTCAAAAGTTCCAAGGAAGGCCTCTGGGTCATTGGCTGGGCCCATCTTCTACAGTCCCAAACCTGGGGGCCGACTGCCCTCCTCACTGGGGGACTCCCCACTCGGTGTAGACACTGTTGCTGTGTACTGGCCTGCTCCCTGATGAACTCCTGCAGGGTCTTCAGCTGCTCGGCCTGCCACGCCACCAAGGCCTGCCGGTTCGCCTGGTGGACCTGCTAGAAGCCCCGTGTTGCCTGCTGCATCTGTTCTTGCTGCTTTACCAGCCATTATAGGGTGTCCTCCATCCCTGGGCCGCCAACCTCTGTTGCTGGCTTCAGGGTCCCAGACTAGTCCCCCCATGTAGTGGTTTGTGACTTGGCCCCCTTGCTGCCCTGGCCCTTGGCCCCCACAAACCACTTCCAGACAACGGCTTCTTGCTCCACCAGTGTGCTTTATTTATAACGGGTTACCCACCACCTTCTATATAGCCAGTTCCTATCAGCCGCAGGGGTCTTACCGATTCAGTCTTTAGTTAAGAGCGTGTTCAGCCTTCCCTTGCTGTAGCTTCTCTCTCTCTCTCTGGCTACCGGCCTCTAACTTTCTTCCAGCTGCCCCTTCCTGGGAGCTTTTATAGCCCTCCCAGGTTCTACAGCTGTTCCTAATGCCTTCCTTCCAGCTCAGCTGGATCCCATCTACCCTTAATGAGAACTCAGTAGCAGGGGCTAGCCCAGCCCTGCCGCTAGCACCCTGCCAATCACGTTTAAATTCAAACCTGAACACCAATATGATAGCTGGGGCGACTCATTTTTGCCAAGTATTGTAATGTATTAAGAGAGGTGTGAGAAATAATGCAGAACGGAACAAAACCATTTTCGAAAGAACGATTGTAAAAGTTTATATATAAGAAGCTTAGCAACATTGAATGTTTTTTTATTGAGGGGTTGTGGAAAAATTACACCCCACAGAGATGACGTATTGGATTTTGTTTTTATCTTCACCTTGAAGGAAAAAAATAGAGCCTTACTTGAACACAGGTTTGGTATATTACTATATATTCAGAGAACGAAAAAAACAGGCTTGTTTTAGGATCCTTTTCCTTCTGCAGATGCTGCATCTGTTCCGGCTACTGAGTCAGGAAAACCTGAGCTTTAATATGCCCATCAAAGATTAAATGAGACCATCTTCCAACACACAGCGTCCAACAAAAGACCATGAAATGTGTTCTAAAATAAAAACAGTAAAAGTAACTAATGCTATAATGCTAGGAATTGGGGACTCAGGCCCGGTCTACACGTACCTTTGCGATTCGGCGGCAGTCGACGGGAGATACACATGTGACGTAAATCACTTGCGTATCTCCCGTCGACTTTGCAGCGTCTCCTCTGCACGGCGTCCATGCTGCGCTGCGTCGAAGGGAACAGCGCTCCCTTCGACGCAGCACTACTCCACTTACCGCGGTGGTTTTCCTGGGTCGCTTCCTGGATCGACTGAGTGTCTATATAGAGACCGCTCAGTCGATCCAGAGCAATCGATGTGATGGCGGCGAATTTGCCGCTGTCAGTGTTCTCAGTCTTCTTATAAAAGATCATTACTTTTATTGTGGTACATCATCAATAATGGCCTTTTCCCCTCAGCAATTTCCAAGCCTTTGGTCTCTAATTTTGGGTAAACTGCTCATCTCTGTTTGCTGTTGAATGATTTAGCAAAGGTGAGGGTGCTCTTACTACTGGTAGTTTGGGACGATAGGAATGGGACCCAACAGCCGCACTGTTCAATCACATTAATCTAATTAATCACATTAATTTAATGAGATTATGTCTCAGTCTTGGTGTCAAATTCACATTTTCAGGTGAGATTTGTTTAAATTGTGTCTTGTAAAAACTAGTTTAAGGAATATTGTAGCTCTTCCTTGTGTGAGAAAGTGAATATCTTTCTCCAAACTCAACATTCATTTTAAAAGCACGGCTGTGGTGAGACATCTTAAGCATCAGTTTGATGGTGTCCTTTAATGCAGTAGCTCTCAACCTTTCCAGATTACCGTACCCCTTTCAGGAGTCTGCTTTGTCTTGTATACCCCCAAGTTTCCCCTCACTTAAAAACTACAGTTTACAAAAAAAAAAAAATCAGACAAAAGTACAAAAAAGTCAAACTCTCTCATTTTTACCATGTAATTATAAAATAAATCAATTAGAATATAAATATTGTACTTACATATCGGTATATAGCATATACAGCAGTACAAACAAGTCATTGTCTGTATAAAACTTTAGTCTGTACTGGCTTTGTTATTGCTTTATATGTAGCCTGTTGTAAAACTAGGCAAATATCTAAATGAGCTGATTTACCTCCTGGAAGACCTCTACGCACCCTTGGATGAGAACCACTGCTTTAATGGAATGATTACCATACAAATTTACTTAACAATCAAGAAGATTTGGCATACTATGCTAAACATATTACATTGCTGAACAGTGCTTAATCATCTGCTAGTATATTACAGTTCCCATTTGTCATTACCTATGATTCAGTCTAAAAATATTTTAAAATAATTATGTCCAGGTGTTCCAGTTTCCAGATTCTTGTAAGATAACGTTCTGGTTTCCGCCCACGTAATTCTCCCCAAATCAAAAAACTATACTTTAATAGTATCTAATAGGTCTTTTACATGATAGCTCAAAAGGACATTTAGAACGGTACAGCAGTGATTTTTCATGCTAATATCTTGGTTCCAGTATGGAAAACTGTTAAAAAAAATCAAAAAGATGGAATCTAGATTGTGGACAAACAACATGGTAGTATTCTGTTAGCTCCTTCAGACATGTGCTAAACACACAACAAAAACCTGCTGCCACACAGAAAAGTAAAAACGAAACCACTCCAGATTTTTTTTGCTTCTCCAAGGGCTCAATCCTACAAGGTGCTGACCTCTCCCTCAAAGTCCATGGGAGTTGAGAATACTCAAAACTTTGCAGGACTGAGCCTCAAATAAATATTAGAGCACGTTTCTAATGAAACCTTGGCAAACCCCTAAAAAAAAAAGTTGCCACTAATTTGCATGTGGCTCATTCTACATAGAGTGATTTAAAAAATTACATAGATGCAGGTTTAGAAACACCTGGAAAAGGGTATGAATTTTAGCAATTTCTATTAATAAAACAAGCATACTGAATGAAATGTTCCTGGGTACCAATGGACTCATGGCAGAGCAAGAAATTTACATGTGAAGTGATTACTGCCTAAGCATGCTAAATATTGCAATAGGAAGGACAATTGAAATCCATTCCATTTCAAAATGTTAAACAGTTTCTAGTACGTCACTTGGCCCTTTGTCCTACTGCCAATGTTTGTGGTTTTATAAAAACTATTTTTTTCTCTTTTGCTGTGTGGAAGACTTGCATCCAGAAAAAGGGAAGCAATTGAGCACATGGGGAAACCATTAAACTGACTATACTCAAAGTGCAGTCAAATGCATAAAGTAAACTGGAGGGAGGGGAAATAGCTGATTACCCTCTCCCTTAATCCTAGGGTATTGTACCACTAGTGTGTAAATAGCTTTCAGACAAAAGTGTAATTTTTAACCTTGCTTCCCCTTAAGAATTACCACTCATCAGAAGGTATGTCTTGTACAAAGTTGAAGAGATTGTTTAATATATATCACCACTCTCATTGCTGTATGTTTAACACAGCAGGTATAGGAGCAGCAGCCTTTAAAGATTTTCAAGTGTTGTGTTCAATATTATACTTAATTTAATGACCAAAACTTTAGGAAACTTTTGGTGGTTTTCATTAGTCTTGGATGCCAATTAATAGGTACAGGCAACAGAATATAAAATGAACAGCTCAAAAGTTTTCTGAACTCAAGCTTTTGTACTGATGCCTTAAGTAAGTCCTGGGCAATAAATCAAATTGACCTGTGCCAGTGCTAACTGAACGCTCATTAAAAATGAAGCGAACCTACTCAGCTGAACACATGGAAGTCAACTATGAAAAATGCTGGAACCTTAATTTAGAAAGTTAGAGATGTTTCACTTACTTACATCTAAGAATTCAATTCAGACAGGTGAAGAAGTACTTAGACATACACATATGTTTTTGCTACAAAGAGTAAAGAATGGTTTTATATTTAAAATTCATTTTAATTTGTTTACCGTCTCAAACTTCTATTTTCTCCTACAACAAAAAGATAATAGAAGTGCTAACTAGAACACTTAAGGTCTTCCACTAAGAGGAAGTGCCAAAGTGCATGATTTTCATATTTTTGCTACTCTTCAGTTGTGCTGTTTTGTTGTCAAAATGTTCACACTGCCCATGTAGTACGATACTATTCAGACAAAACAGTGAAATAACTCTGGCTTTCACACAAATCCATATGAACAAGGAAATGCAAAGTTAAAACTGATGCTTCTTCCTGTGAAGCGTTTAGATCACTGTGTGATTCTATGGACCAGGCAGCTCTGTATTTACAGAGATAACTAGGTACAAAAGAACACTGAAGATGAATAGTCAGAGTGAATTTCATGTGTTTGTGTCAAACGGAACGTGCAAATAGTATTTTATCCGTTTCCTTCCTTCCATTGTCACGGAGGGGCATGAAAGCTGATCCAGGTAGAAGATGGACAGTGGTACTAAACATTTAAAAGTAGCATTTAAAAAACTCAAAACAAACCACCCATAGACACAGTACATAGGATTATTCCTCGGCCTCTCGGGGTGCACTGCCGGCACGTGGCTGGCTGGGAGCAATCACCTACAGGATATTGTGGCCTGCTGCTTCATTATCATGTTCTAACCATGGGGCCTAGAGACCAAGATCTTAGATCTTCAACTGATGTTCCTTTAATCAGCTAATTTGTTTGCCTTGCCTTGTAAATCAGGATAGGGTCTCTTCATTTTCTATTGTGTTGTGTTTAAAAGTATGTTATTTATTGAACAGACTGTTGAAACAATTGATATTTTCCAAAACAAGAGACTTACAATGGCAAATCTTTCAGAGAGGATAGGTTATTGACCTGATAAATTACCAAGACTCTGTAAGTGATGTTCCAACCTAGCAAGCCAGTCTGGCTGTCATGCATGTTCACTAGAAACTTTTGCTGAGGATTCTTGCTACATTTTTGTAACAATGATAATGCAAGTGACCAGCAGACTATATTAATGTAATAACTATTGTTGAGCAAAATAGCAAAGGTACGTAATCAACAACAATATAGTTATGTCACATCCTTCAGTGTTTTTGTAGTGTTTTGAGGCAGGTTAGCTAAGCTAGTATGTAGCTTATACAGCAGCGTGTCAAGAAATGCAACTCAACTTCATGGCATATCCTCTAGGTCAGTGGTTCTCAGCCTTTCCAGACTACTGTATCCCTCTCAGGAGTCTCATTTGTCTTGTGCATTCTCAAGTTTCACTTCACTTAAAAACTACCTGCTTACAAAATCAGACAAAAATAGAAAAAAAACGTCACAGCACACTAATACTGAAAAACGGCTTCCTCTCATTTTTACCATATTATTATAAAATAAATCACCTGGAATATAAATATTGTACTTACTTTTCAGTGTATAGTATATGAAGCAGTATAAACAAGTCATTGTCTGTAAGAAATTTTAGTTTGTGCTGACTTCGCTAGTGCTTTCTTTGTAGCGTGCTGCAAAATTAGGCAAATATCTAAATGAGTTGATGTACTCCCAGAAGAGCTCTAAATACCCCTGGTTGAGAATCACTGCTCTAGGTATTATGGCCTTTTATGTTCGTAAACTGCCTAGCACAACACGGCCCCTGATCTTGGCTGGCTGAGATACCTTGGTACTGTACAATAAATATTATGCATAAACTATTTAACTAGGAAAACAAGAATAGAAAATATTCCCTATGTGCAATGTGGCCATATTAACATTGCTTCTGCAATCCGAATCCTTGTATTTCCTGATTTAAAATAAATAAAAACTTTGATTAGGCTCTGATGCAATATTTCATTAAGAGTATGTCTAATATCTTTTGACAGTTTACACATTTTAAAACCTTAGGGTTCACCTCCACAGCGAATACATGTTAAAATACAACATGCCCTGTCTATACTAGCACTTTAAAATATGCTAGCTAACAGGTTTTAAAAATACACCTTAAAATGAATGAAGTGGCAGCGGAGTGAGTTCAAATAGGTGATATTCCTATTGTTTGGCACCAGCCTGGAGACGGTTTTCTATCCATTTTTACTGAGGTGGCTTTATCTTCCTAGTGGAAAAGACAGGAGCTTATTTTTCTTAATGCAAAGCTTCAAATTTGCATAACACTGTACATGAAAACAACTACAAAGACCCCGCCTACTCTATCCCCCAGGAATGGCAGGATTCACAAATTCTTCATTTACAGATTTTCTCCTGCTCGTGATGTTAAAGTAACTTGCTGGAAGATTCTGTTAGGTGCACGTCTGAGACATCTACAATCTAATCCCTCTCATGCTACTGCATGTCCCAAAAGCTGCTTCTTCTGACTGAGCCCTGCAGTCAAGGCAAACAGGGAAAATATACAGCAGTATCAGAAAAGAAGTGAGACTTCATTAGACACTGGGAAAGTCCTAATTTAACAAATATTGACTGACCTTGAATTCCCCCCCCCCAAGAAATTACCCCTCACTGAGGACTATACTTGTGTTACATTTTAAACTTCAGTTGTTCTCCTGCATCCTTGGTTTTAAAGAAAATACAACCTTTTATTTTTTTATTTTAACTGCGTTAGGGCCCCACTGCGCAAGATCAGGGGTCGGCAAACGCGGCTCCCGAGCCGCATGCGGCTCTTCAGCCGCGGCTATGCGGCTCTTCAGCCGCGTCGAGTCACGTACCCGGAGTCCTATGCGGCTCTTCAGCCGCGACAAGGCTCAGCTCCCCTAGTGAGTAGGGGACTAGATAAAAAATTCTTCCCCCAGTATGAGCCCCCACTCTGCATTTCCGCAGACGACTCAATTTCACCGCGGAGACTGCACCCAGGGATTCCAGGTCCGCCGCCGAAATTGACCAGGACGAGTCAATTTCACGGCGGAGACTGGTCTGAAGTGCTGGCTGCCGGGGTGCAGTGTGTTCGGTGCGCCATTCATCCGGTCCTAGCCCGGCCCCTCTGCCAAATTTTAGAACACACTGTGGCACATTGTGGCCCCGGGAGTCAAAAGGTTTGCCCACCCCTGTGCTAGATAAACATATAAATGGAATAGCCTATTTGTTCTTCCCTCTCCCAGGCCCAATCAGGGATCAGGCCCCCATTGTGCTAAGCAGCGGACACACTCAGTGAAAGAGAGTCTCTGCTCCAAAGAACTATTAATTGCTTAAATAAATTTGCTTTTTTTTCCAAACTGATTTTAAATTTAAGCTAGGGACTCTGGAGCAACATAAAGCGAATTCCCAGAGGCATACAATTATAACAGCTCTTTTTATGCCTGTTGTCACAAGGTCATAATCAGATCACACAAAATAACCAGCAGTTTCTGAGCATACTGAACAGTCGGGGCTAGAAGGAGGAAGTCTGGTTAAGTACACTGGACAATAGCTATAAGTATTAGACGCAAGTAAGATAAAAAAAAACAAATCAGTGAAATCCATGTGAAGGGATTTCAAAATGGGAATGATACAGTGCCAGCCTTGAACCTGTAAGTAGGAAACTTGCTGCATTCTGAATAAGTTTTATGACAAAAAAAATGTGATCAATACCTTCAAGTTCGAAACTATAATTTATTTGCCACTTGTTTGTTATGCCACTCTCTCTCCCTCAAGTTTAAGATGATTTGGTCACGTTTATCTGCTCATTTCTATTATTTTTGGTGAGTATAAATGAAACGTCCCAAATTGTGTGAATATGTGGGGAGAATTTCCTTTGAAACGAAACGTAAGAGAACAATTATCCCCAGCATTAAGGCATGCCAATTTTTATATTCCTTCCCAAAGCCTTATTTAAAAAACCGAGAAACCCCAACTAAACACACTCCCCAAATTGGAATTTTAGCTGGAAAACGTACAAATAAAACTAACTTCAACTGAGCCAGCACAGCATTACAATACCCTGGGATCTTTGATATTTCAAGTTATACCACCTCAGCAGCCATGGGCTACATCCCTATTAAAACTGGCAGCACTAAAGAAAAAACAGACAGACAGACAGACTACAAAGAAAGATTACTGTAAGAGGAAAGGAAAACCGTGACTCGCCAGTAAAAGTTACTCACAATGTAGCAGAAATATGACAACATTGCGTCTGTTTAACTAAGCAGCCCTCACTTGCTACCTCCTCCTCTCGCCCTTTCTCTCATACCCTATGCAGTCCTAAGGCTAGCTTTCAATTTTTCCATACTAAGGGCTCATCTTTTAAAATCCCAGATGAACAGGGTGCGAGGGGGGGGGGAGGGGGAGAGGGGAAGCTCAGGATCCATTTTAAAGGATTTAAGATATTTTTTTAGCCCTGAGGGTTAAAAAGAAACTTTCAAAATATGAACGGATGCAGGCAGACAACTGCTGCTTTTTAACAGCTCTCCTGAGCAGTAAAAGCCTGAAATTAGCAACACTCTAGTCAGGTGCCTTTCAGTTAGTCAGAACCTTATGGGTAACACTGACTGTCAAGAGCCATGTGGGAAAGTCAGGGCCAGTGGCAGAGGCAGGGTCTTGAATTACAGGGCAGAATCACTAACACAATGGAGCCACGGAGAGGGGCAGTGAGGAAGCTAATGGAGCAGAAGCATCTTCCGTTCAGCAGTCAGGTGGCAAAGGCCTTCGAATTTACTAGACTTCTACTCAGAAGAGACATGCAAAGGATGGAGCCATTGAGCAGAACTCAAGGATAGCATCCGTGAAGGCATCCCAGCAAAATCCAGCCGCTTGACAAGAGGTAAGGATGGGATGAGTATCTCACCGGAAGACTGCCCCTGGACCTTTAGGTTAGTAGATGTCTTGTAAATCTGTCAAGCCCTGGAACATGGATACTGGAAAGTTATCACAGAAAGATAGAGCATCTGCATGGTTTCAGATTGTAATTGGGCCACGTAGAGATTACAACATCCCTTGTAGAGTATATGAACACTAATCTCCACGTTGCCTGTTGAGGACATACAATATCCACATAGTCTGATTACAGTATCAGGCACTGTATAAGCCATAGTTTAGCCTATATAAAAATTCACCGGTGTGACTTTTACCGAATCGTAGTTATGTTTAGAACACAGTGATGATATATAAAAACACTGGCAAACAAGGACAACCTCTACCTACCAGCAACGTACATTAAAGAACCACTGGGGTCATAAAAAAAGAGAAAAGTTTGGGAAATCACTGGGAATTCTCACAACCACACTTAGGGACATTATGGGTTTCCAAACTAAGTAAGCAAATGAACAAAAAATACCATTTTATACATTCAAACTGAAGGTTTTGCAAAAGATGGTATGGGAAGACAAATTCAGAGTTAAGGTAACCTGAACCTCATCTGCCACCCAACAACACTAAAATCACAAGACTACTGTTCACCGCCACCGTGTTCCTCTTCAACACTGCCAATATGAGTTACATGATCTTATTACGCACCGGTGGTATATACAGGTGTATCATATTCATTGAACTAATGAATGCACCGCTTACCCACTACTTGTGCCACTTAAATGGCCACAGGCTATTCTTCAACTCATCCTCCCTTGAAGAAAGAATATCACGTCACATACTAACAGGCCTACCCAGCTTCCGTCTTGCCTTCTGCGCGCCCCTTCACTCTACAGTTGGGAATGTTACAATTTTAACCTTTGACTATCTACAGTAGCTTGGGCCGCCTATAGCTACGAAAATCTAGATCCTCACACAGACTACTCAGGTCTGCATACCCTGCCAGAAAAACCATGCTGAGTTTGCAAACTTCTTAAAATGTGCAGCTGAACTGATGTACAAGGAATTTTAAAATGGCCCAGCTGCTCGAGTTCTTGAGACAGGTGACGAAGATGTTATTGGAATGGAAAGTTTTCCACATGAAAGGAGAATGAAGAACCCTGAGACTGGTTTTGAGGGGAGATGAATCAGAGGAAACAGGACAGAAATATCGAAAATGATTAATTGTGTGAAGTAGATAAATCAGACCCAACTTTCTGACAATCTCAGAAAATAAAAGAGGATTGTCACAGTTCAGGGCAACTGCACCTCTGCTTCCCCTCTGTGGCCTAGCAAAGGCATTCACTCTAGGACGTCAGGCTCCCTTACTGTTCCTCTCTTGGGCGAAGACACGCAGCCCTATCCCTTCTGACCAGGCTAGTTCCATGCCTCACTGTTATTCACACCACACACAGGTTACCCAAGAGCACCTGCTGGCTTTCTCCTCAGAGATGGAGAACAGATCAAATTACTCGCTATAAGGCACCACACAGCACTTCCTATGCAAGTCTACTTTATCCTCAAGGAAAAAGCATTACAGAGAAAAACATTAAAAACAATAAAGGTCTACCCTCATGCTGTGGGATTACCACAGATCATCTCAACCCTCACACGGGCTCTGGCAGGAGCAGTCCTTCAACCCTCCTTCTCAGAGGAGTCATTTTGGTTACAAGCTCATCACAGCGTCAGCTTAGAACCCAGTTCTTCCACTCCTACTCCCGTGGTCTGGGACTCTCCGAGACCAGTGGTCCTGTCATTTGTTGGATCAGGAAGAAGACCCTGAGCCAGTTTAAAACCAGGCTATTTATCAAAACCCCTTTCTTTGTCTGTTGGTTGCGGGAGAATTGTTTGAATTATAGATGAACCTCTTTCCAGGGGAAGGGCTTCAAAGGGCTGATAAGGGAGAAAAGACATTAGCATTCCCCCCTCTACTAGAGAAGGTACACACAGTGTCATAACAAAACACACACGCACAGTTGCATTTTTAATACAACGTACCCCACCAGAAAGTATTAACCTTTAATTCAAGAAGGTTTAACTTAATTCAGTGAAGTTTATCTTAATTCCACAGGACCCTAGCAGTGTGTCAGTCTGTCACAGGGGCAGTCACTGGAAACGAAAGAAAACAAATTCATACTTTCTCCCACGCTGCCCTTCATGCTTGGGAGGGGGAGCTCCCTGGAAACATTTGCAAAGCTACCTTATTACCCTCCTTCAAATCCCTCCCGATGCCGACCAAAAAACTTAGCAGTTAGATTGCTGGCACACTGACATCACCTTGTATCATGCTGAGCAATAGTCTCTTTCTGTTTCTTGTATTCCCCCATCTATATCTGTATCCATCTGTTGACTTGCATCTTCTATTTAGATTATAGATTATACACTCTTTGGGGCAGAGACGCTCTTTTTCTTCTTTGTTTTCACAGCACCTAGCACAGTGAGGTCCTGGTTTTTTACTAGGACTTGAGGTGCTATGGCAATACAAATGAATACTAATAGATTTTTACACCATACACAATTAACCTGTGAAACTCATTGTCACAAGATATCAGTGAGACCAAAAGCTCTCTAGGAGTCACTGTACACTTTGTATTCTGTGCTGCAACTGAAATCAATGTATTTGAAAACGTAGAAAAAGTCCAAAAATATTTATAATAAATTTAAATTGGTATTCTAGTATTGTTTAATAGGGCGATTAACACTGCGATGAATTAGAATTAATTTTTAATCAAGTTAATTTGTTTTCAGTTAATCACTTGAGTTAACTGTGATTAATTGACAGCCCTAACTTCTATGAATGATTAGAACAACAAGAAGTTATATTAAATGCTAGACAAAATATATCAAACCTTTATGCTTCAGGGCATAAGACAATCACTAACTGTTGGGGTTTAGAAAAGAACTTCTCTTATGGACAGGTAACTCCACTATTACATATGACAGTATTTCTTGCACTTTCCTCATAAGCGTATGGCACTGGGTACTGTAAGAGATGGCACACCAGACTAGATGGACCCCAAGCTGATTCAGTATGACAATTACTAAATGCTAAGAAACAAGAAGTTAAAAGATAAAACTAGCTGCAATGTCAATGTACTTATCAGAGTGACTGTATCGGGGGAAAATGCAGGTGTCAGGGATACAGGGCCAGAGCTCAGACTAACTGGGGTAACTCTCTTCATCTTCACGTTTTCCAATTTTTGTCTTTGCAAATGGCAAGGCTTCCCTTAAGAACTGTCACATTTCCTTTTGGAAAATGACAACATTTTTCAAGGCTCTTTGACTTCAGATACTCCATAAGTATGAAAAACTCTCTTTCAACTTTAAAGTTCTGTGTCTTGGAATAGTATGCTGCAACAACCAGACACAACAGGGCGGAATTGATATCATCTATTTATTTTTGTTGTTTTCAATCAGATCCTTAATGCTATTTTACACTGATTTTATGCCTTTGTGGCATGCATATTTGATTAAGAGTAGGAAAACAGCAGTCACAGGTGTTCCATAAACATTGCAACAGCTCACTCGGTAAAGATGTACAAATTTTCTAGGGTTCTGCAGAGTATGCTTACTATGCACTGCTTAAAATGTTGCAACAAAAGTGTAAGTATATGCAAAATCTTTCAGCCATTTTACATTTTATTTTAAAAGAGTCCAGCAGCCAGCTGGGATGTGAGAACCTAGTACTAAAAATTAATGCAAATCTATAAATAAAAAATACAACTGTACTGTTCAATACATTTAGGCTAATCATTTATTCTCATATTTCAGCCCACCAAGTACTACAATAGCAAAACCATCACCCTTTCCACCATAAACAAAGGATCTGGGTTTATAACAGGGAATGCATTAGAGCTCTGATTTTGAAATCATGCTGCTGGGTGCCAGTAGGACGACAGTTAAAATAAACACGTTCTTACTAGTTTATCTCCTTAATTAATACACGGACAATACTACTGAACGGTACAGAAGAAGGACATGATTATAATCTACCTTTGAAATGTTTAACTGCTGTTCCTGGCCTTGTTAAAATAGTTTCTTCAGATAATTTGTTTTGGATTTCCAATTTTTGTAGTGAAATAGCTTTAATTTAACAGATTATGCTGTATTCAGCACTTCCTGTGTCATGAAACCACAGTTACCACAAGGAATATAACATTTTAAAAGGCTTTAACTCTCAGGGAGGGTTAACTCCAATTTTAGAGCTCAGCTAGGTAAAACAATCAGACTGCGTTATGGTACATTTTAAAAAGAACTACTGTTTCAAGATACTTAGATGGTTTAGTGCAAACCTCAGCATTCCGAGTTAATAGCAAACTCAACTCCCATCTGCTTTTGAACTTTGGCCAAATCTCTCAAATGACATTTCAGAATGGTTTATGTGGGCCGCTTGCAGCAGTTAATCCCTCATTTTGAGATTATCCATTTTGATCAACTAACCCTGCGAAGACCATCTCCATGACGTCACCCGTGTACAACTTCACCTCTGGGAGAGTATAAACAAACTCGGCAAACGCACAAAGTCATTTAGTTGCATGTAGTGTTAGTACAGAACTATACCAACCTCCTGCAAACTCCATGCAGATCTGGGCTCTTTGCCAATTCCTGCCTCTGAAAACTGCACAAGAAAAGTTACCCAGAGCCTTCAGCCCTGTGCAAAAAGAAAGGCTGTTCTGGAAAGCCTTCTTGTTAGCTCCCATTCACATAATTTGATTGTGCTTCATTGCACACTTGCTACTCAAGCCTTGCATCATGATTTGGGTCTGCCCACAAACTCCAAACAAGCTCCATGTTTGGGCTTATGTAACATTTGCTACTACAGTAAAGTGCACTTGAATCACAAAGGTCCTGGCAGATAAATAGTAAAACAGGAGGAGTCTATTTTTATTTAATATGGCCATAGCAGGAGTCCTGGCTGATGTAAATTAATCCCTTTCTTTTCACAGCAACTTGCCAGAATTGGAGAAGGCGGCATGTAAACAATTGATCAGTTTAACGTGCTAATCACATACCGTCCCAATTTTCTGCCTGTTCCTTTAAAGTAACCTTGCCACCACACCAGGTAGAGAAAACAGAGCGATGCATGCTATATATTACAGAAAACTTACACGATTTAAAACTATTGACAATTAACCTGAACATTAATACCCCAGTTTATAGCTCCTATGTTTATAATATCAGGTACAGAATGAATCTCTAACATTACTTTGTATTCTGAATGTCAAAATCTGATTTCCTTTTACCACGCTACAATGGGCATTTTTAAAAAACATTTTTGGACTAACATACAAACCTTTCATGCACTAGTTTTGTGCCAAAGCTGTATTAAAAAAAAAAAAAAAAAAAAAAAGGAAATGAAATGCTTCCTCACTATTACTATATGGATACTAACAAGTGAAATAATGCTTACACTCCTATGACTGCAGACTAAAGTAGAACTGATAAATATAGTTCCTTCCTGTTAACACTGCCTACTCTATTTCATTTGACAAAATCAATATTCACCGTTGCAACTAAACAGGATCAGAAAGAAAAACAGTCATGTCTGAGGATCTTATCTATTACCAGCCAGAAGTGTGGTTAATACCTGAAGATATTTCTTTGTTTATTATTCACCCCTCCAACGATTACTGACATTCGCCTTCCAGTGCTAAATTACTAACTTCAGCCCTATTTCCTCACTGGTCACCAGAAAAAGTTCAGTTTACTACCTGACAGAAAAGAATATGGGAGAATGGTTTGTAGGTGGTTTTGCTTAGTTGTGCTTCTGTTTCTTTGTTTTATTTTCAATTATTCTCAAAGTCAAGATTTCTTTTCACACGTATCATACAGCATTCAAAGACATTTAAAAAAGTAAACAACTGCTTCCTTCGTTGAAATACAAAAGTGCTCAGAGGAAAGACATCTGGCTTTGTAGGAGTGTCTTTGTGTTGTCCGTTTACTGATTTGACCACCAAGAATAGCTAACAGAAGCAAGGAATAGCATTTAAGCAGTTTCCTTTTCAGGAAAGCATAGAGCCTGGGGACTATTATTCTAATCAAACAGATCAGAAACAAATAAGCCAAGCCATTGCTGAAGCTCACTTCACGTCTTGCATGTTTACAACACCAGATAGCAATCAATGTTTCCCTTTCCCAAGAACTTCAAGAAAGGGTGGGGAATGCCATCTGACCATTAACCACATAAAAAACAATTCGGGGCTACCAGGGCATTTTCCTGGATTTTCACAATGAAAATCCAAGTCACTCCACCTATAATCACTGTTAAAGCTTTCTGTGTTTGTTTGTTTTGTATTTACTACATAGTACTTTACTGGGCCACCAACAATTACATTCCGGTAGTCCTCTGCTTAACTTGAGGGGTCCACAGAATTCAACTAGTGTGTGGGATATGAACATTGTCGTCTTTCTCCCCTTTCCATCTTGCATTTATTTTTCTTCATTCCTGCCTATTTCCTTTTAGAAGTGGCAAGGGGCAAATCACGGCAGTGCTTAATTAGCAGAGGAGGATACAAAATGACTAGGGTCATGCAATCACAGTTGGTTTAATTCTAAGGCAACGGCATTTATAAAAATCATATTGCTGCAGACGGGGGGATGGGAGTGGTGGGTGAAGGTGGGAAGAAGGTGAGTATTTGAAGTCCCCAAGAAGCGGATGGCAAACCAGGGGCAGGGAGAAGAATTAAGAACCATGGCGGGGTAATTTTACACAGAGAGAAGCTTGGAATGGGTAATGGAAATGGCCACACACAATTGCATTGAGGGAAAGCGCTGTGATTTTATGCTTCTTTACTTTATGCTAGAAACACACGTGTTTACTACTGCAGTATTTTTCACACATTTTCCGAAACTCATTTATAGCTGGCTGACACGTGGAGCATGACATGGAAGCTTTCAAAGCAAATTTAAAGTAGTTAGTAAATTTCAATATATTTTGTCACAGAACTTTGCTTTTGCACTGCCCCAATATAGGCGCTACAACATTTGAAAGAGCTTTTCTGCAAAAGAAAAAAAAAAAAACCTGTCTATCCACTAGTGAAACTGGAAAAGGTGTTGGGTTTAATTTCCTAATGGTAATAAATGTCTTAATGGGTTTTTAAGTTTTGGCTTCTAAAAGTACTGTTCAAAAACATAAAACAATAATATATTTGAGATAGACAATTTAATCTGCCAGTTAACTGGACCATCTCTAGGTTAAGAGACCTAAAATTAGCCCTATGAGCTATGGTTTGGTTTGTGTGCATTCACGTCATGCTGCCACCCTTCTCCCCCCACCCCCCCGCCCAAACGCTTGTCTGCTCCATTCTCGGGAGCAGGCAGAGTATGAAAATGACAAGAATCCTGTTTTCTAAGTGTCAGTCTCCTTACAAGAAAGGAGCAGATAGGTAGGAGCAGGGAGGGGGAGAAACAGTGTGATGAGTCTCTCTGCAGAGAAAGCAACTTCCCTGGTCTTTGTTATTTGTACGATCACCCAGCAGAGTAATGTTCATTAAAACGACATTGGAAGGATGGTATTGGGGGAAAAATGACTTGCTGGCAATCAGGAGAGCGTGAAGAAAAATGTGCCTCCCACTTTTCATTGCCTGTGCGCAGCAGTAGAAAAAGGGGGGCGTATGGGAGCACATTAATGTTGTTATGCACACACATGGCATAGCAACTAGCATGCTAAAAAGGTTTGCATTCGCATGAGTTTTAGGATGACCACACCACAAGTAGGAGCATTATGAATGAGTAATGCAGGTCACCTCAAATAAATGCCAATGACACCATTATACCACAATATCATGTATTCTGAATATTTCATAAATGATGCAAAAACCTGTTTTAGAAATGGGTGGAGAATTTTAAACAAGTTTAATATGACTATTTTTTGTAGCAGGTTCCCTGTAAATCCAGATATCTTCCTTGCCATGTGAGTAGCTGTTCTGTAATAACCTAAGAATACTGCTGTGTAAGAA
This sequence comes from Mesoclemmys tuberculata, assembly GCA_007922155.1. Taxonomy (NCBI): domain Eukaryota; kingdom Metazoa; phylum Chordata; order Testudines; family Chelidae; genus Mesoclemmys; species Mesoclemmys tuberculata. The sequence goes on from ML677027.1 coordinate 10,865,487, forward strand.
TTTTATGAACCCTTTATTTGACCTGGTCAGTGAGGTAAAGTTACTGCATAACTATAGTGGGTTATTAGAATTTCCTGTAGGAATGTATTGACCTAACATACTAGGGTAGTGGAATGCTCATGAAACACCTCTAACGACTGAATTCAAGGAGAACTGTCTCCAGGAGGAAGATAAGCACCCCAGATAAGTGCACTCCAATGCACATGAAAGACTATGGGCAAAGTTTTGCAGATCTTATATCCTACTCACAAGCCCTGTTCTGCCTATGCTAGGAACTAACAGAACACTGGGCTATAAACTCTTAAAACAATGACTTGTTCTTAGGAAAAGGGGGTGATCCAAAAGACTAGGAGGCAGCTTTTGAAAGACTCTTCCCTGAAGCTGAGAGAAACGGTTTGTGAGTTAAGGAAATGGATTATGAGAGCAGACCCCAAAGGTCTCTGGGGAGGCGCACATGAAGGTTAGACCCACCAGGACCCCCATGTGGCAGATGGTTAGATACCTGGTATCTAGACATGCACAGTCTGTTTTATTGTTTTAAGACTGTGTCTCCAAAATGCTTTTGTTTGCTTTAAGGAGGCTGTTTGATTACCGGTTACCTCCATCATTGCTGCTAGAGGAAACAGAACTGCAGGATCTGAGCTTCAGTCAAGTAATCACAGGGGTTACCGCTGAGCTGATCACAGGGGACTGCAACTGGCTGGAGAGTCCTCTGATTCCACCCCAATGCAGAGGCGACAGCTAGAGGTCTAAGACCTGAGAAGGGGTGCACTCAAAGAGACTGGTGGGGGATGATCAGAGGTGCAGCTAGCCTGGGAACTGTGACACCATGAGACCAACTGTTCAGGGATCAGAAAGACCCATAAAAAACACTGTACCTTATGTCAGATTTTAAAGTCCTCCCGAGCTAGAAGCGAGTGCTCCATATCCTCCTGTGAAGCAGTGAATTCTCCCACCGCAATAGCATAAGCTTCTGTTTCTAGTCCCTGCAGGGACATCAGACAACGGACTTTGGAAGTCATGACATTTGTGTGTCTAGAAAAACTGCCACTGACCCAGGATTCAATTTTTCCTGCCCTGGGTCTCATACGCTTTTTTCGTCTGTACGGGTTCTCTGTTTTTTTGTTGTGTTGGTTCTGTGTGTTTTGTTGGTTCTGTAATTCTGTTGAGCAGAGTGGGAGAAAAGGAGGAAACACCTCTGGCAAGTTGATTTTAAAAATCCAGCAGCTGCTGCGTGCTGCTCAGTGTTTGGAAAATTAGTATAAATCCTGGAGAGATGAATTAGGGAGCAGAGAGGAGATGCGTGATAAATTCACTGGTATAGGATCAAGTTTTAACGTTCTGTGGCCTGTCACATGGATATCAACTCTGCATATGCGGGTTTTTTTTAAGGCCATATGTTACTAACACGCACATCGTCACAAACTAATGCTTAAAAACTGTCCTATAGATTTTTTTTTCTATTTTCAAGGATTACAAAGTTTACAGAAATAGATTTCTAAGAAATACTTTCAATCTCAGCTACCACTGAACACTGCCACCAGGAATTGCTGGGATGCAGAAGTCGCAAGAAACTCAGTGCTTTGATAGTGCTTCTAGCATGTTCCAAACAGCCGAAAAGCCCCTTGTTTCCTCATATACATACGGGTGACTCTGCAGAGAGAGTGATTGCTACCCAAGATCATCAACTGGCCCCAATGCCACTATGAATCCGGATATTATGGAAAACACTCTCCCATCTCAGCACCAGCAGCAGCTAGAGTCTGCGCAGTGCAAAATGCGGTGAATGACAGTTGCGGTAATATTCACTCTGTGACTAACGTGATGCAGACATCAAGGCCTGCAGTATTACGTACACACGAGAAGTTACACCAACTCCCCTGAGCAACAAAGGAGCGAGGGAATGGTTTAGACGTTGGTAAGAAGCTGTGTGTCCCCCAGATGCTGGGTTATGGTCAAGGAGGACAGAGTGCAACTACAATTCACCCTCGCCATAACGTCCTTTCTAATAACGACCCTTCAGCTCTAACGCACCTGTCCCCGAATCCCAACTACAGCACAGTAGCGAGCTGGACAAAAAAGGGCATGTTGCATATGCGAAAGGTTAAGGTTGTGTCAACCGTATGTTTAGTGAAAGTCACGAACAGGTCGTGGGCAATAAACAAAAATTCACAGAAGCCTGTGACCTGTCTTTGGGGAGTGGGTGAGCTGTCACCACAGCCACAGGGCTCAAGGTGTCAGTTGCTCCTTCACCATATGCCCCCGCGGCAGGGCTTGGACCGTTAAGTTTCCCACCCCCACCCCCCAAGACAGATTGAGGGCTTCTGTGAATTTTTGTGTATTGCCCGTGATCTCTGTGATTTTTACTAAAAATATCGGTGACAAAATCTTAACCTTATAATTAATTAAGCAAATTGCTTTATCCAAAGTGACTCCATTAACTTACTCCAGCAGTTTATCGTTCATTTTGGGTTTTTTTGTTTTGTTTTGCTATAACGAACCACTGGCTCTAATGACCAAATGGCTTGGATCTCGACAAGTTCCTTATCGCAAGGGTGTATTGCATGGGGAAAAGTTTGTGCAAAGGTGGCTAAGGACCACTCTCCTGATCCAGGGTCATCTGTGGGCCAGGGACCACCATCGCCAGTGTGGTTTACAACAGGCTGGCCCCAGAAGGCAATGGAGGGAAAAGGAGAGGTGGCTGGTTCTCTGGCACCTATGGTTACACCAGCTACCTCAAAGGGTGCTGTGAAGCTTTATTCAGGTTTCTGAAGCACTCTATGATCTGCAGTTGAAAGACCCAGAAGAAACGAAAAGTATTACTTTAATAACATTCTCCTCGCCAATGCAGCTAATATGAAGTATATGTGACAGATGTGGCAATGGCCTGCAATATCCTTGGGAGACCTTACTGAATTAAGGTAAGTGTCTTTAGGGACCATTGTCTGAAATGATTGGTTTATGTAAGATTGTGGGCTGGGATTGCATGTAACCTCTGGAGAGGAGAGATGCAACAGATGTGAGACCTCGAGGGTTAAAGGACCATATTGAACAATGGCCCAGAGAAGAATGGACTCTTGAAACAAAAGGTACTGAGTGGTTTTTCTTGGGAATATCTAAGGAGAGATGAATGCAAATTTCCCACCTCCAGTTACGCGAAAACCTAGCCTGCCTTTTGAAGCCCAGAGCGTAATGAAAACTTCTGTGCTGTAGTAACGACAGAGCACTTAATATCATCCAGCTTTCCTCCAGGCAACTGAAGTTATCAATAGCAGAATAGCAATCCCTTATGTGAATTTCCAGGGTCATTAACAAATTATTATTAAAGTTTGTAGAAATGCATACTTCACAAGCAACTTGTCTCCGCTCAAATCTTCTTCCACAGTTGCTAACTTACAAATGTTTCGCAAGTCCGACTCAGAGGCTCTTCTTTACTAGCAGGAGGCATGTCCTAGCCAAGCAGCTGCATGATGTTGGTTACATATTAATGCTTCATTTGACTGACAAATGTGACAGACCAGGTTCATGGGAATTGCAGGGGCCACACTTAGGAGTACACGGGACCACGAACGCTATCTCCACAGATTAGGAGAATGCTCTTTTCTGGTGAAGGCATATGAGGTATTTCCAGCAGAAAGTCTCCCATTTTAAAGCCACCGTGTATATTTCAGAGCTGTGAGCCAAATATTTTGTGACAGCACTTGCCTCTAGTGAGGGGAGCTCAATTACATGGGAACTGCATTGCCTCTGCAGGAGTCTTGCCCAGTGCCAGTCTCCGGCAATCAGGGAGTGGAAGGGGAAAGCTCCCCCCCACCAGAGGAACAAAAGATTTTATTTTTATTAACTGGAAAAAAAAATATTCTCAAAGCCGGTCCTTACTGCACCCCAACCGAACCCAACAAAATGAGTTATTAAGGCTCTGGAGTAACTCTTGTGGCTTGTATGACACCAGTGGGGGTGGAAGGCAATAGAAAGGGAACTGAATTCAGGGAATAATAGCATGTAGGAAATTCATTTACATGAGCTCTTTACCTCTGAGCAGCCCACGACACCAGGTACACAACCGGGGGTTTTCTCCCACTTTCAACCTGAATTCTCAATATGTCAGCTTACTGCATAGCGCCATATGAACTTTTGGACCCAAGCAGGCTGCATAAATTTTAGGGTGCAAAGAAACTCAAGCTATTGTCTTGTCAAAACTGTAAATAACCTGCATCCTCCAAGTAGGAGTCAAATACTTTCTAGCTATCAAGAGGAACTAACGTAATACCTGGGGTATCATTATTCCTACACCAACTACTCAATGGTATTTCACATATTCAGCCAGGATGACAACTTAGGCCTGTGTAGTTAAGTTTAATATTACAAGTATCTATTTTAATTTTCTGTCTTCTGAAGTGCTTTAGCGCCTTTGATGTTATTTGGATGCTTTTTATAGTATTACAGAAAAAGCAACAGTAGACATTTAAGAAGCCAGACAATAATATAATCTGACAAATTTTCTTGCAATTATCTCCACAATTTGACTAAAACAGACATGGGACCATTCCTAGAAGCAAAGCCACCTGGACGTTCTTTGAGGAAACAGAATTTATCAGAAAATGCCAATTGGGTCTTGTCTACACTACAAAAAATTGTTGACATGAGATATGTCCACATTGCTGGACTGATGTCCACTATGGCTGATCTTCACACTGCTCTCCCTGGGTCAGTGGAGTGTGTCCTCACCAGGAGAGCTTCCACTGACCTAAAGGGCAGTATGGGGAGCTGAGGGACCCTATGGGCCACCTGCTGCCCCTCCCATTCCCTGGTACCAGCTGGGAGCCAGGGTAGCAACACAGGGACTTCTTCTCCCCTCCCTGCTCCCAGCCAGGCTCCAGCCGCCCGCCTCCTGCCTGCGTCCCAGGGAGTTTGGGAGCGGGGTGGCAGCCGCCTGCATCCAAGCTCCCAGCCGGGAGCGGAGAACTAGCAGCCCCAGGCTTTCAGGTAACCTACCGGGCTTTCTTGTGAAGTTCACAGCAGATTTCACTGCTATAAAAGAGGATGTGCATCACGGTAGCTCTGTCAACAAAAGCCCTTCACCTCTCCTCCAGGTGATTTTGTATTTAAAAAACCCACGGGGCAGTTTTGTGGGCGGGGCAGCGACTGTAGCGTGTACACCAGCACTGCTTTGTCGACAAAAGCTGACCTTTGTCCACAAAACTCTAGTATAGCCCCCAAGTGTCTTGTGAATGTGGCTGGAAAATATCTGGTGCCCTGCCAGCTGCCTGGTGGGCTGCTGGGGGCTGAGGGTTCCAGGGTCCATGGCTCTGGGCAGCCCTGCCATGCAGACTGCCCTAGGGGTGGGGCCCTAGGTCTCCAAAATTTGCTGTGCCACCATGCCAGGGCTTCCATGCTCCTTGCCGTGAAGCTGAGAGCCTGGAGGCCCTGAAAACCGCAGCTTACTCAGGGGCTCGCAAGACTCCCAAGCTCCTTGCTGCAGACCCAGGACTCTGGAGGTTTTGCTATGGGCTTCCAGGGTCTGTGGCTCTAGGCAGTCTGCATGGTAAGGCAGTCCCAGATCCTAGGAGGCCAGAAGCTGACAAGAATATCAATTTCACTTGGAGCTGCTCTCCCGGGGAGAAAATTTCACTTCTGAAACGATTTTTTTTCCCGGATTTCCCATTCACAAGGAGTTTCTAAAACATACGGTTACATTCCAATACAGAACAAAACAGAAAATCAAATTCAATACAGAAAATCAAAATTTCTCACCAACCGTCCTGAGTTACGGCCAGCTCTTCCAGTAAATAAGTAGTCTACAAACAGTTTGACAGACTTGTGGTTCTAGTCCTCCTAATATTGATTTTCCATGTATGCAACTGCCATAAAGATATTATAAGATCACATATCACAGAAATGATGGTATGTGCAATTGTGGTAGAAAGGAGTCCACAAGATGATCTCAGCACTAAGTTGCGATCTACACGATGAAAAGTGTGAGAAATGTTGTAGAAAACTCTGACGTGAATATTGCTGATTTATACAAGCTACTGGTTTCAATAGGGCTACTCACATACAGGTTTGCAAGATCAATTTTAAATTTCCCAATTTATTCACATAATCTATAGCAACAAGTGCCTTTAATTTCGGTTCACTAGCCATTACAATTTAGCACTAATCATTACAATTTAGATAGTTGGGACTATATAGGTATTTTCTTAAATATTTGATCAATTACTTAAAATGAAATTATTTCCAAAGAGGTTAGGCTTTTACCACTTTCAGACAATTAACGTACCATCAAATGCTGTTCTACTTAATCAAGCAAAAAGTCCTACTGAGTGAATAGCAGAGCTAGCTTTGGCATTAATTTTCAGTTTCCTTAATACTGTGAGTTTAAGTAAGCAATAAAGATTTACTTAACTTTTTTTAAAGTTACGTATGTAAAACACATATTTATTGATTAGCTATTTAACAGTATTGGGCAGATGATATTACATAAGGAATGTTATATTCTCCCTCTTCTGGTCATACTTAAAAAACGCAGTTTGTAGGCTTTAAATATATAAGACGTGAATTACATGTCAGTTGCTTTGCTTGGCTTCTGTAAGTCTGTAGCATCTTTCCGGGAATTAATAACAAACATTGTCACTATCAGGAAGTTACCAAAAGGTCAAACAAAGAAAACTGGTAATCAGTAAATGTGTAAATAAATACTCAGTAATTTAAAAAAAAAAAAAAAAATCTACGTAAGACCTAATCAGAAGCTTGAAAATAATTTCTATTTGGTACGCATTAACCGTCTCTTGACTTTTTACAAGAGTATAACATTAATGCAACTTTTTGATTAGCTATGATTTTGTGTACCACTGTCAGAGATGAGAACACAACTTCGGGAATGCTGTTTGCTTGCTGCGTGGCCAGCAGAAGGCGCAAGTATGCACACAGCATTACTTGGTGTGTAGACCCGGTCTCAACAATTTTCTTCCCTTTAGTAAAAGTCCTGGACATTTTCTCCAGAACATAATATACTCTAAGATCAGAGGGCATTCTTCATAATGCTATTAAAGCAGTGATACAGCCTACTGCTCACACCCATATCTTAAGTGCCCTTATGTTCTAAAAAGTATTACTTACATTATAGAAATAAAATTTTATACACAAACTAGAGCAATAGGAGAAAATGCACTGAAGAACGTCACAGGCAGAAACTGCATACTGAAGCATTCCAGTAAGCGCGTGTCCACATGCGCCCATCAACATCACAGGCATTGCGGAAGAAATGTCCAAAAGGGGCTAACACTTTTTCCCAGTGCATACAGAGTTATGTGAAGTGGTGCCTTCACAATGATATTAATGCAATCACTTTCACCGATCTAATTTTAAAGGAAGAAGCCATGATAGTGTTTTTACTGTCATCCTCTTTCCCCTCCTTTCTTCTACGTTTCTAGTTTTTAAACAGAAAAATTGCCAGTGTAATTCCATCCATTTATTATTTACTTTTCTCCTTTGAGCCTATTCCCCCTCGTCTGCCTCACTGTAGTTTCCTCTTTCAATATTTTAGTTCAGTTCTGCATTTCACTTGTCGGTTTTTAGCTATTTTCCTTCCTTTTCATGTTTCTTCCCACCCACTTACCCTCAGTCTCACCTTCTCTCAATTTTACCACCACCGATGGTTCTTGGGTTTTGTTTTTTAGCACTTTTCTCCTCCATGGAATTGCCCAATCAGATTACAACCACTGAACTGTAGCATTGTAGGGGCTCTCTTGATAAAGGCTTACTTTTGCTGCTAGTGTCACCATCAATGCAGTACCTCTTGCTCTGTTCTCTAGGGCAAGATACTACCGTGTTCTTATTTTCCCTCAGCATACCAGCAGGCCTAGAGAAGTGCAGCGTAGTTATCACTTCTGAGGGAAAAGGAGCTTAGCAGAAATCAGCATAACTCAGACACAACAACAAGGGAATATGTGAATGGCCCTTCTTAGGTGAGAAAAGGGAGATGATTGTGAGGAGTGGGGTGGAAGTGAACGATGGGAGGATATAGTTTCATGTTGCACAGATTCTATGTATACATAAAAATAACTTCCTTTCTGACAGTTGGAAAAAATAAGTCTGTCTCTATCAGGTTCCCAGAATGCTCCTTTCTGGAATTATAAATGCTGTGGTATTCATCTGAGATTTGCATTTCTTAGAATAGTCTACAGTCATGAGAACACATACTTCTCAAAAGAAACAATTCAGGAAGTCCTTATAAACCTAGAACTGTTTTGAAGTTGGTACACATTTCAGGATTAAATCTTTTGACAGTGTTCTTTTAACAGTGAGTCCTTGTCTTAGAGGTTTCCAACTAAGGGCTACCATCTCTTCTCTCCCCTCCATGCTAGTAGGAAGCCTGTTTCATTTTCTTCTCTGGAATAAGGCTCCTCCCCACCTTCCTGGCATTCCTCCCCCAAACAGGTTGCAGCTTCAAACTCCTGTACACAGTGCTGCTCTGGGCTCCATGCCAATTCCTCCACGCCTCTGGCCTGCCCCCTCGATGCGTGCCACCTCCTTTGGCTTGGACCCAGACTGAAGGAGTGGTTAAGAACTAGAAAAAGCCCTTACTTACAGTGGGCGAAGAAATCCTTCCAAACATACACAGCATGTAAATCGATGCAGTCTGCAGACAGTCTGAAACAATAACGCTTAGACTGCTGTGATCTTCCCATGTATCTTGATGAGGACTAAATGATGAAACTTAATATGATCATTTACAAGTCAATATTATTAACTATCTCAGTGCTGATCATTTTAGAACAAACTAATGGTCTTTCTCCCACAATCCCAAATTACCACAATCCCAAATCCCACAATCCCAAATTACTGCTTACAACTTGCCCAGTGGGGACTTTGTTAAGCGCACATAACTAACCACGGTGTCATTTATTAAAATTGCTAACCTTTTTGTTTCTGATCCTCCCTCAGTTCTGTTTAACAATATGGTGCATTTAGGTCAATTATTCCTCCTCTAAGATTTGCTTCTCTGTAGGAAGATGAGGATGACTCTGGCTTCTTCCCTACCAATACTGCTGACTTTTGCTTCTTCCCCTTACTTTCCCGTCTTAGACATCAACCCTGAAAAGGGAACCACCATCCACATGTAGTCCCAAATCTTAAGCAGAAGAATCACTGCTCAAGATTGGGATTTTCATGGAAGACTTTATATCTCTACGTAATACCTTAATTTGAAAATACTTCTTCAACTTTTCCCAAAGGGAAGAGAAGATATTCTCTGCTGTGTTTCATTTACGAGGTCATTTCTGCATTGTGTACTATCTGCTCTGGCAGATCAGCATGGAATTCAGTTTGCATTAACCAATCTGAGGCAAGGAGAGAACAAAGCACAACATGGTAATTTTACATGTTAAGTGTTTTAGTACATACTGTACAATATGCATGTAATGTATGTATTGTATATAATGTATTGTATGTAATACAATGTATGTAATGTACAATATGAATGACAGCTTAAGCCATAAACTATAAAATGACTTTCCTTAGTTTTTAAGTTTGAAACCCAACACCACTGTGTTTGGTTATCCGATACTTTATGCCTACAATCATGGCTTGAAAAAGCCATGTGCCCCCAACAGGGAAGCAGCTTTACCAGGCAACATCCATCAACTTGTTCAAAAATGAAGCTTTAATTTAACAAAGTTTAACAACTCGATGTGTGTAAGGAAATACTTCTAAATATGGACTGAATGTGACATTACAATTAAACACGGTACACGACTACTTTAGTCTCTAAAATTGCAGCAGGTTATAACACCTTGGTTATTTTTCATCTTGGCTCGGAGTACTCGGCTAACAGGTTATGGGTATATGTTACAAGTCCTGCCTATCGCCCTGGTTTATTTACTGTGAGTTTCTTTCCAGGTGGTAGTACTTTTATATTTAATGATGTTGTATTTAAACATAACTAAGTAATCAGTTGAAACATTTTTTTGAAACAAATCCTATGCTAAACTCTGAGCCTTCCTGGGAATAGGCCAAAATGATTCTTGCAGAAGGTATAGAATTTCACATAGCTCTGCCAAGAAGAAATTAAGTTAGTCGTTACTGGGCCCAGAGACTAAATTCCTGCTGCTGGTATCTAGACTTCGAAAACTACTGTACGAGAACTGGATGCACGTCTAAATGGAACCTCCTGAAGTTGCCAGTGATAATTGGCTAAATCAGAGATTAATTTGGGCTGAGTGTGTGTCATATACCACCTGTGGCTATTTGACAATATGCTTGGCAGTCAGCTAGCCCATTTGTAAAAAAAAAAACCAGAGGGTTTACAAAGTTTTATTTTGGCTATTAAACCATTACAGGAGGAGGGTTTAAGATTGCTGGTTTCTATTGAAATTCCTACTGTTTGTATAAAGTATTTTTATACCAGTGAAGAGTCCTGGATGAACAGCAGGCACTTTATCACAGAGAAAAATTAGTCAACTGCCAAATGGATTGCGAAATGTAATGAAGCCCCATCCATCCAAAAGACAGAAGAGTTCATGGAATCCTCTACAAAAAAGCCCAGGTGCCATGGTTTGGGAGCCAGATTCAGAATGTCCCTTTCCTATCTGCTTTAAATGTTGACTTGTACACACACTCCATCTTTGACGTTGTGTGTTTGCAAACCACTCTCTACCTTTTCTAAAAAACAAACACCTACAAGTTAACATACACACGACTTCAATACTGATGTCAAATTTTCAGTGCAGTAAGCTCCTGGTTTATAGTAATCAAATAAAGCTTAGATTTATATTCCGTCGACACTGTGGGGAAAGCAACCAATTGTAATAGGTTATGCGGAAGGATTTGTGATACTAAGTTTAGGTGATATCAGAACACATTAACTTACTACAACATATTGCAATGGTCAAGCACAGCAACACTGATTACAATTCTCTCTGTCAAATCCAAGAAGAGTTAATGGGGTCATTTATCTTGATTAAAATCAAGTTAGGGATATCATTTCCAACCTGGGTAAAAGGTTTTGAAAAATTTACCAGACCCCTACTAGGCAGAAGACAGAGGATCAAAACCTGCTAGTCAGAAATGGATGCAACACCTGAATGAGTGTAGGTGGAGGAGGGGAGGGTAAGCTAAAGGGCTTACATAGTGAGACGATCAGGTGAAGGCAACTGGGGATGAGTAGCCCAACCCCCTAAAGCCTGCAGCTGCTGGGAAGAGAGTTGGTGCTAAGATCACTATCAGGGAGCTGTTCTTGGACTCTGTCTTTCCTATCAGCCTCTAGCTAACAGGTTTCTGACAAAGTGACGGTCCCTTCTCCCAGCCTGTGAAAAGGAACAGGCATTTTCTGTCTCTTCTCTTCCTCCTGGCTGCTGTAAGGCTGGGTGTGTTCTTTGCTAGTCCACCTCTAACCCTAGAGCTCTCCTTACTGCAAAGGCAGGATACAGGGGGCTCTCCTATTTTATCCCCCCCCCCAGGGGCTCCCTGCTGAGTTTTGCAAAAGAGCAGCAAGGTGAAACTGACATTCTGAACAGTTAAAATCACTGCTGCCCACATAATAGCAGAAGTGAAGCTGAGCAGTCATTAATCTCCTTTGTCACTGCATGCCAGAGCTCTGAGAATCAGTAGAGGCACCCGCCATGCCTGCCTAAGGGCTCAGGAACAGTGTACCATATCATTTTCTATTTCCAATAGTTAGCACTTTTACAGCTGTCTACAACCATTCAGTAAGTAAACAGACAACATCCCCTATAGATGTAGAAACAGGCACAGAGAGGTGGAGTGCCTTGGCCAAAAGAAGGAAGGTAGTCACTAGCAAAGATGAGAATGCAAGCAGCCTTGGCCTTCCAAACCCATGTTTACGCCCATGAGAACATGCTGCTTCTCACACAGCTGAGCTGCTTCCCTTCCATGTAGCCAGAAGCCAGACTAGCTACTTAGCAGGTAAGTGGATCACTGCAGACATTTGGCAAACAACCAGCACAGGATGGAAAAAGCCAGTGAAAGCTCTTGAACCACCACCTCCAACAGCCCAGGTGTCCCCCCACAACCATGCCTTGCTCTGGAATCTCCACTAAACACTGAGGGAACCATGGCAGTGCGTTTCACATGCCACAAAGACCAGCCACGAGCTGAGGTATGTGGAACCATCAACATTACGTTTTTTCAGGGGGAAAAACACCCCCAAACCAAACATAACACCACACCCACTGGAACAAACTTTGAATCGCAATAATCCGTTTCCATCAGTTTAGAGTGGTCATCTGAAACCAGAAGGGCTCATAAAAGATCAGCCAGAGATGGACGGTGAGGAGAGACTAGGAAGGAACTCAAGACAAATCTCAGGATGCCACTGGAGAGCCACAGAGAGGGGATGTTTATACAGAGTAAGATTCTGCAGTGACTGCTGCTGAAGGAAGAGTATAGTCACCTCTGGATCAATGGAATTTATTCTATAACAAGACAAAGAATGAGGAATTCCAAATTCTCTTCTGAATGTAAAGAAATGTGCTTCTGACATACGCTCATCACCATAAATAAAAAGTGTAGAATAATTTGAATACACTGTATGCAGACAATACACACAGTATAAGCAATCTATCCAAAGATACATAAAGAGATTGTACGAAGTTTACTGTGTGGCCAATGGCATATTTTCCCAGCCAGGACTTAAATCTGATGATCACTGATAGAAACAAATGCATTTCTTCCCTCGATTAAAGCAACTTTTTTCTCTCCCCAACAACAAGAAGGTTTTATGCATAACAAATATGAAATTGTATTTGCAATTCAATTTTAAATTATCGTATTTATTCTATAACAAACACCAGTCATAGCCGACAAACTACAATTATTAAATATCTCATATTTGTTTTACTGCCTCAAGAAAAGTAAAATTCAATTTAATATTATGACGAACAAAGAACAGCTCCAAATACAGACAAATACAAATTGGACACAAGTCAAATACATTTTAAATAGATTTCTGTGTAATTATAACTTTTTGCTAAAATGTTAAGTGTGGTTTTTAAGTAAAATTGTATTTCGATTTATCTAATTGCATATGGTCTAGAAAAAATTTAAAATATGAACTAAAAAACCTTCTCAGCCTGCCTCGTCTCGTATTTTATCACAAACATACTTCGGAGGAAATTAGCTCATTAAGTTCAGTGAGTAGTTTGTTTACCCTTCCACTGACAAACCTGACATTTTGAAAGCACATATTCTACTGTGGAAACTAAAAACCCCACCACGACAAGCTTCAAAGAACACTAAGTACAAGCAACACATGGCATTAAAAGTTGTATAGTATTTTAAGAGATTATCTCTCCGGTAATATTCCAAAACAACAACAAAAACACTGGAAAATGTATATATAGTCATGACTTAACAGCTTTTGTGATTTTCCCAAACATGATGAGACCTGCCTTTTTTTTACGCCTTGAAATAAAACTATAAACTATAGATTTCATTGAGTAGAAATTCTAATCTTGAGAAAAATCTCAAGGAAATGATCTTCACTTTTAAAAATGAGCACAAATCCTCTATCTTGTTACTTAATGTAATTTGACAACGTTTGTATTTCACTTTGGAAAATTTTATGTATTTATATCATTTTTTCAACTCAGGCATGTTGAGTCAGCTAAGTACACTGCCGTTTGGTATTATTAATTGCCTGTCTGTCATACTGACGAGCAGCTTTCACATTTATTATAGTTAAAACTACAAACAATCAATCTCCAAATAAACTGAAAACAGCTAAATATTAACTAGCCAGTTTCATACAGAGCCACATCAATATGTCCTGCTCACCTTTCTGAAATTACTTAGCAAACCAAACTCTTTGAATAGTTTACAACTCCATCCATCCACATTTTACTCAATCATTAACAACTCCTTTCCAAATTTCTAAACAGTGGTATTAGACAGACAAGGGGTCTCTCACCAGAAGTTGGTCCAATAAAATATATTACTTCACACACCTTGTCTCTCTAATATCCTGGGACTGACATGGCTACAACTACACTGCGTAGACGGTTGTATAACTTTCTTATTGTTCTTAATAGGCCTAACAGATACTGTCTTACCACTGTCTTTTTAATTTATGTTAAAGTTCTCATTTATTGATTTAAATTGAGGCTAATATTTCTAGTATCCCAAAAAAATTCAGATACATTTTACATGCATACAGTATACATACACAAGTGACAATTTTTTTTTTAAAGTGATAAAACCTGAAAAAGTTTACTCTTTTTTAAAATAGGAAAACAAATGTGGTTTTCCTTCTTTTTTTAAAGCAAATGTAAGGCATGTGCAAGATTCTGAATTAACACACTTGGAAACAAATCATCTTTTTAGACACAAAACCAATTCTACGCCGTTAGTGGCAGTGCAGGTTTCCATACACCACCCGACTAATATCTTCAATCTGTAGGGGTGAGACAGTAATTCAGTTTCTAGGCCCACACAATTCTTCAACAATGCGCTAAGCCTGCCAATGCAGCTATCACGCTAACAGCCATGGCAATGGTTTCTATGATGCGATCTTTTTGTGAGGAACCGGACAGAGATCATCAAGGGCTTGTCCATACTATGGGGACTACAGTGGCATAGCTACAGCCCCGCAGCTATAATCCCATAGTCCAGGCACAACCTTCAGGCCAGGGAGAGGGGTGTGTGCACATGGAGACGCACACGTATACCCTATATGTTTTGTGGAGAAGAAAGTGGAGGAGGAGGTATACTGGGGGTTTTCACCATGTTCTGTATTAGCATGTTTAGAAAAAGTCTGCTAAATTTCTCAAGCCTTGCGTACCCAAAACTGAATACCAATGGGTCCCAATCACAGCTAGTTGACATTAGTAACCCACCCCCTCCTTTTTGGTAAATTGTTTACCACTATGAAGAGGGGTAGTGGAAAGTGTCTGAAAAAATATCCACCCTCCAGCATTGACTATTTTACATGAAGTTAAGGAATACTTGAACTGTATAGCACTTTCGATTTTCGTAGTGCTCTACAAACATTGTGTTGGTTGATGCTAGCCAGACACTTCTAGCATAGTTTATACACAAATACTTCATCTGACTATTAAAACAAATAATTGATACTCTTTAAAATAAATAAGCTTCCTATTTTCAAGTGCACTATGTTTGCTCAATATAGCAAAACCTGCAACTATAGTTTTAGCTCAATTGCAACTGTATGACATTTAAAAATAGTCTTACATATTAAAACACACACACACACACACCCCCCATTCAAAACTGGACAACACAGATGCAGTATTTAAAGGGTTAGACGTTCAAACACTTTACTAATCTCAACAAGGACCATCCTTTGCACTCCTGAACGTTATTTTTAAAAAGAGTAAACATTTTGTGATGAACACAGGCTACACTCTTATACTGCATTTCCACTATAATGCTGTGTGCACCATCAGCTTTGTAGATCACGAAGAGAGATAATCAAAAATTGCCAGTCTTAATCCTGATTTAACCTCACCCTTAATTATTAAAAATGGTTAAGCACTTACCATAATGTGATTGAAATGCCTGTGGTTTTACGACCTGATTACAGTGGTTACACATCACCAAATAGAAATCATCATGAGCTGGGCAAAGACCAAATATTGGCATATCTAAAACAAAAAGACAAAGGGCATATCTCTCAGCTGCTTACAATTACTGAAAAACAATTGTGTTAGAGGACCATATAAATGCTATCACTGAACTATCATTTATAGCACATTTCAATACATTCTGAAAGTGAGAAAAAAGAACAGTACAATAGTTAATGTTGAAATATTACAAACACCACATATTTTCCTCCAAAGTTAAATACAATATAACTGATTCTTGTTTGTACACCTCTCCCAGCAATCTGATGTAGGAGTGATTATTTCATACCATCTTCCCATCTTCAAAAGGATAACAGAAAATCATTAAATTTTTATGACATCTCACAACACAATATATGCTTTATATATATATATATATATTCAGAAAGCAGTTTAAGTTATATTCTACTTTCTTTAAACAAACGCTAAAATCAAGATTGTTTTCTATTTAAAATTTTGTAACCATTTAAAACACACAGTCATTTACCAGGCAGTATTATGTGTCTAATGGTCTTATTTGTTTAACAGTGCATTATATTCCAGCCATCTGGTACCAGAGATCTGTGTAACAGGCATAAGAGGGAGAAAGAGATAAGCGTACGTCAGACTGCATGTGTATTTCAGTGATAAATACACATACTTTCAGTCTTTTCATATAATTAGTTTCTGAAATATAGTTATAAAATCCAGTTTCTTACGTATTAATGTTTAAACACTTACCAGTAATTTCTGAATGCAGTAAATACAAACTCTACTACAAATCTTAAAAATTTATTACATTTAAAAATGAAACCTGTAAAACATTATCCAATTATTCAGTTGTTCTAAAAACCAAGCACATAACTAAACAGGTAAATGAAGTCTCCCGAAGGTATGTGGCATAAAGCGATCAGTTAACATTTAAAAAAAAATTATACGTAATTTAAATTGTTAAAAATATCTTCTTACCTTAAAGAATGCTAAAATAAATGTATGCATTCATGTGCAAATATTAAAACATACTTAAATGCAACGTAATTATTAATTTAATATTTACAATATTGTTACAGTTTTTAAGCATTAGCATGTCATGGATATGAATGTGTTTCATATATTTCACAGGAATAATAAACTCTGGGAATTAAACATTTTTGAATTATGTGAGAATTTAAAATTGATTTTATAACATGTAACCTTTTCTGTGGGAATGAATATAGCCACGATCCTGCAAGATGATCTACAGAGGCGCACCCCAGCACTCTTTCAGAAACCCAAACTCAACAGGACTCTTCACAGACAGAGCTTACCCACACTGATTAGCTGCCGGTCTTAGGGCCTACATTTGTAATCAGAAGATATTTTTTAAATGTAGGGATATTTTCTTTTTAATTTTTTTTTTTTAACTACTGTAATTTAAAAAAAAGATATCTGAATTTTAAATTAAAATGATATAAAACAAAACACCCCGTGCAATGGCTGCCATTATATGCGCAGATGTGGATAAATCAAATATAGATTGAGTGTAACTGTGATACATCACATCTATAGTCATCTGTTTTATTTAATTTTCTCATATATTTATATTTTTAAGTGCCTATCTAAACCACAGGTGCTTATACAGAAAGTGAAATTACATTAAAATATAAATATTATTAACAATTGTAATTTGATAAATAATCATGGTCAACCATTTTATAATGTGTGCAAATACCAAGCCGAGCTTTTACATAAACAATTTATGATATGCCGTTAGAGAAATATTTGGTAAAACTTCAGATGACATTTAAAATTATTATAAGCAAGGCAAAGCACAAGGAAATATACCGTACCGAATACAGCGGGGAATAGACACTACATTAATAAACAGTTCTTTTCTGATACCCGCCTTCCCTGATAAATATTAAATTATTCATGGTTTTAAGCCACCTTTCTGCCCTCCTGCTGCTGGGCTTCTCTTGGGGCTAAAGAGATGCCCCAGTATAAGAGGGGCAGCTCGCAGGGCCTGTTTAAGTAACGTCAGCATCGTGGGATGGCCCTATGGGCCGCAGTGCTTTAGGATATAGTTTCTATCCCCAACACTTCTTCCTACTGCCACCATGCTCTCCCTATACCAGGGCTTGTCATGGCCTCCTTGGAAAGTGGCTTTAGAGCTGGGCTCCACAGTGCTTAAGTAACATATGGGAGGGAACAAAGTGAGGTTTGATTACAATGTAGGCTTTTCACCATTTCCCGCAGAATGCTAAAAACAAATGTTAGCAACATGGGGAAAATATTGCCTATTCCTACTTAACCGACAAGACAGAAAGGACTTATTGGCATTAGTTTGAGACACCATCACTATAGTTGAAGTACCCGTTTCTGAGTATGCAGAAAATATTGAGGTGTAATTTAAAATTACAAGTGAATTACCTGAATGCCTCAAGGTTCATCAGAAATTTTCACAAAGACAAAAATGTATTCCTGTACAAGTTTCAAGTTCCAGGGCAATTTTTGGATGATGTGGGCATACCTGTTTCAGGTCATTCCTGTGCGGAACGTATGGAAGGAAATTATACATAAAATTTACATTGGGAATAAATTTGTTTCATAAACAGGAGAGAACCAAAGCACAGGACAGATTTCCCAAAGTGCGTACATTAGACTCTTGGTCTACCTCACAACCATCTATCTTAGGGTTCATTGCTGCTGTTCATCAACATAATACCGGAGTGACTTCCAATAGCAAGGTTCCTACTGAACTTCATGGAATCGCTGGCTCTTCTTTGTTTTGGGGCAAAATTGTTTTTAGAATATGTTTGTTTATTGTTTTGATGCGTGGCTGTTTTTCCTGAAGGCAGGAGAGAGGGAGTGGACACCGGATAGACCCGTGTTATGGTGTTATTCTTCAAGACTTTTTTGAGGAGGAAGGCTCTAGCAGCACTTCCAGAGTTGATTAGGTGAATCCAGAGTCTGTCTTTAGGAAGTTTCTTCCATAGCTGCACCCCCTCAGCCCAAAATGCTTTGTCCCCGGCTCTCCTGCATTTCATCCTGGAATTTGTGACAGGAGCATAACTGTCTCATTGGGTCGTCAATTGATTTTCAGTCTTTAATGTAGTTAGGGCCACTGATCCATGAACTGCCTTGAAGATTAGGACCAAGGCCTTAAACTGGCGTCTATGGGACTTCGGCACAGGCCCAATGTGCTCAGTGTGAATTAACACTCTCTACCTAAACTACTAGAGACCCAATATTTAGTGTGAGTAACATTTATAGTCTCACAGAAACGTAGGACTGGAAGGGCCTCAAGAAGTCATCAAGTCTTGCCTCCTGCACTGAGACAGGACCATGTAAACCTAGACCACCCCTGACAGGTGTCTGCCTAACCCAGTGGTTCTCAAACTTTTTAAATGGAACCCCCCCATGGACTTTTGTCTAACACAAAAGGGGGGGGTCCTTTCAGAAAAACCGGGGGGGGTTGCTTCCCACACTGTAGGCCCTAACAATCACGCCAACCCCACTTCCCCTGAACCGCCCCCCTCCTTACAGAAAAAAGACAGGGCCTACAGTACAGAAAGCGCAGCAGAAGCAACATGGGGATCAGCATGCACCGGCAGTAGCGTGGGGAACGTGACCGGCAGTGGCAGAGGGCTGCTGCGGGGGATGGGTGGCAGCTGCTTCCGTCTCCAAGGAGCATGGAGCTGGACCAGCTCTGTCCTCTGCTCCAGGACCCCCCAAGATCCATCTTGCGCCCCCTCAGCATCTCCCCCCATTTTGAGAACCTCTGGCCTAACTTATTCTTTAAAAACTCCAATAATGGGGATTTCACAACTCCCTGGGAAGCCTGTTTCAGAACTTAACTACCCTCACAGTTTGAGAGCTTTTCCTCATATCCAAGCTAACCCTCCCTTGCTGTAGATCAAGCCTATTACTTTTTGTCCTACCTGAACATGGAAATCAATCAACACCCATCCTCTGTTATAACAGCCCTTAACATATGTGAAAACTGTGATCAGGTCCCTCTCAATCTTCTTTTCTCAAGACTAAACATGCCCACTTCTTTTAACCTTTCCCTCATAAAAGGTTTAGAAAATCTGACCTATCATTTTTGTTGCTGAACTCTGTCCAATTTGTCCATGTTTCCTAAAGTGTGACACCCAAAACTGGACACAGTACTCCAACTAAGGCCTCACTAATGCAGAGTAGAGCAGGACAAAACCCAGAATGATAGCAGCCTTTTTTTGCAACTGCATCACATTGTTGACTCATCTTCAATTTGTGACCCACTGTACCGCCAGATCCCTTTTGCAGCAGTACTACCACCTAGCCACCACTTCTTCCCCACTTTGTAGTTGTACATTTCGGTTTTCCTAACTGTAGTACTTTGCACTTGTTATTGAATTTAACTTTGTTGATTTCAGACCAATTCTAATGCTTTCCTTCAATGGGCTTGTAACCCCTTCCAACCGTTGTAGTCTGCAAATTTTAAGAGCCTATTCTTCGCTCCATTATCCAAGCTGCTCATAATAACTGGCCCCACGACTGGCCCCCGTGGGACTCCACTAGATATGCTCTCCCAGTTTCACAGCGAACCATCGATAGCTGGCACAAGTCCCGCCAGCTCACACAAATCGTCTGAACTGCACTTTCACCTCAAATCATTACTACACAATTACTTAGGGTATCATCTAATTTAGCTATTAAGAGGCTTTTGGAATATTGGTGTTACAAATCCACACCGTCTGGCACTTCACCTACTTTTATATTGGGGTCAACGAAGGTATTTTATTAGTAATGGATGGATGGAAAAATTCAAGAATGGGACTAATGCAAACACTCCAAGGTGAGGGTTAGGTGGGAAAAAAGCACTGCAATGATCCTATCATCAAAATTATCCTTAACGTATGTACAGTAAAATCCATTACATTCGTTTATTCTTCTTTGTTCTAAAATATTGCCTAGAAGTTACAAACAAGATTGGGTCCCCATTGTGCTAGGCACTGTACAAACATAGAGCAAGAGGTAGCCCCTACCCTGAACATCTTACAATCTGACCGGACAAGACAGACAGATTGGCAGAAAGCAAGCATCACCACCTTTTTACAAATGGGGGAACCAAGGCCCAGAGAGGTTAAGTGACTTGCTCAAGGTCACACAGGAAGTCCGTGGATCTCTGCGGTTCCATTATTTTAATTCTAGTACTGCATTTTACTCTTGGTTTATAAGAAGTTCTGTCCTCTAGTTTCCTACTCCTGTATTCTTCATCCACAACTGAATTAATTACCCATGTCATAATTTTCTTCACTATACTTGTTGAATTACTGCACATTTATTTCAGACGCAAAATGTTTTGTGATTGGCAAACGTCAGGTGCTGAATAATTTCTACTGAAGAGGAAAACATTGCTTTTGAAGGGGCAAGTTGAACTAACCCACAAAACCAAGCAGCAAGAACACTGCAGTTCAGCAGGTCTGCTATGGCAAGGTTCTTTTGAAACCGAGTTGCCATCTTTTGTCCTACATGAGGGATGTGTCATTATGTTTAGGTCAACCTGTATTTTATTCATATTTTTAGTATGGTCTTTCAGCGCCATTTTACTGGGAAAATTCACGCTCATAGGCATACAAATTAATAGTATCCATATACTCTTGCTCCATGACATATATACACAATTCAAACATTTTTATGTTAATGCCCAGCTTTGCATCATTCAGCCACTGATTCCTATCTCAATTGCACTCCACACTCTCCACAGATTCCCTCTTTATTTCAAAGTTTAATCTGAGGTCTTGGTGCTAATCTTAAAGTCTCTTAGCTAGGTTATCTACTACCCACTAAGACAAATTTCTCAATCAAAACTGCTCTTGGTGAAACTTTCAGGTAGCATCAACACTGGGTCCAAAACAGAGGAACAATATACCGAGAAGAGATCAAAATGAGCCCTAAATCTGACTGCTTTCAGAGTCCAGTGCACAACATTTCTCTTTTTTGCAGAAGTGTGCTCGCTGCAGTTTTAGAACCAAGATGAGAGTGAAAAGTGAAACAGAGGAAGAGGAAGAGAAAGAGAAAGCAAAAAGGCAGACAAGAAAAACTACTTACTATTTCAGGGACTTGGTAAAAGGATACAAAATCTGAAGACAAATTTAAGTATAAGCACTACCTTTAAAAGTACTGGATTAATTTTTCCATTTCTCCCTCTAAGTATTTTCAGGTAAAAAGTAGCTTGGTAAATCTAAAATACAAATGTCCAGGCCTGACTTATGTACTATTACTAATATGTTGGTGTTGGTTGCCATTTAATATAAATTGGCAGCGTGCATTCCACAGACTGATGTGAACAGCAAAATGTTTCAATTATCTAGAACACCCGACTCTCATAAAAAGGTAGAACAAAATGCCTTAAGCACAACATAAACCTGATATTATTGTTCAGACAGTTTTTAATAAAATATAGTTAACATTAGATGTCTACTCACTGTAATGTAACATGACAAAAAATCCTCATTGTTTCCTATTAAACACACATCTTCTGAAAACATGGTGAATTCCAGTCAGATTTAGCTTTTCATTTAGGGCCTAATACAAAGCTTACTGAAATAAACAAGAAGACTTCCCATTGATTTCAATAGGTTTAAAACTGACAGCTATTTGAGGAACTTGGCAAATACAAATTAAAAATACACACCTTCCTTTTAAATAAGACACCTTGGCATCCCTCAATGATTTCTTAAATTGAAAACAAATTACACAAATCATACCTTAGGCCTCATTTAGTTCAAGAGAAACTGTTCAGAACTCATAAAATAACTTTTTAATATGATTGGAAGGCCATCTTGGATACTCGAAGACATTCCTTTGCATGCTGGTTCTGTCTTCTCCATTCAAATAAAGTTAATTAGTCCTGTCATTCTAGGATTCAAAATCAAATGAACGCACCATGTTTTAACTTGATTTAAAGAGAAAACATCAACTTAAAATCACACTTTTCTTTAAATGTTTGTGAAGCTAACATTGTTACAAGTAACATAAGAGAATGTTAAAAATAAGCAACAGAAAAACGTGATTGTAAAATGTCAACAGTCGGCAAGGTGACTCAAAACACAGGTGGAGTACGTTAAACCATTCGACACCTTTAAAAACACATTACCAACTCTTGCAATTTACCATGAGTCATGCGGTACCCGCTCCAGCTGCCAGAAACAGCTTATCACAAAATCTCAGCTTCTCTTTAAAATGAAAGGGATGTCTGTAGACCTAATGGTCATAGAGAAAAGCGTGAACCGTAAATGCTCAACACCGGAAGGCAAAAAATGGAACCCTCGATTATTTTCACAAATCTCATGTTTGGGGGTGTCTGACTTGCGATTTTTGAATACTTTGAGGTTGGCCTTTTCCGTTTGGCATTGAGGCTGGCTATTTCAAACGGAAAGGGTCTGTTTAAATGCAGTTCCACTTAAACTGGTTTCAACTACAGAGTGCATGGCCAGCGTCAACAAGGCAAAACTGTACTAGAATCATGTTGAAAAAAAACCTGTTCCACGTAAGTTCAACTAGATATGTTGCCGATATCAGTTGTAATTTTCATGGTGCAGGCAAGACTTACTCGTTGGTGCAGGAGCTCAGTCTAGTCCTTTTTCTACAGCCAGTGGTACAACAAGGCCAGTTCCCAATGCCAGGTTCTGACCATAATAATACAGTAAGCTATCCTAAATAAAGCCTTCCTTTGTTCTAAAACAGGTACTCTCTATTTCTAAGAAAGCCATCTACATCTTTGTGTTAAAGTCTAAAAGAGACCTGGTGTTGTCAAAGCTGACATCACAAAAAACTTATCTTTTACACACACATTCAACTTTCTGCAATGTCCACGTAATCTTTTGAGAAGTTTTATTGTCAAAACAGCATGTTTCAATACCATTTTTCAGAAACAGAGCTAACAGTTCAGCACTCATGAACATTCATGTCTGTCTACATATTAATATTAAAGTGAAAAAATCAAACTGGTATCACAGTTCCACTATGTACTTTGGTAGTCAGCAATGCTAAGAATTACATTTCTAATATGATGTTCATTTTTAATTCGCAAAGCCTGTCTGTCTTTGAGAATCTTGGGTGTGTTTTATGAATGCCAGTAAGTTATCTGCCTTGATTTATAACAAACATTGTTCCAGGTTAAAATATATTTTAGTTTGGACTTCATTCTTCCACAGGAATGTACTATTATGTAAAGAATTTACTTACTCTGTTAATAGCATACAAATATCTGAGAGTCCAAAAGGTATTTTGAAACCAACGGAAGTTCTGGATGCCCATTTCAAATACATTTAATATTCCAATACACAATACTTTAGGTGTTTTTATTTTAAAAAAGTCCAGATTTTACATATTGTCCCTTTAAGTCTATTAGTTGTGTGTAAGTGTGCACGAACATATACACACATATACTTATGGCTATTCTGAAAATGGATTTCTGACCTAAATGGATAATAGCAGTTTGTTCAGGTATATAATACATGATTTCAAAATTAGCTTGTACATCAAAATATATCCACTGCATGATTCCTACACAGATGATTTTTTAAAAAATTTTTTTTTGCAATGTACTTTAACCGGGTTGAAGCAAAATAAAATTAGGAGATAAATGTGTGACCATTAAGAGTCTGATTTAACCCAAAAGAGCAAGGTAATACAAAGTGAAGACAAACCTTGTCTGTGACCTACTTCATTCTACGTATGTATGTTAAGGACCCACCAGTGGTCCACAGAGATCAGGCTAACTATCTGGTGCTAGCTCCTCCTCACCCCTATTATTAATTTTCCAGTAAGTGCACGTAGGTGCCACAGGGCTGTTATTCAGTCTCCACTGGGAGACGAGAGTCCATAAGCTGCTCACTCTATTAAGTTGTCATCCACACTTTGAAAAAGTTTGGGAGCACCTGTTCTAGTGCTTATATTTAAAAATTACAGTATTTCTAGACAGTATTAAGTTGCCTTATTATTCTCAGTTAAGACAGAGTTTGACTTTCCCTGCTTTGCAAGTGATTTAAATAGTTGGTCAGTGAATATAAATATAGTGTAGCTTTTGCAATTAGCAACAAGGGAATTCAGAAAAACATATTCATTTAAAAACAATGACAACTCTTTGGCTTTTGTGAGCTGAAAGAGATTAATTACTTCGTCAATTACGATTTAACTCCTTTTGAAATTATTTAACTGCAGGAAAACTTTAAACAAACACAGCATGCAGTGGCATTTCACTCTGTCTTTTAAATGTGCATCCGCCATCATTTGTGCATGCATGGCGCATGTGCTCTTCCAAACCAGGTGCACATACAACAAATGTAGACACTTTTTGAAAATCTGGCCCATAATGTTCCAAACAAGAAAGAACTTGAATTTCAGGATAAAATACGGCAAGACACGTGGACATTCCCCACACCATGCCACAGTTAATCAGCAGAGATGCCTGGGCTGGAGTTCACTTGGTATGTAAGAAGGAGCTGCTGGCAAAGGGTTCCCTGCAAGGGCCCTTTGACTTTGTAAGAATAGGGACGGGTTTTGAATTCCAATCTGAAACAGCTTAAATCTGTTGATCTTCTGGCACACTGTAAAGCTCATCTGTTTGAGAAGGCATTTATGAAGGGGTGGCTATGACACAGTTCTATGGAGAACGAACTCTAAGAAGAAGAGATTTTGTTTTGTAGCATGTTTGCTGACTGATGATTAGAATTTGGGAGGCAGCGGAAGTAAAGGCTGGTTTGGTTCGGTCATTATTTTTATATTGCATTTTTACTTATGATAAGAACATCTAGAACTCAGTTGTATTCAAACCCAAATAAATCAACAAAATATGTTAATGACACCCAGAATTTATTGCGGTGAAAACTGACAATATAGACACAACATATGTTACACTGCATACGTTTTCCCAGGATTGAGTCATCCTGCATCCCCAAAAATCAGATTCCTGCCCCCACCCCTACCAAAAGGACCTTCGCAACATATTTTAAGTGAAAATTACTTTCTAGGAAACCAAATCACAAACCCACAGCACTGGTTCTCTTTCAACATTACGAGCAAACTCATACCACACTTCTCCCTTTAGCTTTTTCTCTGTTCCTGTGAGGATACAGAATATTGAGATTTACAATTATCCTGCTCTCCAAGTTTTAGGATTCTTAAAAAATTTCAATATCCTGACTATTGACAAGAGCAGAGACACAATAAAAGAAGTACATGTCATGTACCTGCAATGTACAATGCAGCTGGGAGGTCTAATTACAGGGCCAAGAAATAAAGGATATATCATATCAGCAAATAACCGTTAAATATTTGGTAAAATTCCTTGATCACCAATATATAATTACTTAAAAATCTCAAAACACAGTTAAACTGTTTAAAGCTACATAATAATATTTCTAACAACTGTAGTATTTTTGTTCGGATTTGTTACACCTAATCCTCCAAAATTTATTTCACATAGCGCCTTACAAAAGTTACTGCCTTTTTTGGGAACTTGACATAGATACTATTAGATTTAAATTCAGCTGAACAAAACCCCACTACACACAGTTTGTATTCTATTACATGAGGTTATCATCATATTTGAGTAATGAAGCTAAGTCAGCCAGTTAAAACCATATTCCCCATTTGGTCTTCAATTACTTTTCACAGAATGAAAAGTTTTTGTGAAATATAGTTTATAGTACATAAAAAGAAATATATGTACATAATAGTGATGTATGTACACAACTTTTCATCATTGTGCATGTCATCACAGAAATCCATGCAAAGTCCTACATTATATTTGATAAGGTGATCTCACAATATCATAATGTCACATCAGAAAAGTCAGTATATTACTATGTATTTTTTGTGGTAAAAATGCTCAATACATATTCAATAAACTCAAAAGCTCTACATTAATTTAATGTAAAGATTACAAAAATAAACTCAACAGAATTTAGGAAATAGAAAAGTCAAGGGTTTATATGCTAACATGATATCAATTATCTACAGATAATATTTTTGATTGTTAGACTTATGTATTTCTCCATATACAGTGTATAGTGTGTGCTATACAGACTATTTGTCTATAAAAGAGCCAGTTTTTAATTTTCTGATAAGATGAATATTTAAATGTATAGTTAAAACATTAACAGTTTTTGTACTAGATACGCTTTTCTTTTCTTGTTGGCTTTTTACACAGCCAAAGCACACTGATTTACTTTAGGACAGCTGTGCTTTTGTAATAGGTAAAAAAGGTTTCTTGTTTTTTAAAAGCTAAAATGTAGAGATTACAACAAATTGCAGATGGCAGCAGAAATTACTCAGAGACACTAAAAATGCAGAACAGATATTTGTCATGCTCACAACTTTCTCTCATCCATGATGCAGGTGGAATTTTTCTTTTTCCAGGATTTTGGTGTTTCAACAAAAAATATTTACAATCCTACCCCAGGCAAATTATCGCAGCAGAAGCCTATGCAAGGATGGTCAATTCCCTCAACCATCCACGTCACATCGAAGGAACAGATCTGATTAGGCACTCGTAAAATCTTAGTACATACTGACTCAGGTACAGAGCAATGGTGTTTCAAATCACTTACAGCTTTATCAATTCCCCCTGCCCCTCCCCAGCTGAGAGCTGGGAGGACATGATGTAAACCTGACTGTCGTTTTGTGACAAAGAAAGCTATGATACAATAATATGGCAATTAACAAATCAACATTTTTAAAGAATGTAAGCAAATACAGCCCCAGGAATGCTGTAGTCACTATTCTCTCTCTACAATAGTCACGGAGCTTTTTACCAAATCAAATAGTTTGCATAAAAAAGAAGTTCGGAAGCATATCAAATGGTGATATGTTTATGCAACCAATTTAAGAAATCAAACTGAATATTAACAATGTCATCCATTAACACAGATTTTGCTTTCCCTTGTGTTTAATATTTACATCATATACCACACTACATTCTGCTTTAAACCTAACTATTCTAAAATCTTCCCTGCTGACCATGGCTGTAACTCCTGTGTGATAGCACTGTGTGTCAGCGTTCTTTGAAGTGCCACTTCAAAGACTATCCATCATGAATGTGACACTGCACCATTGGACATTTTATATCATGTACCTAATACAGTACCTGAGGCAGCAAACCAGCAGTTACAAACAAGAAAAATCAGAGGTTATTACTGATGATCTTTCAATTGATTCTGAATTCCTATGTGTTAAGTAATCTCATTACCTGAAAAATGCCATTCCCTTCTGTTTTATTCCCATCCCCTGTATACTTGAATATCAACTTCATAAATAAAATGGATTTTGTTTTAATTAAATCTAGCATGGTTATTAGGTTAACAGATGCTTTCCAGTTTTCAATTAACTTCTTTGTCTGCATCATTCTAAGATAATTAATTATTTTAACCAATTATAGAAGGCAATTATTGCTTATTGCATTTCTATTCAGAATGTACTTACTTTTTTTTTTTTTAAATATATTTACATGAATGATAGTTAACTTGATATAACCCACACAATACTTCAGTGAAGTGCAATTTAAAAACAAAAGTATTTCCAAATTTATAAGCAGCTACTTGCCAAATAAGTATGATTAGGGAATACTTCAACAGGATTTTTAAAAATGGTTTCCTGAAGTCAGGAATTGTAAAATCATGATCGTTGATGCCCAACTAATCATACATTCCAGTGAGCACAGAGTTAATAGCATCAAAACCCCCTATGGAAAAGGGAATCTACCTATAGAGAAACTGTCAGCGTTGATTCAAAACCGCATGGTCCTTTAATGGGTTTTTATATATTTAAAAAAACACCTTAGATAAATGTGGACCAAACTGAAGCAAAGCTGACTTATCTGTCCAGTGGTTCAGGACAATCTTCCTATTACACTGCTGATCAGTTGTGGTACAACTCCAACTTATTGCATCCTATAGCATCCTCACATAAGGGGAGATTGTCAGCTATTGTGCTGCAATTTCAAAGATTTAAAGGAAGAAAATTAGCTTTTTGCCCTTGCATGTCATCTGCTGCTTATGTCAGCCCCTCTCCATTCCCATTTCAGCACCACTTCCATACACTTTACAACAGCAAGTTTTTTAAGCACTTTGAACTGTCTTTTCTCTCTCTTTCTTTCTCTCTCCAAAATGCTATACATTAAACATTTTTAGAATAGACCCAGTTTAAGCAGAAGAGATGCCACAGACAGGGGAGTGGGAATGTCTTTGGAAAAGCCACCCGGATGATCTCTTTTTACATATCATATTATTCCAAAATTTAAAAAAAAAACAAAAACAAAAACCTTTAGATTATACTGTGATGTAGAAGGAACGTCTGAAAAGGTTTGATCTGTTTAACCTTTTTTTCTTCTTGTTTTTAATTAGAAATCTCAGGCTTTGACTATCCAGTTTTGGTCCCGAACTCTACAGATGATTGGAAAACCAATACAATTCTGACAGGACTAGATACTGAAATCTGGTAAAGTCAGGGTGAAGGGAATTTAATCAGACTGTATAAAGCTCTGGTTCTATTGGGTTTGAGTAACACTGTTACTGTGTAACAAGCACTTGGGAGAACACCTTCCTTCCCTTGTCTAATGTTCTCTGTGTCTTCACAATTGAGGGCTGTGTAAACTTCCCCTCCACTGCTCTAGTTCTCCCACAAAAACAGGAAAGACAAAAAAGTATTTTAATATTTAGAAAAAAGAAAAAAAAAAAGAAATACAAATTCTACCTTTACACATCATTAAGTAGAAAACAGACACTTCCCCACCTTTTGTATGTCAGCTTTAAGAATGGGATAGGAAAAAAAATATTATGCTATTACAGAAATGTATGGTATGACCTCAAATTGAACACAGCATACAACTGTAGACTCTTATATCTAAAAGGACACAGCAGAAGTAAAAATGAGCAACAGAAGTGATATGAGAGAGAGAAAAACTTCCACATGCAAATTAAAGTGGATTAGGAACACACAGTTCCTGATCCTGACACGTGATTCATGCAAGTGGAGTCCTGCATCCAACAGAGATTCCTAGATTTCACTTGGTCTCTACGTGAGTGCCAGTTTCCTGAACACGACACTCTGTGTTGATCCAGGCCTCGATTTGCAAAGAAGTTCAAGTGGAGGTATTATATGGACGTATAAAATAATGAATCGTGTAGCAAAGGACAACAAGATGCCTGACTGTGCTCAATAATAGGAGACAACACTCAATGACATTAAAAGGAAACAATGTAACATGGAAAAGTAAACTTATTTCTGCAGTATGAACATGTAGAACGTACCACCTCACAGTATTATTGAAAACAAACAAAATGTTCCACACTAGACAAAAGACAACAACAGCAAGCCATTGCTTGAATTACACAACTTTAATTCACAACATCTGTAAAATGCTTTGCCTGGCATAGCTGGTATGTGTGCATGTATTCTCGCACTGGTAACAGCATCTAGGCTGAGGTTCTTAGCTCTGATCTGCCTGAAGTCTACAATGGTTTCTCTCCAATGCAGGCAAGAAGCCAAAAATCACCCCAGTTGAACTTGTTCAGCCAGTCTTCTGAACTCTGTCCCACAATTTAACGTTTCATATTTGGAAATTATTCATAAGCTCTTGTTTCCAGCAACAGTGCTGAGCACTGTAGGTTAGATTCTTTAAGAGTCCCAGAAAACAGGCCTTATGACCACAGCAATAATGGGGACGTTGCAAAATGCTTCTGTCAAAAGCAGAATTGCTGTTGTGCCACATTACACCAGTACAAGAACAGATGATACAACCATTCCCTGCTATCCATATAGGAAATGTTTTAGTGAGATTCAAAAATATCTTTAAATGATCAATAAAACCCATAGTTATGTATCTTACTATGAAGTGTCTGTATTTTAATCCAAGGACTTTCAAGTAGCCTGAAAATGATGCAGGTCTATTTCCCAGCGGATAAATATGTCCCTACATCACAAAAATCATCTGTGGCACCCTTACTGATAGAGACAGCAGGAAGGTAAGGAATTAAATTATCAGAGACTACTATCCCCTTTCTACTCGAGGGGTGATCTGCAGGTCACACGTGAGACACATTGGCAGAGCAATGTGGAGAAGTCTCCACTCTTTCTGTGCTGTACCTGTTCCATGGACCAAGAGAGAAATGCAGACCACTAAAATCAGATCATAAAAAGCAGCTGCTGATACTCTTCTGTTAGCTAGTGCAGGGGTTTTCAACCTCTTTTAGAAACTGTACCCCTACTGTCTCACGTGAAGTACCCCTTCATGGTTTTCACTCCACCGGATGTTACCATGGTTGCAATAAAAGGCACAATGGCCTACAATACGTTCAATACCATTTTCTATTGTATTATTTTTGCACTTCTGAGTCTTCTTGAACAGGAGGCTCCCAGCTGCGTGTCGTGACCCGATGCGCACCCTCACCCACTCCACCACAGGCTAGCGCCCAGTGGCCCCCTCGGTAGGCGACTGCCTGCCTCCTGCTTGGTGCGGTGCGCAGCCAGGAGGTGGGCTGCAGCTGCCCGATCCTTGGCGTACCCCCTGCAGTACTCTGAAGTACCTCCAGGGGTACATGTACCCCCAGTTGAAAACCTCTGAGCTGGTGTATATATTTAAAACAACAACAACAACACCACAACACTTACAAGGAGTACCAACGTTCACAATTCATGGCAAAAAGCAAGTTACCAAGTGGAGTGAGAAAGAAAGAAATTTCCCCCCAATACTCCACAGCTGGCCACATGCAGATTGAGTTCCTCCTCTTCCTCTGAAAGCCCTAGCATAGGCCCTATTTGAATCACCATGACAAATCAGACAGCTGATTGGCCTAGTCATCTACTTCAAAGAAATTTCTTCCCTTTAAACTATTTCAGTAAGAGAAAAATATATATTCTGAAGGCCTTCTATCCAGCCAACATATAATGCAATATTTACTCAAATCAAAATTATATGCATTTTAGACAAACCATATTTCCACTAGAGCTTCACATCACTCCAAAAATTTAGCTACAAGTAAAACAAAACGTTTAGGGCCAAACTCTGCAATCAGTTGTACAAACATGGACTGCATTGACTTCAAAGAGAGTTATGTATATAGATGTATACACACTGAATTTGCTCATGGGTTTTTCTCCTCAAAATACTGAATACAAGAGAAGCCACTTAATAGGAATGACTTATAAATGGTTGCTTTGGCTGAATGTGTCTTGTTTAAAACAAACCAGAACAAGCATTACAGGAATAGTTTTCTGAAATTCTTCTTGAAACTACCTTCATGAAATAAAAGCGTTCTGACTGGAAATTCATTTAAGTCTTACCCCCCAAATATTTCCATTCAATGCCAACAAGAAGAGGCTGCCTTCAGTCTATCTTAATGAAGCAGTATATTTGAGTTTAAATGTTTCACTCTGAAACACAGATCCTGTATTTCAAAAACAACAAGAGATACAAGTAACTTACTGAAAGCAAAAATTATATTCTTTATATGTATTCCGTTCAGACACTTTGTTACTTATGTTACAATAGCACCTAGAGGTCCCAGCAAGGGCATGGTCACATTGGAGCACGCTACTTTGCCTCCATGCAAGTCAAACACCTTTAACGCATTTCAGAGTAGCTCAACTGCAAGGAGAAAATAGACACTTTGAAGCTTTTCTGGTAAAAGTGAAATAAAATTCATTAATTTGAGAGCTGCTTTCCAGACTCATTTTACTTAGTGGATGCCCAGGTTAATTTAATATGTGCCATAATGATGGTGGGGATATTTTGTGCCCTACTGAAATATCCTATTAGAATATAGCCTTTTTTCCTTCTTTGCCATGTCCCTGAACTAGGGAACTATGGTTATTCCACATTAAAATGGATCTATTTTAAACGGGAACAACAACAATTCGAGTTTTATAGTTCAACTACATAAAAAAAAAAAAAAAAAATCACCCAGCTTTTCCCCGGTTGGCTCATTTACAATGACATCTGCTAGGAAAGATGAACATAATGGTACCTTAGCCTTTCCCTAATAAAAAGAGCAACTCAGAGAGTTAGTATCGTTAGACGTTAGTATTGTCAACTTGGAAAGTAACTATGAACTGCCTTGAGCAATTTCAATTAAACAAATGCTTCAATGTCACTAATTTGCTTTTTGAAACATACTTATAGTTGTTGAAAATAAAAAATAAAAACAAACACAGCAATAGTGAGCAGATACAACACTGATATAAATTAATTCTCATCTTTCCTCTACGTTTACTGATCCATTTATAAATTACTACCAGCCTGGACTGCCATTGCTTTTTATTCACTGAAATGTGGTGGCTTCTCTCCATTCACTGATGAAGCAGCTATTTTTAAACATAAGGATCAAAAGAAAGCCAGCTACACAATATAAAGTCATGTCTGCCTCAAATCTGACTCTCCTTGAAAAGATACATACTACAGTCAAGCTCAGTGAATTTTCAGATTCACAGCCAGAGCGCTTGTTCTGAACTCATTCCCTTGCCACACAATTGTGTTGCAGAATTTATAACTTTAATTTAAAAAAAAAAAAAAATCCAGCCTCATGGCTGTGAAAATAACCTTAGAAAGCAAGAATGAATGCAAATTGATGCAGGCTCCATTTCTGTACTTGTAACAATAGTTGTGAGGTGTCAAGAGGATTACCTATCTCAATGGGCTGACCGCTATGAAACCTAGAGAGAACAATTTAAGTAGCATCACTCTTAACATCAACAATGGTCACTGCTGATCGTTTGATCAGAAGGTCCTAGCTAATGTGCTTGACAAACTCAAATCACCTTTCACAGCTGCCCAGATGCTCTGGGGCATGACTGCATGCTCACTGAAGTCAACGGGAAAACTCCCAAGAACTGCTGTGGTGCAGGACCTGGCCTCAACACCCCGGCTAGCCCTGATTCAGCTGCTCTAGAACTCCAGCTTCACTCCTTCCTGACTGCTTCTCTTATGTAGCTCATGAATTTTCAATACAAAAGTCTGTAGCGTAATGAAAACAGAGTCTGAGCAACTGCAAATAAATTGCATTTGACGTAAAAAAAAATAATCAAACACCGACTACTGTACTGATTGATTTACTCATTTTTCATGTTTAACTTATTATGAATGTCCATTTCTTATTTTAATGGAAGTTGGCAGAGCATTTTTGATGCGCCGTACCAGAGTGCCACAGAAGTTAGTTCAACAAACCCTCATGTCACCTACCATTCAAAACCACACAAACACAGAGTTTAAGAGATGACAATACTTAGCCATAGGCTTTTCAAAAACAAAGCTCTGTAAGTATTGTATTTTAGGACTGTGAAAGTTTTGTGTACAGATTTGTTTTTGTTTGGGAAGCCATTAAAAAAACAACACATTTCTTAGTACAAACGTAGCTGGTGAAAGGTGTCTGGCACCTTAAAATGAAGTTCTCTTTATCCCCAGAAAAGGTATACCAAAAGTATCAGCAGTCCAAATTTTCCTACACAATGCTCTGCTTCAACTCTGTTTTGGTGGAATTATAATCAAGGGCTGAGAGGACAGTTCATTATCTATGGTCTCTGCTGAAGCTATAACCAAGAGTACAAATGGGTAACAAAGTAATTTTATAATGTGGGTCTTTCCCATTAGGAAACATACTAAGACCAATAACTCATTTCACACATGCCAAACAGAATTCTAATTAGATATTTCTCATTTGTAACTTTGAGACAGTTAACCAGAATCCTCTCTGCCAATCCATCACACCATACAGTCCTGGTGTACAATACAGTGACAGCCACTAAATACTTTTTTGGGTTGGGAGCAGGAAAAGGGGAGAGGAAAACAAGTGTGTATGTGGGGGGGAGGGGGGAGGAGGAGAGGCACATCATTCACCTGCCAGGATAACTTTAGATTTGAAAACTTTCCAGAAGAGAGAGGTATTTTGACAGCAATAAAACTCCACTCCCCATCCCCCTCCAGGCTCTTTTACATTCATTTCCGCAGTCCTACACTAGCGAGTGAATTCACTTTACCAGATTTTAGTATATGCTGAAGAAATATTGCAAGGTATAAATACTCATTTGCATCAGTTCCTTGTGCTGTCTCCTACCCCAATGCAAAAGTACTGAGAAACAGCAAAATGGGGTTGGTTTGTACACACTGGCATCTTAAA
This sequence comes from Mesoclemmys tuberculata, assembly GCA_007922155.1. Taxonomy (NCBI): domain Eukaryota; kingdom Metazoa; phylum Chordata; order Testudines; family Chelidae; genus Mesoclemmys; species Mesoclemmys tuberculata. The sequence continues at coordinate 10,900,204 of ML677027.1, forward strand.
CAGTAACTGTAGCTTTCCTTCCATTCAAAAAGGAAGAAAAGTGTAACTTTTAGCATGTTGCAAATAAAGAGAATATTTGGACAATTAGAATGAAAGCCAGTGATTATGAATCAAATGTTTCCATGCATTCAAGATGATAAAGCTTTGCCCATATGCTTGTAGTCATTACAGATTTTAGGTTCTAAGCTACAATTTACTGAACTCCTTCATACACACTTTCACTGATACACTATGTTGTCCTCAGTCTTTCAACTCTTTGCCTAAAGCCTACCAATCCCATCTCCACTATTTCTTCCTTATCTCAAGTGCATCTTTGTTCCTATTAACTTAGGACAAGGGCACACCAAAATGAGACACTGTACACTTAGCTGTCACACTTGGCCTAGATGCTGTACCAACGACCCCACATTTGAACATTTCAGTGCAGGTGCTTTACAGTGAAAGAAGTAGCTTTCAAAATCATCTATTTTTGAAGATGGCAAATTGGCAATTTTAGGATAACTTCTGTTTGAGATGACGTCTTTTCTGCACTGCTTACGTGTTTGATGACATAAACTGTTGCAGGAACTCTATATTTCAATACCACATTTTTTGTGTTATTCTTCTTTGCCAGAGATTTCATTGTTGTTTAAGAATACAGCAGAAATCACTGAAAAGGCAATATTTGCCAACCATTACCAGTTATCTCCTATTCTAAGTACAGGGGAACCCATGCTAATTTCAGGTACCACTTTGTGGGAACTGTTAGCTAATGGCGACTTTCTGAGGATCACAAGTGTATGAAAGAGAATTTAAGCATCTGTCAGTTCCTGCTTCTTATTCCTCACTTATCACTATTATTTAGTGAGGTACTTGGTATACCCAACTTCCATTAAGAGAGCCCTGCAAATCTGCGGATAGCTGCAGACTACGTTTGCAGATTGTGACTCGGATGCAGATACAAATTCTCTATCCGGGCAGGGCTCTTATCCATGGAGGCATTAGGTATCTTGCAAAAGCGGGCTCATATTATTACGGCACTGAAAACATGCTGAGTGTTTTCCAAACAGAAAGGAAGACACAGTCCTAGCTTAACTCTAACATGATTTTCTATTTGTAGCACCACAACCATCTCTTCTGCAATAATTGTGATGTCATAATCAAAACCTGGGTTTCAAATAAATAAGAAACAACAGGGATGGAGAGAATGAAAGTGGATACCACAGATAACTTTATAAGTAGCATCCCTTCTAAATACAAGATTGTTCAAACTGTTTAATAGAAACACTTATGATTTTAAAGCCCCATAACTCTCCTTTACAGTCCACCTGTAATTGTTGTATTATATCCCAAAGACCCACAAGCCCTTCAAACACTTTGTATGATGTCCGAATCTTAATATTCCATTAACATAAAGAGAGATATGCAAAGGAAGTTTTCCTGATAAAATATTACAGGTGACTTGCAAAGGGTGTTTTTTCTGCTCATGTAGTTATTTAGTTCAATTTAATAAAAAATATTTACAAAATACTTGCAAGCCAGAAGTGCCTATCTGGCACTCTAGGAACCTTTGACATGATTTAACAAAACAAACAAACAATCAACTCAGCAAAAGCCCTGAGTAAAATCTGAAACCAACTCACCCAAATAAAACTTCACTTTTTGCTTGGGCTTCCTAATCAACGCCAGATCTTCCATTTGGTCCCCCAGCCTGCTCATATTATCCCAGTCTTATCTGGATTGAGTTTGAGAGTCTGGACTAAGGGTATGTTTACCCTGCAATTAAAAACCCGTACCAGTGGACTTGGGCTCAGCTGCGGGGCTGTTTAACTGCCGAGTAGCTGTTCAGGTTCGGGCTGAAGCCAGAGCTCTAGGATCCTGAAAGGTGGGAGGGTCCCTTAGTTAGGGGGGCTGAGCTGCAACATCTGCACTGCAATTAAATAGCACTGCAGCCTGAGCCCTGCGAAGCAGAGTCAGCTGGCACAGGCCGGCTGCGGGTGTCTAACTGCAGCATACACATATACTGCCTTATATCGCCTGCTCCAATCTGTGTCATAAGCACACTGAAGGCGCTGCAGCTAATACCTTCCAACTAACCCTCCTAGCAGCCCCCTACAAACCGAAAAGAAGGGAGATCCAATAAGTCCTGTTGAACATCACATGTCAGCACCTTCAGGGAGGAAGTGCAACTGCCTCACAACACCTTCTAGGAACGCTCAGCAAAGCACAAAGTGGCAGCACCATCCACTTGCATTGAAATATACAGGTGATGCAGCAACCCGATGGGGAACAGTATTGCAAGCTTCTGATAGATCTATCATCAGAAAGGACACCCATCTTCCAATGTTACCAATGCAGTTCCATCTCGTATCCATGTCTGCACACTGATGGACAAGGAGATCTGAAGCATGTAGCTACTCTGGAGGTGTTTTGACACAACTTTCTCTATGATATTAAACGGAAATACAAGATTCAACACTGTACAACAATTAGCCATATTGTGACTGTCAAGTGTTGACCTCTTGAGCAAATGCAACATAACAGCTTCTTTATGGACTTGTCTTCACTAGAACATTAGGTAGCTTTAGAATAACCTTGTGGAGTCATGTTAACTAGCAGGGCGTTAAACAGGTCTTTACAGTGGATACAGATAGGGAAAAGCTGTGTTTAACAGCTCATCAGCTGGCAACGATTAAACCTATAATTCCCGTAGAGTTTAATCACAGCCAGTTGACATGACATTAAACAAAAGTTGTGCCTGTTTATGCTAACTGCAAAGTCATATTAATAGACATGATTCCTCAAAACTGTGTTCTAATTTTCTAGTGAAGAAAAGGCCTAAATAAAAATTGCAACCTGCCCTTCCCAAGGGAGGAGTTAATCTCCACCCATAAGGACTTAGTACTTTTCCACTGGCTATTATCAAACTGGAAGAACATAGATTCAGTGGACAAGTTGTGACATGAAGTTTTCCCAGCACTATGTCAGTGAGCATTACTGGCCTAAACTCAACCCAACAAGACCTAACATTTGTCCCCCCTTAGCTCTTATTCTATAGCCACCAAGCAGACAACTGTGTGAATCTGCCCAATTTTGTCCACAAAGTAATCAAAAATGTCCTTATGAAAGTAAGGACTCTAATTGGCCATTGAGTGCAATCGGCTAGAAACAAATCCACTGGCAGACTTTGTGGATGCTATAAAGTAGACAAAGAACCTCTTCTTCAGCCGTGCAATAAGAACTCAAAAATTCTTTATGATGCATCCAATTCAGCCCAAGACTTTCACCACGAATACTGTCTCTCCTTACATTTCATTTGTTGAAGGTCATCTGTAAACCACTGTGACCGGTGAGGGTAAAGCTTCTGAAGAAGGCACCTATGGACCACTCTATCAATAGGATACACAGAGAATGCCCAAAATGTCTCTCCCCCCCCCAGTATGTTTTTCTCTTCAAAATATCAAGCGTGTCAAGCCTGGTTCTCTCTCCTTTTTTCTGATAGATTTCTTGAGGGCCAGGAATCTCACATGTATAATGTATCTGCTCATAGCTTTTACAGAGAGAACAGGGTGAAAGCATGACACCTTGTGTGTTCATTAGACATGGAAGCTTAAGTAGATGTTAACAAAAAACAGACACAAGAAAACAATTTTCATCTGTGTAACCAAATTGCACTTCCTCTTAATTGCTCTGTCTTCAATCTTGTGATGTCATAATTTCACTAGCGTTTTAATCACCACAGAGTTTTCCAGGGTAGGCAAGACATGAACTGATATAATAACAAAAACAGAATTTCCTTCCCTAACTACTTTAGAAGAGTTTTATACATCGATGAACGTTAGTGCACAAGTAAGTACTATATCCACGTTGATGGCAGATATCTTTACCAATCCCCCACCCGCCAGTGTCCATATTTGTAAATACTAAAATTAAATTAAAATATTACAGTAACTAAAGTTCTGTATAAAATGAAAACAGCAAAAAGATACTCTTAAGATTACCACTATCAGTTACCCTAATACATGTATGTTGTTTTTGCCATTGCTATTTTTGTTAAAAAAAAAAATATCACAGCACAGACTATGGAAATGGAGGAGGTGGCAGATTAGCTTCAAGGCCTGTCATGATTGCTGCTTATAATTTTGCTAAACAGAAGCCGAATAAAGCCAACCTAATTCTTGTCAGTTTCACTGCTACTTAAGAGGTTCTGAACACCAACAGTTTGCACTCTGGTGCAGCTTGTCAAAGTTAGAAGCAGCAGCACTAGAGCTGTCTGCAAGCCTGGAAAGACAACACTATGCTAGCTTTGCACATTTCCATTTAGAAGATTTCCTTCACAACCATACAGACTAGAAACGTAACAGTTTTCTAAACAAAATCTTTAGATTCTGCAGAAGTTGATGACACTCTTCTGGGAAAGCTCCTTGTTTGCCACAGATGAGAAGATTGTTGAAGATGATATTGTTCAAACCCTGCTTATTACAAGTTTAAATTTTTTAGAATCATTGACTTCAAATAAAAATGTAATAAATACATAGTACAGACGTTAGCTTCCTTTCCTTTTTGATAAATAAGTCACGTACTAAGTGTTTGATGAATGAGGTCCTCTGAGGCTTATGAAGTATGTATAAAATGGATTGGATTTATGTGGTTTGTATTTGATGGGCCCTCAGACTGGTATAAGAAGGATGAATTATGAAAGTTACCTTACGCTGAGGTTTCAAGTTTATATTGGGAAGATAAATGAAAAGGATTAGGCTTTATGCATCACTGTTTTGGAATGGTACCTAGTGAATACAACACAATATATTGTGGTTTTTATGTCCCACAGCAAGAAGCTGGTTTGCAGGGGAATTTAATCCCTGGTTGCTTCATGGACAGCAAGTGACAAGTAGATGAACTGGAGGAGAATCTGTCATATAAATCGTGTAAATAAAATAATTGTACTGAATTATTTCCAGCACAATCTTCTATGTAAAATATTGAACACAGTGAAAAGATTTCAGTGCACAGAGTACTTCGAAATACAAATGTCATGAGCTAAATGGTGTCTTGTCTTCACTCCCACTGCCCAAAGACCTCCCAAGCCAAAAGGCTGTCTGAGATCTTGGGCTCACACTCCATACCCGCTGCTGTAGCTCATGCAGTGCTTCAAAGCTCAGCGTGGAAGGAGACTAATCTTAAAAAGCAACAACTGACGGGGTCCGCTGAGATTCCACCTTTGGTAAATGTTCTTGAAGGTCTGAGAACAAATGATTGTAAGTAGCAGGTCAACTGAAGGGAAAGAAATGGCAGCACAGACTGAAAGACAAGTAGATACCCACAGAGAGCAAGGAGGGTCCAGTGGTTAGGGTGCTACTCTGGAACTTAAGAGAATCAAGTTTAATTCCCAGGTCAGTCACAAACTTCCTGTGTGACCTTGGGCAAGTGACAGGCCCAGATCCTCAAAGACTTTTAGGTAGCTAAATACCTTTGAGGATCTAGGCCTTGGTCTCACAGTGCCTCAGCAGGAGTCCAGTTACGTCTAAAGCTTCCCTGTTCAAACTTGCTAGCACACAAAGTTTTCCCTGGCCAAAGGGCTTAATTATAAAGTTTTCTATGTCTGCTTTGGACGACTAAATGTATACTTGCTGGTATTTATTGTGGCCCATCAGCTTCATCGACAAACCCTAAAGCATTAAGACGAATTTCTTTTTGTTTTATTCTGTAGAGAGAGATCCCCCCGAACCAGGTAACAGTATTATAATCCCATCAAATACTGATTAAAATTTGAATGAATTGCCAAGATAGAAGGCTGATAATAAGCAGACCTTCTAGACTCTTTACAGAATGTGGTCTGTTTGGGGTTTTTTTGCTTTAAATCTCATAGCACATTATGAATTTCCTGAAAACTTAGGCCCCAACCCTGCAAGTTGTTCATAAGATTGAGGTCAGTGGGCTACACGTGTTCTCAGGAGACAAGCAGCATGACCAGGTCTTTAGTGAAGGAAGGATCTCCTTCACCCTGCCCGTTAACCTTCAAAATAGAGAAACCTTAGAGGGTTGCATTTTAATAGCTGTCGGTAGGAAGAAAGAGGTTTGAAAATCAGCCTTAACGGATGGAACGAAGGTTCCATTAGTTAAGGTTGCAAAGACCATTGAAGCCTCTGTAGTATTTTGCACAACACTTAATATAGCAGGCATAAATAAAAAAAGCTATCGAAGCACCTGGTAATTTAGAGAAAAAATGAAATATGCAACAAAACTATTAGACCTGTGTTGAAGGACTGAACTTATAAAACAATATTTAAAATATGCATGTACTGGGACAGTGGCAATAAGATCCCCGTGTTTCTGAATCACACAGCATGCGTGCCACTGGAATTACTATAAAGGCTGCCGCTTATTGATTTTGACCCAATCTTTGGCAGCGAAATTCTCAAAGTTTCCAATTGTTGCTTACAGCAGGTCAGCAGTACCAGTCGTCCTAAGAAGCAGAGCCCTCTTTTAGTCAGGCTGTAAGCGACCACTGACATTTTAAGTGTCATATAAACTACTCAGAACAGGTCTAATTGAGTCAGTGTTAAATACACCAGTGGCTCATATATGTTACGCTTCCCACTTAGAATAATACCAATGGAGTTCAACCAGTGTTAGCAACATTGGAAAATTCTGAGGACATCTCCCTGGTGTAAACAGTGTTCTTGAATTGAGAAAACCAGTCACACATGACAATCAGAGTTATTACTGTTTTTTCACCTCCAGTTACAAAATTATTGACAATATTAGTCAATTAGCTTCACTAACAGTTGTCTACACCTTCAAACAGTGTTTCTATTTGTTAAAGTTCAGACCATTTACCCTTGCTTTAGGTGTGCCACTCCCCCTCTGTATTAACAGTGTGCAAAGTAATAAAGATGAGGCACTTACTTGATTGGAAAAAAAGATCAGTGCTCCAGTACTAAAATAGAACTGATCAAGTCAAATATTTTAAAAAACAGAGGATACTGTGGAATGGTCCATGGGTGCTGCTCCCAAAAGTTATCATGGCCCGCTAGAGACTAGTTAGAGCCCAAGAGCATCATGCTAGCCAACTAAAACCTGGTCTGAACACTATGGTAAGTCAGCCAGATTTATTATGACGCCTTTGATTAAGAGTCCATTTAATAACGTAAGACCTCCCTTAAGAGACCTCAGGTACAAAACGATGGTCTTGAAGATCTGGTGAGTTTTCTCCATATGCATGTTCTAACAATATAAGCACGAGCAAGGAAACATCTTCATGCACGTTTCTTAGTAAGAAATCACACTCACCTTCTCTACAGAGTCGCATGGCTTCTCGATTTTTCCCATACTCCTTGAAACTTTCTTCCGATGCTGTTCCTTAAAAAAAAAAAGATTTGCTTTAAAGTCATCCCACCCACACATAAGGCATCAGTCTACCCAAGACTTACAGAAGGATGGTGAGGCAGAGTCACCCACTTGCCAGACCACTGTGCGACCCTAGACGGATGTACAAGTGAGACTGGCACGTAGAACTTGCACACACACTGCGCCCCCCACAAAAACGGCACAGCGACGAGGTACCCACAACCACTGGGCCACCCAGGACCCTGGAGGGAATCTGCAGGATGCCCGGGCCCACACAGTGTGTCTGTGAAGGGGGATGCCTCACCCGAGGGCATGCAGGAGAGAGGGGGAGAAACGCTAGCCCCGGGACTCGCACCCCGCTCCAGCTGGGCTCGCATGGCCCAGGGTGCCCACAGCGCGTCTGTCCCTCTCACGCCCACCAGCTCCCAGGACCCCAGGGCGGGACTGCCACCGCCGGCTCACAGACCCTCCGCAGCGCGCCCGTCCCGTGCCCGCCCCTCGGGCTAGCCCAGACCCGCCGGCAGCGAGCGCGGGGTCCCGGAGGAGGTCCCGGCCGGGGCGCCCAGGGCTCTTCCGGAAGGGAGCCGGCGCCCGGCGGGGGTGGCCCCGGCCCGGCCCGCGCCGCTCACCGTCGTTCCCGTGAAGTTTAGCGGCATCGACCCAGTGGCTCCAGGGCTGCCCCAGCATCGCCTCCGGGCTGGGCAGGGGCCGGCGCTCCCCGGCCGCCGCCATTGCCGCGGTGCTGGCGGAGGGGCCGGCGCCGCTCTCGCCTCCGCCTCCGTGTCGGGGCCGCCGCCGCCGCTGCCTGGCCGCCGCCGCTCTGCGCTGCTCCCCTCTGACGTCACCCGCGGCCCGCGCCGACATTCTTTCCGCTGCTACAATGTAACGAGAAAAGTCGGCAGGCTCTTAAGGTGGCGCCGCCGTTAAGGAGGCTCCGGCGGGACGGCCGCCGCGGGCTCCGACAGCGCCAGCAGCCGGCCTCGCCTCAACCCGCCGCTTTCACCGGGGGGGCCGTGCACGCGCTCGTCTCCCACCATTCCCGACCGAGGCGCCGCTTTGCCCCGCGGGACGGAGGCGGCGACCCTACACAAACAACGGCCACCTCACCCCTCCCCAGCCGGGGAGTTCCCCGCGGCCGGGAGGCGGCTGAAGAGAGAGTCCCGTCTTCAGCGGCTACGAGCCCCTGGACAGCCGCGGCTCGTTTCTGCCCGCCCAGCCGCTCCCCAGGCTGCCTTAAGCAGGGCGCCTCCCGGCCCACCTTAAGGGCGTCACGTCAAAGCCGGGAGCCGCGGCCGGCAGGAAGCCCGCAGGAAGCGAGCCCCATGCACGCGAGTCCCCGCCCGCGCGGGGGCACCGCCGAGCTCGCCTGAAAAGTGCCTTCCGCGCCCGAGCGCGGCGCACGGCGCTGCCCCAGCCAGGCCGCCCGCCCCGCCCCGGGCCAGGGCCGCGGCTGGCAGCGTCCTAGGCCCGGCGTAATTCGGGGTGACAAGCCAGCCGCACGGGCGAGCAGCCGCGGCTCCCGTCCCGCGAACGAGGCAGGTTGGAAGCTGCAGGAGGGCGGGCGAGACCCATGGGTGCAAGGGCTCCCGAACTGTCCCGAGCCCTCCTCACCCATGTGCCACAGCAGCCTGCAATTCAGGGCCTGCCCGTATAAAGCTGGCATTTTAAAATAGTCCCGCCCACGGGCAGATCGCTCACCACGGAACATAGTCCACTGCCCCTTTCGCTTTACACTCCCCTCAGCCCGCACCACGGCCGTATTTTGAAAAGGGCAGTTGCACTTGTTTCTAGTCACTTTGGGTTTCTAGTCTTTCAGACACACACAAAGCATTGGCTGCTCACCAGTGCTGGGGCATGTTTTCTGATTCACGGCTGCTGTAACTGTTGCCCAGCGTTTTATGGTTAGTATCTTCATTTGCTGTCTAAGCTGGAAGATGCTGTTGAGGAGTAGTTAATTAAGCGATACAACCCTCTGGTGAAAAATACTTTGACTCTGAACAGCTTCGCATGCTTGGAAGTAACCTTAAGTTTTGCATGATTAAACTCTTCTATAAACTGATTCCAAAAACGTTTTTAAAATTCAGGGAATTTTTTTCCCTGTGAACTGAAACATTAAAGAAAAATGATCAATTTAGGCCCTCATCCTGCCATGTCTTAGTCCCACGCTTAGTCCCATTGATTTTAATCTGATTATTTATACTGCACAGAGTTAAACAGGTGTGTAAATCTTCACAAGACTGGGGCCATATATTGCAAACAAATGTATGTAACTTTGTTACTTATGACAGCTCAGGTCCCAATCCTGTGAAGACTCATGCACATGCTTAACTTTAACTGCAGTGAGTACTGCCATCGAAGTCCTCAGACTCGAAGCCTGTAAACACTTAAGCACATGCATAATGTTCACGTATGTTGTCTTCTTGAAGGCAATGGGACTACTCATGTGAGCAATGGTACACACATGCTTAAGTGTTTCCAGGATTGCAATTTTAGATTAAATGTTAAAGAATTTTAAAAATCCAATTTAGCAGTCACCATTTATGCTCTTTATTTGCTCCCTGAAGTGGATAATATGCTTATAAAGTTTGAGGACAACACCGAGCTCAGAGGAGTTGCAAGCACTTTGGAGGATAGGATCAGAATTCAAAATGATCTTGATAAATCTGAGATGTGCTCTGAAATCAACAAGATACAATTCAATATAGGCAAGAGCAAAGTACTACACTTAGGAAGGAAAAGTCAAAGGCACAAATGCAAGATGGATAACAACTGGCTAGACAGCAGTACAAAAGAAAAGGATCTAGAGGTTATAGTGGGTCACAAATGGAACATAAGTCAACAATGTGATACAGTTGCAAAAAAGACTAACACTCAGGGCCATATTAGCCAGAGTGTCATAAATAAAACACAGTAGGTAATTGTTCTTCTCTACTTGGGACTGGTGAGGCCTCAGCTGCAGAACTGTGGGTATGTCTTCACTGATGGCGGCAAATTCGTTGCCATCAGATCAACTGAGTGGAAGTGAAGACCCACTCAATTGATCTGGAAGTCGATTCAATAAAACCACCTCCAAAAAAAGCCTCCCATTGTATCGACAGGAATGCATTTCCCGTCGGTGCAGCGTAGTGGAGACTGCAAGCAGACGAGGATTTAGGAAGTCGACGTACTCTATGTAGCTGGTGTAACTCCAGTCAACTGCTGCCAAATTTCCTCATAAGTATAGACCAGGCCTAAATCTAGTTTTCGGTACCACACTTTAAGAAATATGTGGACAAATTGGAGAAAGTCCAGAGGAGAGCAACAATAATAATAAAAAGTTTTAAAGAACTTGCCCTATAAAGGTAAGGTTAAAAAAAGGGGGAACTGTTTAGTCTTGAGAAAAGAAGACTGAGGGGGGGACCTGATAGCAGCCTTCAAATATATTGAGGGTTGTTGTAAAGAGGACAGTGATCAATTGTTCTCCATGTCCACTGAACGTAGGACTAGAAGTAATGGGCTTAATCTGCAGCAAGGGGAATTTAGATTGGATAATAGGAAAAAATATTTCTAACTGAGGCTAGTTAAGTACTGGGATAGGTTACCAAGGGAGATTGTGGAATCTCCATCACTGGAGTTTTTAAAAAACAGGTTAGATGAACACCTGTCAGAGATGGTCTAGGTATATGTGGTCCTGCCCAGGGCCGGAGTGGGCTAGTTCCTCCCAGCCCTACATTTCTATATTAATAAGTCACACTCTGATTTGATATAACACCACAAGCCTAATACAGAATGTTGAGGAAGTCTTTCTTTCCTATTGGCTCTTGTATTAGTATTTAACTCCTAAGAAAAGACAGATTCTACAAACAGTGAAAGTACACTAAGCTTTAGATAACATAACAGCAATAGTGACCTCTGATTTGGACTTTTTTAGTCATGTTAACTCAGGCTGTCAGTTCTTCCAACTGGGCCCCAATTCTGCAAACATTTATACATGTGCT
>ML677027.1:10911519-11039575 GCA_007922155.1 Mesoclemmys tuberculata
AAAGACAGAATTATAGTCTTGACAGTGAATTTTTTTGGCTTATGTCACAGCTGTTACTTGGTAATACAGTTCTTGCTGGTTACAGAGGAAGCAATGCAGTAACTGGAACCAGTAACTAGGTCACTGCAGTAGCAGGAACAGAGGGAACATGATCCAAAACTACCCCGTGAGCTAAAGGCAATGATTCTTTAGGCCATGTTTACAGCAAAAAATTAGGTTGACCTATCACAGGTCAGCATACAGTCGCCACAGTAATTACATCGCTTGTGCGTGTCTGCACTTTGCTCGTGTCAGCAGTGCACATCTTCAGCAGCACTTGCACTGATTGTATTGTTAGAGTGCCGCATTGTGGAACAGCTCCTGAAAGCCAGTAACAGTCAACATGAGCAACACGGTGTCTGCACTGACACTGCGTCGACCTAGCTACATTGACCTAGACTCTACACCACCCTTGAAGGTAGAGTTATTAAGTCGGCGTAGCGGGCTAGTTACATCAGTGGGAGCCAAATTTAACCATAGTTAGGTCGATGTGAGCTACCTTGCATCGATTTAACTCTGTTTAGACAGCCGTAGCTAGCTGCAGCAGTTTGCCCTCATAAAGGCTTTTCCCCCATAAGAATGACAGTCAGAACACTTATACCCTCCTTCTACTCCTACATCACTACAACATACATCCCAAACCAAAAATCCTAGCCCAAGCAGAGCTTTTATCCCAAGAAGGGAGAAATGCCAGAGATTCCATGAAGTCCACTAAGGACTTTACTACTGGTACTTATTTTACCCGGAAGATGCTCAGATACTCAGTGATGAGCGACAGGACGGGAGAGAGAGAGATCATGGTACCAGTGACTGAACAGCAAGCCCACTGCAATATAGTCTTCTGGTGGTTTGATTTTAAATAACATTTATATATTTTAATCCTCATAGAAGTATAAAATTTGCCATAATAAACTGCAATGGTTTTATTGGTGATATTATAGGTTATTGTCAATAACTAGTGAGTTTTTAGAAGGCGACATTTCAATCTGTCATATAAATACACAAAGTATTTATGGAATACAACCTATGCTTGTTATTGAATGTTAGACCTTAACACTCATTTTCTGGTATACTTCTCTTCACTTCTTCTTCCAAACCAGCTAGAGTGCTTAGCTTTTTGAATATTATATGTTGGGGTTGGGTAGTTCTCTCTTGGCCGCCTTCATTTGCTGTACATGGGCTCACACCCTGCAGTTTCTAGCAGAAAAGGAAGTTGCAACTGAGGGGAGGAAGACAGAAAAATGAATAACTTAAGAACTCTGGCTTCAGATGAACAGTTGCATAATTTTTACAAGTTGCTGTAAATAACTTAAGAGAAAACTAAGAGGAGATGGAAATATTGGACCAAATTAGTCCTATGATGTAACTCTGTTAAAGTCACTGGCATTGTGCCCCACTCACATTGTGCTGAATTTCATGAATATTGATTACAAAAAAAACTTAGGATACAAGAAATCTTAGAAGTCTCTTTTTAGGGCTGAGAGGACAGTGCAGCCTGCATGCTAATTCACTTTTTGGCCTCTCTTAACGTTACTAGTTAGTGCTAATTGTGATATTTTTTGTGATGAGCACCCTGTTCACTGACACATTTCTTGCAGGTCACCAAACAGCCAGTAGATGGTAATCTTTGGTCATCACCAGCTTGTACAAAATCTGAACTGGTGACCTCTTTCCAGTCCTCTGACCACCCCCTTAAGTTTCCTCAAGAGTATTTTAAAAGGAAGGTGACCTAAAAGTCCAGATTTAGCAATATTAGTATTACTATCCTTCATATCAACATCTAATTAGTTTCTCTTTAGTAGCTAGATTCTTAGCATGACAGATCCACTTACTGATGTCTTAGTTCGTAGATCACTGGCATGATAATCAATATTTCTTTCTTTTGCACATTATTGAGGTATATAATCCAGTTTAGTCAAAAGTAAAAAGACTTAATTTTGAAGTAAAATTACAAGATTAGCCCTTAAAATGAGCCAATATATTTGCCTATTTATCTGCTTAAAATGTTGACAATGGTCCAGTTACTTAAACAGGGTTACTGCTTTAAAACTGTTTGTGCCCATCAGTTCATCAGACACCACCTTTTTATTTATTTATTTGACAGACACATATATTTTGGTTGTCCAGTCTTTCTTGCTACTGTCTGCTTTTTTAATCTTGTTATTTTCCCCACTGTTTCATCAATAATGTTTTTGCTATATAGGCCCACTCAGGATCCTACTTCTGCATGTTGGGTCTCAGGCTGGCTTTTACTATACTATTCTGAAATATTTCTCCAGCATGTCATGAATACATCAGTATTCCAGTAGAGGGAGAAGAGTGGCAACAGAAAGAGCAATTCATCAGTTCAATGGACAAGATTACTGACTGTCAAATCAGAAAGTAGAAATAATGAAGTCAGATGAGAAACTGATTTTATGGGACTACATATGGAGTGGTAATTTTCTTTTTCATGGCTTGAGGCGACCAAACGTATGTACTACAAGACGAGAAAGTTACCATTCTTACACACGCGTTACTTCTTTTTCTTTCCTTAATCACCCAAGTACCATTGTTTTAAAGTATAAAATAATTTGAGGTCATACAAAAAAAACATGTCGATGGTTTAGGGGGAAAAACCCCACAGAATTTTGAATGCATAAATAGGGTTTGAAAAACCCACTTGCTGGGGTGACAAGGGATTTGGAACAAAGAAATGGGAATAGTGGGGCCAAAGAGCAGAGCAGCCTGAGCAAAAGAAAGCCAGTATTCCTTTACGAGAAAGGGAACGGGGACTAGTAGTAGTGCAGATACATTGTGGGGGTTGGCTTTTGTAACTCCCGTCGACTTCTTAACTTCCGTTATGCACAGCGTCTTCACAGCACTGCACCACTTGACGGGGTGGTTTTAACAAGTCGACTTCCGGATCAATTGAGTGGGTCTTCACTGTCCGCTCAATTGATCCGGATAGATCGATCTGACGGTCGCCAGTTAAGATGGACCCTAAACAAAGAACTGACTCTCCCCTTGTGGGTTTCCAGGACTTGCCACTCCAAGAAGCAGTTCTTTAATGGGTCTAGAAATTTTCTCTCTGCATCCCTCCATGAGGTGATGTATACCCAGTCAATATAAGGGTAGTTGAAATCCCCCATTGTTATTGCATTTTCTTTTTAGCTGCTCTCATTTCACTGAGAAAGAAGAGGCTGTATGAAGACTGCGACAGAGTTAAAATCAAACTTTGGTTTACAAACCAGTTGTGATACTCGCCGTATTGTATGGGGCTGAAACATGGCCATCATATAGGAGATATCTTAAGGTGCTGGAGAAGTATCATTAATGCTGTATGCGTGAGATTCTTCAAATTGAATGGGCTGATAGACATACTAACATCCGCACCCCCTTAGAAGCTGATATCACAAGCATTAAGGCAATGGATGGGCAGGACATGTTGTTCAGATGCCAAAGCAAGTTTTCTATTCTCAACTCAGCCCAGGCAAGCGAGCTGGAAGAGGGCAGATAAAACGTTAGAGGCACCCTTGAGGCTAACATGAGGAAATGCAACATTGAGATCAACTCATGGGAATGTATCGCCCAGGATCAACAACAATGGAGGAATTTCGTGAGGCAGGGAACGGAGCACTTTGAGAACCACTATCTGTAATGTAAAAATGGGAGCGACACAGTGCGCCATGGCTTGAACCAACATCCCAGGTTCACACAACCTTCAGAAATATGTGTCTGCAATGTGGCAGAGTCTGTAGCTGTGGAATAAGCCTCATCAGTGATCAGCAGACTCACAGATAATTTGAAACAGACAATCCCTGGAAGGCAATCATCCTCTGTCGAGTGATCGCTGATGATGAATCTCCCTGAGCATTTCACTATTACCATCCTGGTCATGTGCTTAGTACTATATTCCTGCTAGATAAGGACTGCGGTCATCGTTTGGATTTGACAACATTAAAACATCACAAAGGACCAACCTTAAGAAGATGGGACAGGAAGGGACCTCCTGAGTCGTCAGGTCCATGGTAAACACAGGACATCCCATCCTATAGCCCATTTTAAAATGTATCAAGTGCCATCTTAAAACTAGCTAGGCTGTTTTCCCCCACTAATGCTATTGGAAGACTGCTCCAGAACCTCACTCCTCTGGTAGTTAGAAATCTTCTTTTAATTTCTACTCTCAAATTTATTCCTGACCAGTTTATACCATCTGTTTGTGTGCCTAGGCTGTCCTTTAGTTTCAACAGCTCTTCTTCCCTGCTGTTCACCCTGATATATTTATAGAGAGCAATTATACCATCTCTCAGCCTTCATTTTGCTAGGCTGAACAAGCCAAGTGCTTTTAGTCATCTCCTCTCATAAGGGAGGTTTTCCCTCCCCCCCCAATCACCCTTGTAGCTCTTCTCTGCACCCCTTCTAGTTTGAATTAATCTTTCTTAAACATGAATGACCAAAATGGTATACTGTATTCCAGCTGAGATCTTACTTATGTCTTATACAACAGCATTAATACTACCCTATTTCTACTGGAAATGCACTTCTAGGATATATTTGCTTTTTTCATGACCACACCACACTGGTGGCTCTCAGTCATCCTGTGATTCAACTAATATATTCAGGTCTCTCTAGTTATCTGTCATTTCCAATTGATGAGCCCCCTAGTTTATAGCAGAAATTCTTATTAGTCTGTAAGTGCATGACCATGCACTTTATACTATTAAATTTCATCCCATTTCTATTACTCCAGTCCTCTAGGTCATCCATTTCTTTCTATATAATATTCCAATCCCCTTTTGTATTGATGATCCCTACCAACTTGTGCCATCAGCAAATTTCATTAGCACACTCCTACTGTTTGTACCAAAATCATTAATGAAAATAGTAAACAAGATCAGTCCCAAAACCCATCCTTGAGGAACTCTTGTGGTAACCTCCGTCCAGCCCTGCAGATTTCCTTTCATTACAACCCTTTGTCATCTCTCTGTTTACCCAGTTCTTTATCCACCTTAAAATTCCTGTACCAGTCCCCATCTTCTCCACCTTGATTAATAATTAACAATCTGATACCCTAGCAAATGCTTAAATGAAGTGCAGTTAGATTACCATTTTCCCGTCTAAAATATCTGTCATCTCCTCAAAGAAAGACCATGTTAATCTGGCACAATCTACCTTTGTTAAATCCATGTTGCATTTTATCCCGTTTTCCATTTACCTCCAAGTCTTTAATTATTCTTTTCATCAATAATCATTCTAAAGCCTTGAATATTATTGAGGTCAGACTAATAAATCTGTAATTGACTGGATCACTCCTCCCCACCAAATACTATATTTACTACTCTCCAGTCACAGTATCACCCCCAATTTGATAGATTTATTAAAAATCCTTGCTACCAATTTCATGTGGCTGTTCTTTCAGTATTTCTGGAATGGAGATTACCTGGACTTCCCCATTTGAGCGCATTAAGCCTCTTGAGCTTTGCTTCCAACGCGGATGTAGTAATTTCTATTTCTATACACTCACTCCCATTTGCCATCTTGTCTTTGCTCCTTTCATCTACATTATCATCTTTAGTGAGGCAAAGCCTGCATTGACTTTTTGGGCCATACCTAGATTATCCCTCATTTTACCCCATCCGCCTGTTAAGTGGCTCCACTTCTTTATTTGTTCCCTTGTTATTTATATGGCTAAAGATCCATTTACTATTTTTTAATTTACTTTGCAAGGAATTCCTTGACTTTGGCAATTCTAACTTTATCCCTACACTTTCTGACCTCCAAGGCGTAGTTTTCTTTGATTAATACTTCTTCCTTGTAGACTCTGCTTACTCCAAAAATCCTTTTTGAGATGGTTATTCAACCAGCAAGGTATAGAGTCTTTCCCTACAAGTTTCTTGCCCTTGCCTGAGATACAAATTCCAGAAAGCGGTTTTGCACACCTGACTCAAAGAAATTCTAAGGGCTGGTCTACACTGAAAACTTACATCAGCATAGTTACATCCGTCACGGGTGTGAAAAATCCACACCTCTGAGAGACGTAGCTATGCCAACATAACCTCTGGGGTAGACAGTGCTAGGTCAACAGAAAAATTCTTCCGTCAACCTAGCTATTGCCTCTCGGTGAGGTGGACAAACAGCAATGAGAAAATCCCTCCAATCGCTGTAGTGAATGTCCGCACTGAAGGCCTACAGCAAAGCACCTGCAGCTATGGCATTTTAAGTGCCGTGTCCTCCACACTTAAGTGCCTCAGCTCTGCAGTCCAGCTGAAAGTGTGAATGGCTCCATAGCCTGGAGATGGGGGCACTTTCCTGACATGTGGAACACCAAAGTTCAAATCGCTTCTCCACATCAGGCAGAGGGGGACTGAAGCCAAGTGTCCTGTAGTCCAGGTAAGTGTTGCAACCACAAGGCTAAAGATGATCATGAAAAGTCACTTCTGCCTGAATTTACCCTTTACAAATCATGAAGAAATCCAGTTCAGGTCAAAGGGGACATGTTTTGTTAGCCCCGCAATACATTTTTTTTTTGGTCAAAGTTTTCCGTAAATTTTGGATTTGGTTCAACCCAAACCAAAATATAAAATTTATGAACTGCCAGTGAGCTGGAAATGCAGTTATTTGCCTTGCTCTACAGTGGTTAGCAGTAGTGACACTGAGAAGAATGTCAATTTTAGTCAGTAGCTGCCAGGACTTCTTGGTTCCCAGCTACACTGGAGCCTGCCAGGAGGACAACTGTGGAACCCAGGGAGATGTGTCTGAAACAAAGCAGTGTGGGATTTTAGTGCACAAAACTCAGAGGCCCAAGACTCTTTTAAAAACATTCAAGGGTTGCTGTGCTCAGCATCACGACTAACTGATTTTAGAGCCTAAATCTCTCTTTTCCACAAAGAGAGGAAGAGGCCAGAAGATTCCAGAAGTGAATCACTGGCAAGGTAAAACAGTGGAGGGTTTTGTATTTGTGCATTTGTTGTTGTGCATCTTCTATGGAAAGAGGGGGCTGTATAGTTTGGATGGCTTCCACCTCAGTAGAAGGCGGACCAATGTCCCCATGGACATGCTGGCAAGCGTAGTCAGGAAGGGGTTAAACTAGTAGCAAAAGGAGAGGGTAAAAAGAGGCAAGATATGAACACTCAGCACAAAATCAAAATGCCGAGAACAAAAATTAAAGAACCAAAAGGCATGAAGAGGAGAAATTTCTGAATGGCCTATACCCATAGAAGCTTGGGTAACAAACAAGTGGAATTGCTCAGGTATTAGCATAAATTCAGTCTAGTTGGTATTACTGAAACCTAGTGGAATAACTCACATGATTGGAATGTTAAAAATCAATGGTTATAATCTATTTGGGAAGGATCAAATGGGTAAAAGGGGAGAGGTAGTGGCACTCCGTCAAATGAGTCACGGATAACTCAGAAGAAAATAATCTTGAATGCTTATGGATCAATGTTCTAACAGATAAAGCACAACATGGGGCATTTAATTAGTGTCTGCTGCAGACTACCAAATCCTACTGGGCAACGGAATGAGTGCCTCCTTATAGACCTACCTACAATGTGTATGTAAAGAAAGCTGTGCCATTTGAGTTACATACGCTGGAGGTCCCATGTTGCTAGTACTAAAACATCCTTGGAATTTCTAAACCTAGAGATGTCAATTTCCTTACTCAAAAACTGGTGCAGTCAACATGCAAGAATAGTTAATTCGAACTTGTCCTAACACATAAAGAGGAATTGATCAGAGAACTAAAATTAATGATAGTTTAGTTACATGTGATCATGACTTTATAATATGCAAGCAGGACAAAGAGCAAACTAGTTATATATATACTTGGAACTTCAATGGGGCCAGTTTCACAAACTGAAAATAATTATGAGCCAAATCAGCTGGGAGGAAGAATGTAACCAGAATAAATGTAAATGATAATTGGGCATAATTTAAGAACACCTTACTAGATGCCCAAA
This sequence comes from Mesoclemmys tuberculata, assembly GCA_007922155.1. Taxonomy (NCBI): domain Eukaryota; kingdom Metazoa; phylum Chordata; order Testudines; family Chelidae; genus Mesoclemmys; species Mesoclemmys tuberculata. Next base: position 10,919,502 of record ML677027.1, read on the forward strand.
AAGCCACAATCAAGGAAGATGACTGTGCTGATTAAAAAACCAACCTGCTTTAGAAAGGTAGTGAAAGCAACTGTAAAAAATAAAGTAATATAACAGATGGAAGAAAGGGGAAGTTGATAGTAATGAATATAAATCAGAAGATAGATATTGTAGAAAAATGAAAACCGAAGCCAAGGGACACAAGTGGAAGTCTATTGCCAACAGAGTTAAGGACAATAAGGTTTTTTAAAAAAAGCTATACTGTATTAGGAACAAAAAGAATCCTGACAATGGTATTGGCCCAATACTATATGGATCATTAATGGAGAAAAGGAAGATGTCTTCAATAAATATTTCTCTCCTATATTTGGGAAGGAAAAAAAACAGATGATACCATCTCATTGTATGGTGATAACATTCTTTCTATCCAACTACTATCTCAGGAAGATGTTAAACAGAAGCCACTAAAGTTACACATTTTTAAAGCAGCAGGTCCACATAACTTGCATTCAAAAGTTTTAAAAGAACTGGCTGAGGATGGTTAATGTTGATTTTATTTTCAGTAAGTCCCAGAATGCTAGGGAAGTTCCAGAAGACTGGAAAAAAGTGAATGTACCAATTTTTTTAAAAGGGTAAATAAGATAACCTGGGTAATTATAGGCACATCAGCCTGACACTGAACCCGGGCAAGATAATGGAGCAGCTGATATGGGATTCAATTAATAAAGAATTAAAGGAGGGTAATACAATTAACATGCATGAGTTAATGGAAAATAGATCCTGTCTAACTTGATAACCAAACTTACAATTTCATCAAAAAAGGGTAATAAAGGGAATAGTGTTCATGTAATTTACTTAAACTTCAGTAAGGTATTTGACTTCGTACCACATGGCATTTTGATTATAACACTATAAAATTAACATGGCACACATTCAATGAATTAAAAACTGGCTAATGGTGAGGTCTCAAAATGTAATTAAGCAGGGACTTCTTGTCAAGCAAGTGTTTTTCCAAAGGGGCCCTGCAAGGGTCAGTTTTTGGCCGTACGCTTTTAAACGTTTTTATCAATGACTTGGAAGAAAACAAAATCATCCCTGATACAGTTTGCAGATGAGTGGTAAATAATGAAGAGGTCAGGTCACTGATTCAGAGTGATCTAGATTGTTTGGTAAAGTAGGTGCATGCAAGCAAACAAACAATTTGCATTTTAATATGGCTAAATGTATGCATTTAGGAAAAAAGAATATAGGCCATAGTTACAGGCTGGGGGGACTCTTTCCTGGGAAGCAGTGACTCTGAAAAAGATCTCAGGGTTCTGATAGATAATCAGCTGAACATAAGCTCCCAGTGTGTCACTGTGGCCAAAAGAGCTAATGCGACCCTTGGATGCATAAACAGGGTAATCTCAAGTAGGAATCTAGAGGTTATTTTACCTCCGTAGTTGGTACTGGTGTGACCACTGTTGTAATACTGTGTCCAGTTCTGGTACCCACAATTCAAGAAGGATGTAGATAGATTGCAGATGGTTCACAGAAGAGCCATGAGAATGATTAGAGAGGATTAGAAAACATGATTTAGACTCAATGAGATCAATCACTATAGTATATTTATCTCAAGGGAAGGTTAAAGGGTGACATGATTACAGTCTACATAGGGAACAAAAATTTAGTAATGGGCTCTTCAACTTAGCAGAGGAAGGTATAACACAATCCAGTGGCTGGAAACTAGACAAATTCAGGCTGGAAAATAATGTGCACATTTTTAACAGAGAGAATAATTAACAACCAGAACAATTTACTAAGAGTGATAGTTAATTCTCTGTCACTATTTTAAAATCAAAATTGGATGTTTTTCTAAAATATCTGCTCTAGGAATTATTTTGGGGACATTCCATAGCCTGTGACATAGATGTCGGACTAGATGATCACAGTGGTCCTTTCTGGCCTTGGAACCTAATAATCTATTTTCAAAAGGAATTCAGGCACATAAAACCCTAAATGCCTTTTGAAAATAAGATTTAGGCTCCTAAATCAGTTAAGCCTTGTGGCACTGAGAGCAGAAACACCTAAATACCTCTAAAAATCAGGACCTTTGGCTTTTGGGATGGGAAAATTTTTCAAAATCTTGAAAATACCCCCGGCGTTGCACAACCACTGAATTGGGGTGAAAATATTTAAAGTAAGTTTCCCTAATGATTCATTTAGTATGCATTTTATGTTGATAACCAAATAAAGGAAAGAGAAAAATAAAAGATCTTAAACCTGATTCTCTACTGCTCTGCATATGGTGTAGTCATTTACACTCATGTAACGTGAGTGTAAAATGCTACTATTCTGATAAAATAGCTTTTAAAACCACTCTGCACTCACTTTGCACTAATGTAAATGACTACCCAAAGTGCAGGCCCAATGTATACCACATTATACATTACTAGATTCTTCAGTCATCTCTATTTTTAAAATCCTACAATATGCAAGGAAGATAAGCCAAGGAGGAAAAAACCCTCACTTTTCCTCTGTTGTTCTGTTGACCTAAAATTGCTAATATGAAGCATACAAGTCTAATGTCAAAGTAGGATACTGTATGAATATTGACTAAAATGTCCTTCTGGCATAGTCAGGTATTCTATTAACTCTGTATGAATGTAATGCTTGAATGCTGTTCAATTTATCAAAAGGAATTGAATTACCTATGAAGACAGTGTTCCTAGTCTCTGTTATGTGGCACAGATGCTCAAGTTCATTTGGTATGTACTGTACCTGTTAGGTCTAAATTGTGCCAAGCAGCACATCAAGTCCTACCTGCTGTGCTCTGAAGTGAAAGTCTGAGCTGCTGGACCACAAATCTGTCCCTCTGAGTCCACATGCTAAAAATCACATGGCCTTGCAATGTGGGTCCACCAACCAATACTACTTTTACAGTGTTTTCTTCCCTTGAAGTAGCAGCTGACTCAATCGATGTAATTAAAATTGCCAAGTAAAATGTTTCAATATAGGTTTTCAAAGGAGAAAAACAACCAGTTTCAGCTGAGCTGCTCAAGAAGAGACATCAGTAAAAAGTCAGACTGTATAAAAATTCACTGTGACAAACATTCCTCACTCTTCGCCAGATTATCTCTGCCACTCAAATGAGTCCGGCTTCATTCAGCTTTGCAGACCAGCTCGATGCTAACTTAATGGCGCTTTCTACAATAATCTAATTTTAAAAGCATAAAAAAAGCTTGTGTGCACAGCAGAAGTTAACTTGACTAGAGCAGACTGGCCCTTCCAATTTGTGTTTAACAAGGAAATACAAACTTTAAAAAAAATAATGGATCTGTTCTTTCACCATATCAAAGAAAAATACACAGCAACAAGTAAAACAAAACTGAAGGGATACAGGACAGAGAGACCAGAGGAAGAAACTTTATCATGCTACCATCTTAAGGAATTTTGCACAACATCAAAAATATTGCTGTTTTACACAAGACTATACACTGAATATAGGTACAACTGAAATTTGATTATCGAAAAAACAGTTAATATCTCCCAAAGCACATCATAAACACAGATAAATACCATTCTTATACAAAACTCTACTCATCCAAGTGACTTTCATGTCTTCCCTCTTGTTCAGATAAATTCAGTTTGACTGTATGCACTGACGTTTGACTAGTATGCATATACAGCTAATTCTGGCTGTTTGAAAGGTCTTTTTACTTTTCACTAAAACATGCATTAAACACCTGCATCTTATCAAAACATCTCCAAGCTACATCTGGTAGCACTTCAGTCTTGCTTTGCAACCTTGTGAATATCCTGTTCTTCATGTTTCTCACATCTAAACTATGAGAGTACTACATTTAAGAAAAAAATATAGGTAAGTATGTCACAGTACCTTAAAAGTATGGTAAAGCTCTAGGTTGATTATCAATTGATCGTCATCTGCTTGAATTGTGGGAGCTCTCTCTAACTTAGTCGTTTAACTCTGAAACAGAACAAAAATATATGACTACTACAATAACAGGAAATTTGCAATTTTATTTAGCTGACATTCCATAATTGCATTTTTTGCTTTGAAATATTGAAGTGCTGTAATACAAGGCATTTTATCTATTTTACACCAGAGAATTTAGTGTTTACAGTGAACTTAAATGTTAATATATAGTGCAAGCAGAGAATGTTATTCAGCGGAATGTGCACAACCGGTCTTTCAATGATAGCCCACCATTTTCAGACCCATTATTTATTTTAAAAAAAAACAAACAAAAAAAACCCCACACCGATTTAAGTCTCAACCAAGCTAGTAATAATATTCATGTGGACTAAAATGTTTGTCTAATTCAGAGTTCAATCTTGCAAACAGGTGTGTCAGTGTGGACCCTTACGCACATGCAGAATTTACTCCTGTGTGTCTGTCTGTGGGTTCAGGGCCTTAGCAGCTGTTTTTATACTAGACTTTTTTTTCCCCCTCCACAATGCAGCTTCACCAATGGTAGCAAAGAAGTGCCACTTGTGTACATTGGCCAGCAACATTTTTACCGCCGTGGCTTGTGACTCAGGTGCCCCGTGGTGGTGATTTAAATATAACATTGTTCATTATTTAACCACTGAGAAATGATATAAAAGAATGAGACAGAAGCATGTTAAGGCCTTATCTACATGAGAACATGATATCAGTTTAACTTAAATCTGTTTTTAAACCAGTTAATTAAACTCTGCAAACCTCTTATATTGACACACTTATTTTGGTTTAAGCTATGGAGATGTAGCAACTTGCAGAGAGTCAGCTAGCTTTTAGCAATTGTCTCTGGTGTCCATTTCAAAAGGTAATAGAGGCACCGGCAATCTTACTTTTTATCCTTTGTCTGCTAAGCCAGGCTCCTAGGGTTTGTATTTGTACATTGTCTAACACAATTAAGCTAGACTCTCTCGGTCAGTGGTTCCCAAACATTTTCCCTGCATGACCCCAGTTTCAGATATGCTGTTTCCCACCACCCCAGACAGCATGGAAGTTGGCTTAAAAATGGTGACCTCCCTACAGTGACACCTCACATGCACTGTTCATGCACGGTCATTGCAAGGAGGATGCCATTTTGCTTTAGAAAACAGCGTCCCCTGGACTGTATGACCTCCCACAGGCGGTGCGTGCAAGGTCATGCTGCATGGAGAGTGCCATTTTGTAGAGCGAAATAGCATCCTCCGTGCGACCTTTGGAGAAGGAAATAGCATCCTCCATGCTGCGTGGAAGAGGCTGTTTTGTAAAATGGCGGCCTCTGCACACTCGGGATGGCCGTGACCCCATCTGCTGATGGAGCGACCCCACTGGGGGTCATGACTCACAGTTCGGGAACTGCTGCTCTAGGTGCTACCACAATATAAATAATAGAATTTTATTAGGAAATAGAGGCCCCTCCATGTGCAGATCTCCTCTATTCTACATGGAAGTTTTGTCAGCAGACAAAAGAGGAAACATAATATAGCCAGAACCTGTATTAAATTTCACAATGCTCTTTGGAGCAAAGACTTTTTGCCTTCTGCTCCCCTCAACAATAACCCACACACTTCCACGTAGAGCACAGTAGCTCTGCATGCAGAGGGCCCTCTATTTCCTAATAAACTTTTATTATTTCTATTGTGGTAGCACCTAGAGAGCGCAGCCTCCCTGTACTAGGCATTGTGCAAATATGAACCAAAAAGTCTATTCCCCAAAGAGTATACAATTAAGTATAAAATGGGAGGTAAACACAAACAATCAGATTACAGGAGCAGAAGTCAGAAATGAGATTATTATAATCAACGTGTTAAACAGCATGGTAACTAGCTACCACTAGTCAGTTTTTGTCGGTGTCACAGCAGAGTTGAGTTTTAAGGAAGGATGTGAAGGAGGACAATGTAATGGCTTTATGGATTTTTATAGGGAGTTCTTTCTGTAAATAAGAGGGGGCAAGAAAGAAAGAAAGGAGTTTGCTGGAAACTTTTACAAATGGGAAATCAAGACTGGCACAGTTGGCAGAAAATAGTGTATAAGAGATGATAGGATGAGCCATGATGGGCCTTACAAGAGAAAAATATTGAGGGTTTGATCTGATGGAGATAGGGAAACCACTGGAAAAAATGTAAAGAGAAGAGTAATATGGTCGAAGCACTAAGCCCTACATTTTCAAAACATTGTCGGGTTTTAAGCCATACTTCTCACGTGAGAAAATAAATTGAAAAAGTGTGCCTACAAACCTTAAGTAATACTTGAAAAATCTGCTGTTAAAGAAAATGAACAGGAGTAATGTTGCAATGCACCAAAGCAAAAGCCAAATTCCAGAAAAAAAACTTAATCAAGGTGGAGTTAGGCTGGGCAATATATATCAGCAGTTTACGGAGAAATCTTTACAAGAAAATTGTAGTTAATAAAAATCAACCACACAAAAAGCCCATTAAAAAGCCAGGAAATTAAAAGTTAAGGTTATAAGAAATTCTAACATTCAAAAGTATAGAAATTCACATTTGAGGTAGCTAAACTACTGTTTTTCTACTGTTTCTCGGTTCTGTCTGTTCTCATTTTCTGTGCGTTTTCTCACACCCACGCACCTGGTCACAATACCCACTAGAATCCACTCGCCCACATGGTACTATTTGAGCACCGAGGGAGGAACCACTGACCTGGACTCAATTAATTATGGGGGGACAACAAATGAAAAAAACAGGAATGGACATGAAGGTCAAAGGGCTACACGGAGGTAACCTGACGGGGACACCGAGCAGAGAACCCCCAGAAAGCACCCACTGCTCCTCAAAGGTAGTGAGGAGTCACCAGACATGCCCCAGAGGAACTCCGCCCTCGCCCACATGGTGCTAGTTTCTGGGCAGAGTCTAATAGCCATTGTTTTAGGTGCTGCCCCTTAACAATCTCTTACAACTACCTTACATGAAGGGTGAGTTCTCACATCAGTCTGAATGAGGTTTTAACTCAAATCTTTGTAAGGTTCTACCCAGCTCATAATACTACCTTAATTCTGACTCTACAAACACAACTTTCTCCAATCTTCCTTTATTTGCAGTTGGAAGAAACATTAATCACAAAAACATATCTGCATTCTGGAACTTGATCCCCATGCCAGTTAGCCAATGTCCTAGTCTGATGACCCTTTAGAGAATAGTGCAATGGCCATCTGTTTACTGAGGAATTCTTCAATAAGAGTTTGGACTAAGGGAAATACAACAGCCCCAAAACTGGGCTGTGTTCAGGTCTCTTTATATCACAGGAGTGGTGTAATACCTGGGAAGTCCCCAAGAGAAGAGCTGGCACAATGGCCCTGAATCAGTCCTCTCTCTCAGCTGCTTCCCCACACTCCACACAGTAAGGGTGTGGAGAGCAGGAGAGGGTCTGTTGGATTGTAAGCGCAGTGCAATGAACTGTGGCTATTCCAGACTGCTGGATGGTCCTTTAAGAACTATGTAAGACAGCTTTGAGGCTGAACCAGCACCCTGCAGCCCTGCAACCCTAAAGGTGCAAAGATGGAGTGAAGAATATAAACAATACAAAATCAATTTATTATCCTCCTCCTTAGACATGCATTTTTTTTCCGTGTGGACAGATTATAGAATCAAAATGTAAGGCCTAAATGCTTTTAATGGATTTTTAATTGGTAGGTAAAACAGAATCTTGAGATTCACGTTCTATTCAACCACTCATGATTCCATAGTGTTATAATTTATACTCACCGTGAAGGTGCTCCCCCTTCCTGTTTGGATATTTACTATGTATGGTTACAAACAAAACACAATGGAATTCCCAGTGGAAAGGTACAAGATTTTTCCTCAAAATACATCATTTTTCTGAAACATTTCCAGAGACATATGAATACCTTTACTGATAATCATCTTTTATGTAACTATCTTGAAATTTTGGTAATAAAACATTGTCGAATAAACACTAAAGCTCACTTAAAATGTTTTTACTTCTACATCTGCTGTTTCTATCTGTATAATTATTGCACACATCTGTCCAAATTTATTATTTTTGCCCAAACAGCCAATTATATAGTTTTGTCAGTGGTTTCAGCTGCAACTGCAGTAATTTTCCTTTCCTAATTTCTAGATCTTACTCAACAGTAGGCAGTAAGGTTAACGCTATAATAAGATGTCTTTGCATACTATACTTCAGCTGTTTAAATATAACTACATGAAGTATAAAACAGACGAGGAAAACACATGGTTTTGAAAACTGAATGAAAATTTGGTTGCACTTTCCCTGTGTAAACAGGCAAGTCTACATTATATTCTAAAGTACTGTATCTTATGGTATAATTTAAGCCACCATTTGAAGGTTCAGCACACAAACTGCATTAACAGCCAGCTAGGACAGAGAAAGGCAACTGAATAATGTTTTTACATTTTATGCAATATTTTATTTGTGAATAACTGCAGCAAAACAAAGTGAAAAAATCTAGTTCATATTTTTGATTCTATAAGAATCACAACTTCTTACATTAACAACTCCTGAAGTATTCTATACAAACGATTGTTAGGCAAGCACTACTAGACTACATGACTCTCCACATATCAATGTTAAAGAAAACTCTTACTGCACCATTTAAAAATGATGAAAGGAGAAAAGCATATTATGTCAAAAAAGGAGTACTTAAAAAAATTGAAACAAAAACATACATACTTTGCAAGTGGGGGCGTATCTAAACAAGGCAATAAAGAGCATATGATTAGACAATTTGCAAAAATTATTATTGAGCTTCCATGTAAAAGCCAGATAACGGATTATTCAAAGTATACAGTTATGGTTACTACAAATTTAACATTTCAAAAGAGCTCTCTGTGTATATCACTAGTTTAAGTTGTTGCAGATCAAAATCTGTACAATTTTAAATTACTGAAGAAAGATGAATATCATCTGAAAATTTGACTTATTATTTAGGTGCTATATCACTAACCTTAAAAAAGACGCTGGTTCTTGTACAGGTACATCACTATTCTCAATGTAAACAAAGGACAGTGGCATGCACCCCAGGCTAAGGATGTCAGCATTTTTCAAACACCTTTCTGACTGTTCCATTTTATGGTGATGCAATTTGACCTACATTTTCAATGGCTAAAGAGAGACAGAGAAATACAAAAGGGAGAGATGGAGAAGAGAGAGAGAGATTTTCTGTCCTCACCCTCCATTAACTAGGTCTTTGTCCCTAAAAGGAGTGTTAATGGGGAAGAGAGGAGGGAGAATATCCTAGTAGTAAATTCTGAATACAAGGCTAAAAAAATGGGATGACATAAGAAAAAATAGGATTTTTCTATGATCCTGTGCCCTCAATAAGCAAAGCAGAATGTAATGTAGAATCAGTGTTAGATGCCAGAAATAGAAAAGCTCATTTTATTCAATTAGATCTCCCACTGAAAGAGGTAATGGGGGCTCTTACTAGACATACCAACACACAATCCTGGCAAAATTCCAACAATACCTAGACCTCTTCTTTATTTTATGTGAAGTTCACATGGAAAAACTATACTAGATCGTCAACTCTCACAAAGCCAGGATTTTAAGTATCACATGTACCCCATAAATTGGGCTATGGCTAAAGATCTTTCCAGTCTAGAATTTCTTTCAACAATCACTATGACAGCTCATCCTTCCCAAGTGTCCACTGTCAGTTTTCCCAATTTTAATAATGGATAATATATCCCCAAGCATACAGAAAAAACAAACATACTGTTTAAAGTAAATCCCATTAGCACAGATATATGTAAGTACAGAAATACCCAGTGAAAACAGTGATACAAAGTTAGGCTCAGTATTCAAATAATCCCCCATTTTCAAGTGTTCTTAAATCAGCTCTCTAACTTCATTTAATGCTACAATTTGATATAATGAATGTACTGTTTTCAGTTTCAATTATTTTGGGAGTTTTACACTGAAGACAGAGAAAATAAAGTTTTAAATGATTTTTTTTCCCATTTTATTGTAAATAAAAACAGCTTTGCTTTTAAAATAAAACAACATTTTCTCTCTCAGCAAAGCTTTTGTAATTGAAATATCAGCTGCTTGCTATTATGTAGTCACTGGTGTAAAATGAAATTGGCCTTTCCACTTTAGATTGCAAGATCTTTGGTTGTCATTTTACTGTGCATGTGTAGTATGCCTACCACCACCCCCATCCCTGGAGTGGTGCTCTTAACTACTACAATACACACGATCAGTAATAGGAGAAATTGCTGCAATGCATCGAAGCCAAGGGACAGGTTTCGATCTTATTTACACCAGTGTCAATCCAATGTCAATTTCACAGATGTTTCTCTGGAGTTACACCAATGTAAATGAGAGCAGAATCTGGCGCTGTGTCATTTGAAGCCACAAATCAACACAAAGTTTAGATTAACTCCTAGTATTGACCACTAAGGATGGGTCCACACTTAAAATGCTCCACCACAGATGCACTGGTGTAGCGTTTTAGTGAAAATGATATTATACCAATGGGAGAGCTTCTCCCGTCAGCATAATTAATCCACCTCCGTAAGAGGTGGTAGCTATGTCGATGGGAGAGCATATATCAACCCAACCTTGGTGCAGACAGGGCTAACTGCATCGCTGTGGATTTTTCACACCCCTGAGCAATGTAGTTATACCCATGTAAGTTTGTGGTGTAAACCTGGCCTAAGATATTTCAAGGATAATTTTCTTGAGCATAAGATAACAGCTATATCTTGGGCTGCAAGCCTCCTTGCCCAATAGTACTAAGTAGCTCTCTTCCTCCTCTAATGCTGTGGACTCTGCTGTCATAGTGGTATTACAGGAAACTACCCAGTGGTGGCTTGGGTGTCAAGGCTCAGAGCACCAGGGTGGGGGGGAAGGAGTGAAGGGGGAAAGGTAAACTTAAATCTTACCTTGCCTCAACAGAGGAAGGGCAGATGGCAGAATCAAGGGAGGTGACACAACCTGGAGAGGGGAGGACAGCAAGGATAAAGGAAAGGAATTAATTGTAAGAGGGTTAGAGTGACATGTGGAGAGAGAGAACCAGGACACAGTTGAGGGAGGTCCCTGGATGTTGACAGAGACAGCGCTGAATGAAATACTTCCCAAATGTATGAATTCCCCACATCTTCAAGAATATGGGGAAAGCCTCTCTCCTCAAAACAAAATTAAAGTAACTACATCTTCTTTCTCTGTCTTTCACTAGGTGAGCAAAAATCTTACCACAAAAAGTATAATATATTTTTGTTTACCCAGCTGTTTGAAACCGAATTAGGAAGGAGATGCTGGGGTTTTTCGGTTCAGAGTAACTGAAATAGGTTTCTGTTTAGAAGTTTCCCTTTCTGAAACTGGAGGGAAAGAGAGCAATGATTAATAGGGTTTTCTTAATTATTTTGCCCATTATTAAAACCCTTTCCATTTTGCCTGCTTCATAGCCACGTTCTTTTGTGTTTGTTTGGTTTTTGGAAGGTTCTTAATGTTTCAGGATTTTTCTGCTTCAGTTAGAGGGAGAGAAACTGAAGTCGCATATTCGTTGCTGTCCAAGTTTAAAACTTCCAAGTAAAAGAGCCAATCACAGTAAAGAAACAAGCACATTCCAAGAAAAATAAACCTACAATGAATGATCCCTCCAATCCAACTGACTAATGACTGCTACAAGAGTATAGGGATTCATATAAAATACTTTATGGCTATTGAGAAAAACTATATAAGGATTATCGTATTGCCAACTCCAAGCATTTAAAAACCATGAGTCATGCCATCAAGAATTATGAGTGGCTTATAAATCATGAGTTCTTTTAAAAAGTTATATATTTTGCATTCTGAGCCTTTAGAGTGAAGTCTGATCATGTTTTCTGTAACGATGAGGACTAGAAATTTACTTCTTTTTAACATAAAATGAGATTCTCCTATTTACCTGGCCCCAGCAGCTCAGATTTTTAAAAACACAGCAAATACTGCAAGAATCATGATAAAATCATGAGAGCTGGCACCATTACAATTACGCATATCACACACCCAGAACTAGAGTACAGAGAATTGCATACCTGGGAGGGGAAAAAACACGTAACAGTTTTACAACACAACAGCAACCATTCCAATAGTTTAGTTGAGCCAATTCCAGTTCAGTAATACACATGTTGTAGATGAAGAATATTACTATGATGTTTCCCATCTAAGCCAGCTGTTTTAGATGTTTGCATTTTTTGGTACCAGTTTAGAGTCTACGATCAGGAACTCCCTAGTTTTGCCTGCTCTAACAAAACACAACACAACACAAAGCAAAACAAAAACAACAAAAAAACCAAATGCCCTAGTCAATGACATTACATGACATTTTATGGACACGTATATGCCGCCATGATAAAAACTGGAATGAAAAGTTTCATCATGAAGTGAATGTTTAGTTGCTAAATTTTAAACCCCTGAAGACAGCACTGTCTCTGCAGAAATGCTGGCAGAACTTTAACATTGATGACGTGACATTATTACACATGAGATTAGTACCACAAATCTGTCTTTTAAAAGTTCAATATTTGTATTTTAAGCAATATATTCAAACAGGCCCTGATTTAGCAAAGTTCTTAAATATATGAGTCTTCCCCCTGAAGTTAATAGGAATTCTCACATGCTTAATGTTCGAAACATGCTTAAGTACTTTACTGGAATAGAGCAATAATGCCAGAAACATGATAAACATTTAATAGCTAACTTCTAAATGCTACTTTCAATCTAGTGAAGCAATGTAATACGGCATTTAAAATTCTGCTATTGAGCAAATAACTACTAGCTAATCAGGAAAAGTATGAGAGGAAGAGAGTTCTGCTTAATCTCTCTCCTCAAAATAATAATGAATTTTATTAAGTCAGTTATTCTTGGCGAATGATAGGCTCAAACAATATTTCCAATCTGTGCAAGTAACCGCAAATATAATATGCAATTACTGCAATTATTTCCTAATGTTAGAATCATTGCTATTGGTCTTATATGAGAAATAGTTCACTAGTTTCTTCATTCTTCTTCTGTTCATGGTCAAACACACTGGTAATGAAACATTATAAAAACATGGTAAACTTCCGTACAGCTTTATCATTGTTGAACCAGATATACCAGCTCAGTGTTATTCAGTACACTTCGTCTGACTGTTACTCCCACCAAGAAATGAACACATGCCAAAAACTAATCGATTCACAGCTAAAGTGGAATGAAATACGATTAAGAAACTCACTGTTCACACTGTTACCTATTTATGAACCCAACCATCGAACTGTAGTTTTTTTAAATCAACAGTTTCTACCCTCTGCACATGTGCAACCACTAACAATTGTTCACAGAGAAATATACTTACACCATAGTTCTTCTCCACAAGGCACTGCGTGAAGCCCCTTACGTTTATCAAGCAGAAATGGCAGCTTTACAATTGGACTGGATATGAGTGTTCAATGATACCTAAACAAAGGGGAGGGCATGTACTCTTAACAGGATACAGAAGTTAGAGGATTATGGGTCAAAAATAAGATGCTTAGGAAAACACAACCCTTCTTGATGTTGCTTTGATGGTCCCTCCCCTGGCAGCTAAAATTCAATTATTGCATGTCGCCACTCTCCCCTGATCTTGTAAAAATTTCTGAAGCATATGCAGTTATAAAATTCTACTCAACAGGAATCAAGGAGGCAAAAAGGAAATCAGTCTCCTTAGTCACTGCCCTTCTCCCCATTATTCACACTTCTGTTTTACCCTGAAATGACAGATAACTGAATGGGCATTTCCCCGCCATTAAAGAGGAACAAGAGGAGCATTAGCCACTGTCAGAGGACAGGATACTGGGCTAGATGGACCTTTGATCTGACTCACTATAGCCGTTCTTATGAGCAGAAAGACAAAATAAAGATGAGAGTACATAAACGAGGCAGAGGAATCTGACTAGGAAAGGTATTCGGCCAACAGTCCTAAGGCAAGTAGGAGTTAGAAGAATTTTTTAGGCCTTAGATGAATACAAATAGACAAAGCACACTTTCCTTAAAATCTAGCCCAGGCTCTTCTCTACCTCTGATACATATATGCACACACATCCATAAACACAATTTGTCCTTCTCCTTTTAAACTTTTCACTGTGTCCTTGGACTGTGTTTTTGAGAATCCATAAATAAAATCATTTTCATACTAGAAATGTTTCTGATGTAGAATAGCAGGATAAAACCAGGTGACAGAGCCAAGATAGTGGCTCTTATGCCATCTCCCTCCTGTCCTCCACCCAGCACAGGGGGGGTGGCCAAAGAGAAGGGAGCCTGGCTACAGAGCTGTAACAATCAGCAGAACCTTGTGTGCCATGACTGCCAGATGGAGCAAATTAAATCAGCCCTGTTGCACCCTAGGAACAGGTTGGTGTTTCAAGGAGGTGTAAATGCAACTTATAGCCCCTGTATATCCCCAATCTCCTGAACTGTGGTAGGTAGAAAACAAAGAGTCCTGCGGATCTGGAATATGGTTAAAAATGGAAAGGCAAGGATATAAATAATAATTAAAAATGAAAATATGGGATAAAATAATTTTCAAAAGAAAACATAAAAGTCCATGGTTAAGTATAAAAACCAGAAAAATGAAAAGGGAAAGAGACAAGAATAACTTTAAAAATAATATAGGCAAAGGTTAAATATAAATTTATAGGTAAAAGGCATATATACCAATTTTACAGATGAAAAACCAAAGACACAAAGGTGACATGATTTGCAGATCAATGGCAGTACCAGAACACGGCCTCCTACACAAAAATGTTTAAAAAAATAATGAAAGGGTTAAAATACAAAACAAGGAACACTAGGCTAGGATTAACAATAAGAAAAACAGAGGCAGTGGAGACTAGACATGTGGTAACATCACTCTGTCCACATTGCCTGTATATTGTTTCCCGTTTTCCATCCCCTTTGACCCTCATTCTTCAAGCTGCTCCACTAAGAGAGCAAAACCATACAAAACCCTAGGAGGGGTGCACAGTGATTCACATGCATAGATCAGTTCACAGGACTGGGCCCTTCATCTTTTCATTTATTTTTAATAAGCTGTCTGGGCCAGAAAGTGTTTCTATTTATACATTTGTACAGTACCTAGCACAATAGGGCTTCAATACTGATTGGGGCCTTTGGGTGTTATTGAAATACAAATATTAAATTATAAAAGTAAAACAAAACTTTGTTTCTTCATTTCTTTCAATGTCTGCTGATGCTTTCTCTACATGCCTGCAGCTAATTAATATTTGATACCAGATCTTGAAGAGGCAGGGCAATCTGGGCAGTCAATTTCACAAATGTAGGAATGAGACAATGTGTACAAGCCTTCTAAACATAACGTGTGCTTCTAATGGTGTTTACCTTCCAATTGCATGCTAATTTTCAGTCTAATGCCACTAAAATCTTTGGCGAGAAAACCTGAGAAGTACCTACCTCAGAATTATTAACAGTTGTTGTTTTCATAATCTAAGAACAGTTACACTTATATAATTCTTTGTCTAACAAGGTTTTAAAAGTTCATCAAGGATGCTACAAACATATTAAATTCAAAATCTGGCCCATCTGAACATTGTTATAAACTAGATGGGAAAATTTTCCTGATTTTATGGGATCCGTTCTTTTAACAACGTTCTGTACTTACATGCAAAATAATAAAAACCATACCATATTTCTATCACTTAAAAATTGAACAGTCTTCTAGCCAAGATAAGAAAAATGTCATTATGGCGTGAGCACAAATATAAAAAGAAATTTGTCCTACTGCTATGTAGCAACACTATGGACATTCCTGCTGACATCACTGATGATGCTTGTTGACACACAGGGAAGAGCTGGGGAGGCACCAGAAACCAGTAACAGAAATTTTTTACAAAGCGGAGATGGTAACAAAGAGTTAAATAAATTTAATTTGAAAGCTTTGAAGTTATTTGCAAGGCATAACCAGAAAAAGCGTATATAAAATGAGGCTGATGCATCTTTTTAAGGATGGAAAATTTGTATAATTTTTTTTTTTAATTCTTCATGAATAGTACCAGGAGATTTCTCTCTCAACATATATTTATAAGACACAATCTCCAATATAGCATAACAATTGTATGTGCTATTGTTTATGATGAAGACATTAAAAGCAATGAACTATAGTTACAGCTAGAATATGTATATACATTTTTCAACTGTTTATAAATAAACATTAAGAAGTTAATTATTCACATCTTGATCTTTGGGTTTCGTGGTTACAGAAAACCACGCTATCAAAATCTTGAGAAATTCTTTGTTACGAAGAAAAATGTCTGGAAGGCTGCTTCACTTGGCCCCCCAGTTGACCTTTCGGAGAACTTTCAGACAGCTCTTCTCTGCTTTCTTATACTAAAACAAAGAGAGCACAGATCATGAGACCTGCCAGTACAATTAAGTAATACAAATGTTACCTAAGGAGGACTAGCCTTCTCTATATACTGAGTAACAACTTATTTTCCTACTTCTGCAGACACCTCAAAAGAGACCTGCACACTTCAAAATATACTACCCCATTTCAGTCATTGACTCTGGTCTTGTTGACTGTAACAGCCAGCCTTGAATCTCAACAACAGATACAGGAGGCACGCTAATTAGAGCTGCTTTTAATGATCACTTCCAAAGCAATGATATTCAGATGGTCCTAAGATGAGCATTGGGTGTATTTGTCACTATACACAGATCTATACAGGCAGTTGAGCCTGCGTCTACTTGTAGCCATTGTGCTCTTTTGGGAGCCTGTTCCTGAAGGAATCAGCGACTTCCTTACACAACTGGGGTCCAAGAGATTCCATGGTATATCCAACACATTTTAAGAAAAATGTTTCAAGTCTGAGTTCTGCAAGTTTAGTTTGATTTCACAAAACACGTCTACAACCCTTCATATTTTCTGCCCTAATTGTGACATTAATGACTTCATTACATATTTCAAAATGTACAATCCTTACCACACTGCTAATTTCTCCATTATAGGGATGCCAATTAAAAAAAGTCACACCTCTGATTTTTTTAACCTACTACTATTAAAAGCAACACCCTGATCCTCTAATCCCTTATGCATTTGCTTAACTTCCTTATGTCCCAATGGAACTTTTCACCACAGTAAGGTTAAGTGCATGCATTAATTTGCGGGCTCAGGGACCAAGACTTCTATAACAAAATATTTCTCTATTTTTAACTTTGTTTGACAGTATTTTGTGTACAGTCACTTTGACCTGTTTATGCAGATCTTTCACCCAGCAACAGGAAAGATTTCTTTTTTAAAAACAGGAAAATTTAGTCATGAAACCAAAATTAATTAACTAAATAAATGTGATAGGGTGGTTCAGGGTTAAATGTATTTCCGGTAACTATTTTTAACTAATTAAGAAAACATACCGTATATTAGATTTCAAGTTGATGGTATTATCTGAAATGATTCTCATAAAGCAAGAGCACAGATTTATTTCATGTTATTTGGGCTGCTCAGCACTAGTTTAACTTTACATATATTGTCATCATCTACAGGCAGGATTTAGAGATGAAAAAATGTCATTACATAAACATAAGTGCCAAAGCCTTGCAAAAGTGAAACTGAAGTGTGAATATTTACAAAAACCACAAAAATCACAGATGCATACTCATTTGGGTTCATCCCGAATATGGTTTTGTTTTACTTTCAGCTCTTAAAGGTCGAACTTTATTCATTCCAGGGTTAAAATCAAATTTCTGTCCCTTCTTCCCTTTATCAGTTTAATTATTTCTATGTCTATCCAACATTTTAGTAATAACAAAACAAAAACAAAAACCTGAAGGACAAAAAGATCTTTTAGACATCTGATTCTCAACCTATTCCACATCACACATTGAAGAAATAAAATGTTTGTTTATACCCAGAGTCTACTAAAACATTTGTATAACAAAAATGCTCTTAAATCTTCTGTAAGCTCTTAATATTTAGTACAGGGAAAAAGGGTGAGTATGACACACCGGGCTTAATCAAAGCGTATGTCCAAAGTGGGGCCTAACTTTTAGGAACAATTAACAAATGGCAAGTACATAAACCAGTTAGCTATATAACTAGCGACTTGCTAACGTGGTCATTGAATTTGAAAATTAGCTCTTCCCGTGCTCATACACTTTTGCAACTAAGATCCTTTATGTCAGGTTTCGTTTCCACTAGTTTGTATAGTAATTTTGTCTGTTTTATTTATCTTCATCTGTAAAATGCAGCTTTCAAAGCGGATTTTCGTTTATTCAACTTTTTGTGGTGGCAAAAAGCCAGCCGTAACCTGCATAAGGCCGGGAGTACAGGTAGTCAGTAAGAGGCTAGGATAATGCCAAAAGTGGGAAACAATGACAACAGTGGCTGGGAAGTGTGTAGATCAGCATCTCGGCAAAAAGATTCCAGCTGGTGTAATTTCAGTGAAGCCCCCATCAGGTATTAAAGCCACTATTTCCCCTTCACCCAAATGACTAGAGCCCTGCAAATCTGCAAATACAGTTGTATTGTTTACCATCTTCGCAGATCATAGAGTTTCCATGTATTTTAGGATTTTATACTGCTGCCTATCAACCCAGCACTCGAGCATTTTCACTGTAGTAGCAGAGTGCCTTACAGAGGGGAAAGCAGGAAAACATGAGCTGAGCATGCGTCATCCTAGGATGCTATCACATCTCTCATTTTATTTAGGCACAAGCTTGAGTGCTGAAACAATCTGAGAAGACAAGATATTGCAACATGGCATGCCCTGTCACGTTTTAGGAGAATTGTAAAGTTACTCTTCATAACTATAACCAAAAACATTACAATTATTGTATTAAAAATAATTATACCTAGGCCATATATAGTGCTTTTCAACTGTAGACCTCAAGATGCTTTACTTTTATTTGACAATATGTTATTAAATATATTGTTAAATAAAAAGTTCCAAAATAAAAGAGGAAACCATTTTAAATTAAAAACATGTATAACAACAGTTTCTTAATGTTCTGAAGACTATGGCCTTTATTTCATCCTCCTTCCACATCATCTGGTTTTCTCTTGTTATGCTAAAAGATTTTTTTTTTAAATCTGGGTTTCCTTTATACTGCTGTAAGATATTTTTTTAAAAAAACGAACTCTTATTAAACATTTAAAAGCTGACTCAAAAGATACATCATAGTGCTGATTCAGCTTTCCTGAACAGATACTGAGTCAAAGAACCAGGCCACACGCAGGCTGAACGAAGCACCCCTCAGAGGCACGAGCAGCAGCTGCTTTCTGAAGGGGAAATGGCCGTTTTACCAGCCTAATGCAGGATATGGCTGTCTTTTGCCACCACATCTTAGTCTCTCAGTCTGCTTTCCGGATTTTGGAGTGGATATGACCCGCAATATTTTCTGTCAGGACATTTGCTTATGTAAGGCTCAGCCCTGAAAGCACTTGTGCACATATTGACCTTTCCGCATAGGACTAGTCAACGGGACTGCTTACGTGTGAAAGGCCCAAACCCGAAGCACCTAAACCCCAGACTGAGGCTCCACTGCAATCATCAGAAACCTTGCTCAGATGCTGTCTGCAGCATTACTTTTCACAAAATTCCCTCAACAGTATCAACACTTTTTTATTTAGATATTTTAAATTTGATCATCATAACTCTCTTAGTACATGCACTATTTTAAAATTTTCATTGGACAAAAACATTTACTAACTGGCTCAAAGCCAACAAAGAATTCTTCCTGGCACTAAGCATCAAAATTTCACTCAGTATCCATCTCTCCCCTGGAAAAGTTTGGGAAAAGCAGATAGCCCTTACACTGTGTCTTGAAGGACACCAACTGCATGAATTGACAGACTGGAGAGGAGAAATAAATTGCAGAACTGAGGCCTCCACATTGACAACATCCTGTCTGTAGTCCCCCTTCCTATAAACCAACTGGCTTACTAGCTGTAGCACTATGACTAATCACAACTGCCACAGAATCACAAAAGAAAGACTATTTCAAAGACCGTTGGGGCATAAACCACTTATGACTTTACAGGCTACACCAAACACCTAAAACTTCACCCACAAATCCATGGACAGACAATGCAGATCGTGGAACACATATGCAACGTATTATTAAGGAAGATCTCACTTAATAATGGACAGGCAGTTCTTTCCAGGCAGTAATTTGAAGTAGTTTGAAGGCCTAGCTCCATTTAGTCCGCAATGCAGTAATCTTATTTTGAGAGAACAATGGTGGCTATAGTCTCAAAGGTCTGAACTTTCTTGCAAGCACAGTCAGAGATAAGATAGCGTAAGAGTGCTATTTCTACCTATCGGTTCTCTCATCTTTTAAGCATTATCTCTGTTTTATCCAGGTTGACCTCCATCATCTAGTCCTCATCTACACCCTAATCTCAGTTAAATCCTTATTTGACTTGTGTGAACTGAATGTTTTCAACAGCTAGGAAAAAAAGGGCAACTCATCACATTATGTGCCCAATTGCGTAATTTCTGACTTTGGTCTGACAAGTATAAATAAATGACTGATCACCTTAAATTTATAATTAAACTCAAGACTCTATACATGAAATATTAAAGAGGATCCCACATATTATAGCTGGAAAGATGCGACAGTATTCCTGGGAAAAGATCTAAGAAAAGAAATTACCAAAAATGCCACCATTGAATAATGTAAGGAACAAGATCCTAAATGTAGGAAATGTTACTTATAAAGGCTATAAAATACTATTCTCATAATTGAGCCAAGTAAGCCCATATCACCCTGAATTCTTGTGGCATATGGCTTCTGACAGCACAAACAACAAATTAGATGTTAGGTAGATGATGCCACTTTATCACGGCATCATTAGCCAAAGACATCAAGCGCATCAACCCACCATTAAAATGATAAAGAGAGCAAAAGAGGGCTGTTTGTTCTTGAGTGCTACAGAGGCAGGACAGAGAGTTCAAGAACCAACGGTAAAGATGTGAGTTAAACTGCCCGTGACCACAGTGCATCCTGTCGTAACGAAGAAGGATCTTTCAGTTCTTATGGTTGTTATGGGGCATGCAAGAGCTGAATGAGCCATCATGAGAGAAGGACCAGAGGCAATGTCAGATTTCTAGCAAAACGGCAGGTAAAATTTGAGGATAAAATGTACAGTTTCCAGGACTTTAATCAAACCAAAATGCTACCACCAAAAAAGGCAAATGTAATGATGTATTTGCTTCTGTCAGAAACAAAGATTAAGACAAATAAACTATGTACAACTCTGTAGGATTTGCATTATTATCTGATAATGGACATTTTAAAAGTATTATATTAAGGACAATTTTTATCAGATAATAGGCTAAAAATCCAACTACCACGTGGTTAATTAAACATTGGATATGGTTTTTTAAAATTATTAGTAATATAGTAGAGCCAAGCTTTTTGCCCTCTCCCTTACTTTTATGCCCCAATTCTGTAATCATGTGCTAGCATGAGGCCTGCACAAATGCTGGAGATTCTGCAAGCAAACCTATCTGCATCCATACTGGGATTCATACTATTCTTAATAAATGGTAGACTGCTAAATATGTAAAGCTGGGGAGATTCATACTTAAATTAAGGACTACTGTGGAATAAAAGATCTTATTCTACTTATTAAAATGCTCTGTAACAGATGGCTGTCCACTACTATAAACTGTGGTCTTTTAAGATCTGAAAATTCCAACAGAGCTTTTTATTCCATCAGTATCTGTGTTCAGCTATGATGCTAATATACTACTGAAAAGGGAAGGAAAGAATGAAGTACACTAGTATACCTTTGTCTAATTTTGTAGAGGTTTCTTTTGTGCGTGTCCTTTATGGTTGCATTTTGTGCTGTTAGAGCTACTTTCCTTGTTTTGCAGGATTTCTTAAGTATTTGTTTTAATAAATTTGTTAGCTTTCTCTCTGGTGTTCTTGAAGTGGTTTTTCCCTTGAAATGTTTATACTAATTACACCTAGGGGACTTGCTTTTCTTTTTCTCATTCCACGATCACATAAAATCAGGCGTTATCTACATCAATTAATGCTGAAAACTGTCAATAATAATGCACAAAAGGAAGAAGTGTTCAAAATATTTTTGTTCTGTATCTCACAAGAAGCTGGATGAGATTTTGATATCTTACAATAACAAAATAATTTCTATTACATCAGTGACTAGGGAGGATTTTAAACAGCATCTGATTTTTAAATCTGCACGACTAGATAAGTTGCAACCAATTAGATTTCACAAATTAATTATTAATGAGGAATCATAACAGAATGAGTGCGATTCTAGTTGTGTCCTGCAACACTCTGTTCTTGCCGTATTACGGTTCAATATCTTTAACGATAAGCTGGAAGAAAATATAAAATCATTGCTGATAGGTTTTGCAGAGGACACAAAGAATAGTAGAGTGACAAATAATGATAAGACAGGTCAGCTCTAGAGAATGATCTGGACTGCATGGTACGCTGGACTCATTCAAACACCATTCATTTTAATACAGCCAAAAGTAAAATCATAAACCTAGGAACAAAGAATGTAGGTCACACTTCCAGAATGAGGGACTCTACTTTGGAAAGCAGTGATTCTAAAAAAGGGTCATGGAGGATAACCAAGTGCACCTTCCCTGGGCAAGGCTGTGGTTAAAATGGGTAATGCAGTCACTGGATGTATAAAATGGGAAATAACAAGAAGGAGTAAATGTATGGTATTGCCTCTGTATATAGCATTGGTGAGACCATTATTACTCTATTTAGTTCTGGTGTCTTCACTTCAAGAAAAGATGCTGGAAAACTGAAAATGGTTCAAAGAAGAGCTACAAGAATTATATGAGTTCTGAAATCCTCCCTTTCATGGACCTAAGAAACGCAATCTTTAGCTTATCAAACAGAAGATTTAGAAGTGACTTGATCACAGTTGATAAGTACCTACATGGGGAGATTTCATTTAGCAGTAGGTTCTTCAATCTATCAGACAAAGGCATAACATGATCCAATGGATGAAAGCTGGAACTAGACAAATTCAGACTGGAAATAAAGTGCAATTTTTTAACAGTGAGGGTAATTAATGATTAGAACAATTTACAAAGGGACGTATGTAATGGATCTCCATCACTCGAAGTCTTTAAATCCAGAGACTGGATATCTTTCTAAAAGACATACTTTAGTTCAACCAGAAGATAGGAACCTGAGAGAAGAATCATATGCCCTGTTTTGCAGGAATGATAATGATCTCTTCTAGCCTTAAAATCTATGAAGTGGTTAAATGATTTAAATAGTATTTAAAATCATGTATTTTTATTAAACAAAAGCCATTGCTAGTGTAGATGCAGTGATATAATTTATGATGGGGATTAAGTAAACTGCAGCAGATCTTAGCCTCATTTAAGAATAGATTTAGAACTACTGACATTTTCCTTTAAATCAAAGTGCTGTTAACCCAAGCGTGAGACAAAGACAGAGAACAGAGGAAACATTCTAGAACCCTGAAACGTTCTATAATCAGTGACGTGTGAATACAAGAATCACAGAAACATCATTAAACAATGTGAAATATTCATATGGATTGCTGGATTCTAAATTAACCGTAACCAATAAAGGAAAGTGTCTAGATAACACTATGAAGAGTTCAGTGAAAACATCTGCTAAATGGACAGTGGTGATCAAAAAGCAAAAAGTGCTTACACTGGATAAAGAAAATGATAAAAAGTAATATGAAAATTATATAATGCCATTATATAAATTGATTGTGGTTCTTCAGCTGAAATACAATTCTGGTCACCTCATTCCAAAAAAGATATAGCAGAAATAGAAAGAGTCCAGAGAAGGGATACACACATTATTACAATCATGGAAAGAATGAGGAGTATTTAAAATGTTCAAGATATTATAGTTTAGAGAGGAAATGAAGAAGGGGAGATAAGATAGATAGATACAAAACAATGAACAGTTTAGAGAAGTTTAATCAGACACTTACCTATCCTTTCTCATAATACTAGAACAAGATCATGGTGATAAGTGCCTTAAAAACCAAAGCAGACTGTTTTAACTAGAGGCATCCAACGAAATGAAATGGCAACAAATGCAAAACTAATGAAAGGAAATGCTTTTGTTAAAACACCACGAAATTACCCAATGAACTTATTGCCATGAAGTATTATTGAGACCAAGAGCTAGCCCAATTTTAAAAAGAATTAGATATTTATATGAATAATTAAACCATCCCGTTACATAATCTTGAACATTTAAAGGACAGAAATTACTTATCTATCCAGATTTCGTCTACCCTCGCCCATCACTGTAATATCGCATAACCTAAGATCATGTTTCAGGATGTAAACCAACCACAAATTACATAGGATTAAGAAGATATCAATTGTCCATTACGGGGATTCTTGTCCCTTCCATTGAAGAATCTGGTACTAGCCACTATTAAAAAGAAGATACTGAACTAAACAGGCACTGGCCTAATCTGGTATGGTAATTCCTATGTACCTATTAAAGGCTGTTCTCCGGAACAATATGAATCCTAAGCAAGTACACCTTTAAACTAGGAAACTGAAAACATTTAGTGTCCACACACTACTATTTTCAAAACACTACAAAACATCTGTCAACAATGTCAAAACAAAAGACTGTCCCTGGTGAGAAAAACAAATGTTTTGACCATAAAAACAAGCACACAAGTTATTTAACAAGTCACAATCTAAATGAAGAGAAAACCAGACTTAAAAAATCTGTGTGCATGAGAACATCCAGACAAAGCCCACTAAAACTCTTGACACAATGTATGCTTGTTAAAATATACCACAGTAACAGTGCCACCTGCTACAGCTCACTACACTATTACTGCAATGTCAGAGACTCTACTTGCATATACTAAAGCTCACCATAATGCATCAACAATAACCTACCCTCTCTTTTCCGCACCTATCTCCATCCCTTTGATTTCTCCCCAGTGTTTCTGCTGGAGCCCAGCTTGGGCCTGAGGGGAGCTGCTTTCCAGGGCCATGATGCAAACAGCAGCCAGGCTAAAACAAGACACTTCTGCCTTGGTGTGGACATCTTTAATGAGGGCACAACTTCTGTTCCCATTGCAAACCGATACTTAGCTGGTCAGTAAAAGGGAGAGAAAGGTGCTAGGGACAGCACGAGTTGGTAAGCAGTTATCTCAGGAACTCTGGGTTAAGTAGAGCCAACTGGGACCCTGGAGACATCCTGCCGAATTTAGATGCTGGTCCTTCCGGGCACAGGAAGATGGTTATTATTGTTGATACTATCTTACTTTATAAAATGTACATTGACACTACAGGGCACCAGCTGCTCAGAGATGAGAACAGGGTCCAACATGGGCACTCGCCATGTGACCTCAACCAGCCAAGAGAAGGTCATTCACACCCAAACAGGAATCAGAAGCGGCACAAATTCGAGGGCGAGAGTGGTAAGGGATACGGCAGCAATGAGAGCGGTCAGTAAAACGGTAGCAAAGGTAATGAGGGAAACAACGGCAAAGGCCACCAGGTGAAGGGAAAAGGCGGCGACGTGCTAAAGAGATGACGGTAAAGTCAAAGCCAACGGTAATGACGTCAATGGCGGCGAAGGTGATGGGGGAACAACGGTGACGATCGCACCAAGGGGGAAGACGGTGATGGCCACCACGACGAGGGAAACGATGGTAACGGCAGAAAAAACAACCCGGGAAAGGCTGGGCAAGGCGTAGGTGACCCCGCGAGGTAGGAAATCATGATGGCGCCGGGGACATGACGCCAACCCCAGCGCCGAGGGGGCCGGCGTGCAGGGCGCGACGCCGAGGGCGGGGACGGCCGCGAAGACACGAGGGGGACCCCGCCAGCGACACGGGGCCTCAGGGCCCGCCGAGGGAGGCCGCGGGGCCAGGCCGAGGGACGCCAGGCCGGCGAGGGGCACGCGACGCCCACCCCAGGGGGACGGCCGGAGGGGGGCACGACCCCAGGGGGCTGGGGCCAGGGTGGGCCCCGGGGCCAGCGACGAGGGGAAGGGGGGCCGGGAGGCAGGGCGAGGCCGGCGAGCGGGGGCGGAGCCGTGCGGGCCCCCCGCGCCCCTCACCTGGTGAGGCGGCCGCCGGTCCCGTGCGGGGTGCAGGCCTCGCCCGCCCTCTCCCCCTCCGCCAGCCGGTGGCGCGGCAGAGCGGGGCCGCGGGTCCGCAGGGAGCGGCTCAGGCCCCAGCCTCCGCCTCCGAGTCCGCCTCCATGGCTGCCGCTCGCCCGGCTGCATTGTGGGAAGCTGACCTCACTCGCCGCCGCCATGGGCGCCGTGACCGACGGTGAGGAGCGGGCCCGGCCCGGCCCAGGCCTCCCCCCCTCGGGCGGCCCGCGGGCTCCGGAGCCGGCCGGGCCCGGCCTCGCCCCGCGTGAGCCGCCCCGGCCCGGGAGAGCGGGCTCGGGGGACCCCGCAGCTGGGGGCGCCTCAGGCAGCCGGCGCTGGGCTGCGGGCCCGGGCCCGCTCGGGTCCCAGACCCCGTCCCGCCAGCCGTGGGCCCCGGGCTCGCCTGGCTCCCGCTGCCGCTTCCCCACCCCCCGGCCCGCTTCCCTGCCCCGCGCCCCCTGGGCCGGGCTAGGGTCCCCTGCGGCGCCCCGGCGGGGTGGGGGGTCTGTGGATGTACCCAAAATCCGGCTGCCCGGCCCCGGGGCCCGCTCTCCTCCGAGCCCCGGGGCAGGGGAGATGCAGGGCCCCCGCCCGGGCGCCGATGGGTGTTAACCGCGCTTCCCCCCTTCAGATGAAGTTATTCGCAAGCGGCTTTTAATTGATGGAGACGGTGCCGGCGACGACCGACGCATCAATCTGTTAGTGAAGAGCTTCGTTAAGTGGTGCCACTCCGGCTCCCAAGAAGAGGGGTATTTCCTTCCACTTCCTTCCCGCTTTTTCTTCTTTAAAGTAACCTACTTTAGATCCCAAAGCTCGTTTCCGGGAAAAATTACAACATATTCCTTTTAAAATACGTATTTGTGTTACATTTAAATAGGGCGGGCCTTGTGTACAGCGCCAACCCGGCAGCGATGACATAGGTTAGCGTGGTGGTAGTTATTGTTTTGCCAACTCCTGTGCTATTGGCATTTTATTTAAAGCTCCAGGTCTTGGAGTCAAGTGATTAGATGAGACTGTCACGTTTAAAAAAAAAAATTGTCCAGCCCACCTTTCTAGAGAAGTTTGTACTTTACCATCTAGTGTTTGAGTGCTTAAACATCCCTTTTTAAAGAAAAAAAGTCAATTTCAGTGAATAATTTTTGTAAATGTTTTGGGGTGGTAATATTGAATCTGTGCTTAAGCGTTGTTGAAAGAGGTTCAGTACTGTTATCCTTCTGCTACTGCAACTGGTTTTACAGCAACAGGCAGCTGTAGCACAGGTACCTAAAAGGTGTGTCTTGGAGAGACAATTTGTTGCTTTTGTTCCTCTGTAAAAAGATGTGTCAAAGAAAACGCCCATTAACTGAACTTCATTCAGAATGAAAGGCTTTATTAGCGAAAACACTGCTAAACTAGATGCGTGGATGAAATTGTTTTTTGGCTGAATATATGAGCATTCCCCAGAAGGAGTGTTCAGGGCTAGACTTTGTGAAAGAGAATTGACAAAGCAGTCCATATTGCAAATGGAATCTATTCAAATTAGACACCAGTTTTAAATTAAGCCATTAACCATTGGAGAACATCTCCATATTAGATATAAATTCCAGAACGCCCCTATAAAATCACATTTGTTTCATACAAGGAGATATAATCTCTTCGGGACAGCAATCGTAACCTCAGACGCATTTTTATAGCAGGAGCACCATGGAATCCTAATCCAAACTAGGACCTCTGAGTATTACTGTAATATAAATATTAAATACTAATCTCAGTGGATAAGCAGCCTGCTCTAATAAGACACTTACAATCCATGGGTGAATCTGTCTATTATGTTAATACGCATTTGGCATCCTGAAAATAAACAGAAAGATTTAGTGCTTTAGTTAACCACTATAGTATCTGTCTAATTAAATTTTTCAAGAATTATACATTAAATGCTTGGAATATTATATTTCTTCAATTACTGTTATTTCATGAGGTATTTAGTCTTCAGTGGCATTGTAATAGTAAATGAACATTTCCATGAGAATTTTTTTAATTGCTTAATTACAACTTGTCCATCTTTAGATACAGCCAGTACCAACGCATGCTGAGCACTTTATCACAATGTGAATTTTCAATGGGAAAAACTCTGCTTGTCTATGATATGAACCTCAGAGAAATGGAGAACTATGAAAAAATCTACAAAGACATAGGTAAAGAGAATGAGACTACTGAGTATTTGCTGTAACATCCGTAAAGTGGTCCAGTGTTAGTTTGAGGCAATTCCTGGCAGATTTAGCATCATTTGTCTACTGTTTCTACAGATACATATGTATTTGTCAGTTTTTAATTAAAAAACACCCATGCACAGGCTTTGAGCATCCTGCAAATATTTAAAATACAAATTCAAAATACACAAGGGTATACAGTTACTATAAATTTCCATCGGGGCCATAGGTTTGAAGTTAACAGTGAGTTGCCTTGTGTGATACTGTAGTTTAGAAAACTAGCTTATTGACATTTGAGTGCTTTTAATCAAATACTGTTCCTCTTACCTTTTGGGATTTTTTTGTTTGTTTGTAAAGAAAATAGTATAGCTGCAGCACATGAGAAAATTGCTGAATGCAAAAAGCAGATTCTGCAAGCAAAAAGAATACGAAAAAATCGCCAAGGTAAGGTTTTACTTTAGATGGAGCAAGTGTCTGTACCTAAGGTTGCCCAACTATTTAAAATCTAAAATGTCTTTTTTCAAATACTTACAGCTTTTGGTTTTAGATTTGTCAGTTTTGCTCATTTTCCAATTCTGAACAAAATGAGGTTTAGCCATCAAGGGAACAAATCTGATTTGTTAGATTCTTACTTTTTAGGTATAATTCAATAACATTAAAAAATGCACTCGGTAGTGGCTCAGCCAATTTGGGATGAGTCCTCAGACCCCAATCCTGCAAAGATTTATGAACAAGCTTAATTTTACACACTCTAAATAATCACATTTAATTTAATGGAATTATTCACAATGTGTGCAGTTAAACGTGTCTTTGCCAAATTGGGATCTTAGTATTCTTCATTGTTAAAGTGTGCTAAAATTGGACAGATATTGAAAAATTAATAGCAAAGGTTGTTTGTTTTGAGGATGGACTTGGTTTTATGCATAGCCCAAGAGATAATTACCAAACCAGCTTTTTTAAAAGAGAGCTTGTTCTAAGAATTTACGGCAGTTTGCTTTGTGAATATATTAGTGTCTACACAGAAAATTAGTTTATATTTCAGAATTACATTTCATGAAAAACATTTGAAATTCTTAGGGTCTGGACATTATTGGAGGGAGGGAAGGACAGGAGGAATCCCATTTGGATATGCAGATATATTCCAGTTTTCCTGTACTTTCCAAATACCTTTGAACTTCTGCCTCTGAGCCATTCCATTCACAGAGAGCTGGACAAGTCTTTCTTCAAAGCCCTTCAGAAGGGAAGGAACATGAGTGAGCAGCATGGCATCTATCAGTATGCTTCCTGGTCAGGGGAAGACTAGAACAGCATCTGTAAATCAAACTTCCTTCATAGCACCATGGGATCTCCTGTCTGGACTAATCCAATTTGGAGGAATTTAAGGCAAATCAGTGATCTGTGAAATTAGAAAATTGCAGAGATGACCAATTGTATCAGAATTAGGTAGTGCTATTATAGTGAAGCAAGCATATGCCATACCAGGAGTAAAGTAATAAGGCTCTAAATTAGAAAGCATGATCAGTTCCCATAGTCAAACTGCTCACTTTAAATTGTTTAGTTACCTTTCAAAGTGTATGTATCAGGAAGCTGTTTCAGAGGTTTTCGAGGAGTGAGAAAAAGCCTGGTCCCATGAAGGCTGTGTTTCACATTTTGAGTACCACACCCATTGGATAAAAGGAATTCCTACAGCCAATAATAGTAGAGCGTGCATGTGTGTGCTGTTATTTGGCTTGCAGAACCTTGTTTATTTGCAACGTACTTTTTGGAAAAAAAAAGTTCTTCCTGTAAATACAGTTTATAAACTACTAGTTTTAGGCCCAAACTTTAGGTTTTTCATTAAAAAAAAAATAAATAAATAGGGCTTGCAAAATTTGCTGCACTAGAAAGATTCCATGATTTAGTAACTAGGGTTAATTTTATTGTATTTTCACACAAATTAATACAATAAATATCTGTTCCGCATTCCCTACCTGTGCAAAATTCCTACTGAAGTAGATGCAAACCAGTGATTTTGGGTGCACAAGAGAGCCAAGATTGGGCAAGTAGACATCAGACACACACAACATCAGGAACACATAAGGCATAGTTTCAGGAGACACTATTGGGCCAAAACAAAAAAAACACCCCAAAAAACCACCCCAGGGTCTTATTACAATCCAGAGTGATCAAAGGACCTCCTGAGGCCAAGGCGTAGAACATACAGAGATATATAAGGGTTACAGTGCCTCTGTCTCAGATAGCTACCTACTAGTCCTCCAGAAAATGTGATGTAAAGTCTTTAATGAAAGCCTCTGTCACGCTGGTAGTTGTAATGAGTGAGAGATATGTTTGGAATATATGTAGAGTTATGTCTATATATAGTAAAAATTAGGTTTTCTAGGCATCTGACTTAAGGCAGGTCACCAAAAGGTGGTCTACATATTCCTGGCAGGCAGGGGGACAGAGATGCTTATCTCACGCTGGTTGGTCATGTGCAAATGGAGTATTGTATAGTTCACAGTGGATGCCCATTTTCAGTCTGAGCAAAATGCTAATCATTAGATTGCAAGAACTGCAAGAAAAACCAAAGACAGCAAGGATTATTCTCTTTAGGAATAAGAGAATGAACTTCTGAAACTATTTGTGGTTCAGATGAATCCTCAGTTATTCCTTCAATTCATGAGACAAGCCACCGGGGGCTTAATCTTCGGAGATGGGATCTCAGCCAAACTGGTTGAAAATGCTGGGAAAAGGACTCGGGATAAGCTGCTTTGATAGGAGAATGCCTTAGTAGTAAAGCTGAGGCTTTAGAAAGTGTTATGGTTTTGTTTTATATGTAATTGTTTGTTTCCAGAACTCTTGCTTTCTATCACTTGCATCTCTCTTCTTTGATGATAAACAAACATATTCTTGTTTTCACTGTAAATGCAAGTGCTCTGTGCTAAGTCATCCGGAGTTGAACCTGGCAAGCTGAGATGCACTTTTCCTTCAGGAGTAAGCAAGTAGAGTTCTGTGAGTGTTCAGTTGAACAGGGGCTGAGCACCTCAGAAGGATGTTGGGAGAACTCAGGCGTTTGTGTGAACCTTTGCAGAGCGAGGCAGCCTGGAAGGTAGTGCTTGAATTGCCAGGGGTGATCCAGGGAGCTGATCCATAGCTGGCATAGACAAGACTTCCTCTTATTAAAGTCAGGTGGTAGTGAAGTGCCTCCTCCCTTGGAAGCATCAGAGCGGGGAGCTGTTCATTTTCAAAGCCTTTATCCAGCATTGAGAACTATACAAATGCACCCATGTGATTTTCAGCGTAGGACTGGGGCCAAAATCCTGCCATCACACAAATGCCTACCTGTGTCTGTTTCCACTCCTCAGAAGTGGTTTGTAAGTGTATACAGTTGTGGTTGGGGAGGGAGAGAGAGGAAAGTTTTAACATTCCCCTGCAATATTGTACACTAAAGCATTGTGCTAAGGCACAGAAACTAGAAGTTATTGCAAATAATGTTTGTCAAAGATAAGTAAACCATGTTACAAAAATCCAATAAATTAGTGCTACTAAGACGCACTTATTTAAATGATTTTGCCAATATTCCTTTGCTGGATAATTTAGAATTCAAGATTGAGAGTGCTCTCAGCTCCCATGTATTTCCATAGAAATGCATGATACTCAATTCTTTGCAGGACTAGGTCTAAGTTTAGGCTGGAAGTTAGGTTTCTAGCCCTCAGAGGAGTGAGGTTTAGTGTATGAAAAGGATTATATGACAGGATTTCCTGCAAGAGCAGGAGACGCAATGACTCAGGAGGTCCCTGCCCGTATGTTAAAAGTTTGGGTTTGTGCCATGTTCCCTCTAGTTCTTGATACAAACTTTATACATTCACTGCACAAAGTTTTTCATGTGCATTTTTAGACTCCTGGAGTATGTTAAGTGGCAAGGCTATGATTTCCCACATGATTGTAGCTCGGGTCTTTAATTACAAGATCATACTATTCTTAAGTTCAGTATCATAACATTATTTCTAAAACCATAGATGTGTGTAGCATCCATGGGGGATATTTATCTTCAAAGTATGTGTTAGATTAAGAGCCTGAAAACCATGCATATTGAAAAGCACACAGTAAACTATACTTACACAACAAATAGGTTTAACAGTTGAACAGCAGTGAAAAATGATGACTATACAAAATACTTACCATTGTACTTAAGGGCCCAACTGTACCAAGACTTAGTAGTGAGCCTGGTTCTTTCTATTATGAGCAGTCCTGTTGACTGGATCAGGCCTTAGAAATCTGTCTCGAAAAAAGTTTAAAAGTTTATTCTTTTTCTCTTTCAGAATATGATGCATTGGCTAAAGTAATACAGCACCATCCAGACAGGCATGAAACATTAAAGTAAGTATACAGCTGAATGAAATGAACATAAGCCAACAAGCTGTTCTATCACTTACCATAAATCATTCATTTTATTATGGATCTTCAGCATTTAAATCAGTTACTACGTATTGTAGCTGTTCAGTTTATTAATTAATCAATCTACTCTGCAAAATATATTTGCTCATTCATGACCTGCTTCACTTCTTACAACATAGAACAAATTACGTTAATTGGTTTCATGTTTTGGAAACAAACTTACATCTAAAGAGAAGATGGGTAAACCCCATCTCAACAGGTGATATACAAACAGCAGAGCTTGACTTAGCCTTTAATGGAGGTTCTTTCCAGATTGCTAAATACTATGGAAAAGTTGGGTTTACACAGGTTTTTGCACAGTTGCTGTGTATGCAAAAAAAACCTTTAGTCATTTCTAAACTGTATTTGTCCAAACTTTGCATAGCATACGTGTTTAAATGCACCCCAGATTGTTTAATATTGAGGGTGCGATCATTGTAAGTTAACTCAGTGCTGTTCATTAAGTATTCCAGTTACTGTTCATTTATTAGAAAATAATGTCTCTTCATTAAAGTGGTGTTCACTTGATTTTATAATTGTTTTATATACAGTTCGATATACTACTAGTGGGAGAGGTTTTTGTACAGCTTTTTCTTCATTTGCTTGATTCAAAGGGCTGCAACGTTTGTGTTTAAAGTTTGCTATGCGGTGACTTCTTTTAACAGGTTTATTCCTTAATATTTTTATTAACCTCCATGTATTTATGTTCAAAAGTAATGCTTGTTATATTTTAAATTTTATTCAAATATTATGCTTAATGGATGAAACTCAGATCTATATGCTGGTGAAATCTCAGGCCAAACTCACTGGGGACAGATTGATCAGAAAAAGGGGTGTAGTGCAAAGTAATGTGATTGTCACCAATTTGGAATTCAGTATTTGTGCAGAACATGTAACAAATGCAAAAGGGATGCAATAAATTAATAGCTTTATTTTACATCTTCCTGTTATCCTTTTTCTATGATGGGCCTCACCCACTCAGTTTATACACTTACTTATTTTCTAGTCAGGCAATTTACACCTTCTAGCTCTCCAACTCATCCTACATCTTACACCACTGGTTATGTGATTGCTGAATTTGGACCAAAATCTGTAAAATTGGTTATTTAGTACAGATCAAGGAGGAGGATCAGTTTTGACCTCACAATCTCAAATGTCTTCAACAACTGTCTTCAACTACATTTTTGCTCCTCTGAAGTTGATTAGCGGACAGTCACAGGGTGGGAACATTGTAGTCAGAGTTCTCACTTGAATGTTGCTTATTATATGTACGTATCTGATTTGTTCTGGCTGCCTGTCTTTAATTGCAATGGGAAGCTGTCATTCCATGTTCCATGAATTTCAGTATCAAATGGAGGATCTATAATTGTCTGACTTTAGAAAATATGACTATTAGGATAATGTTTCTGAACTAGTCAGAACATTTCATGCAAAAATTGATACTGCAGAAAAAAGTATAAAACAGAATAACTACCACAGTTATTTTCTTGCAGTAAACTTGTGTGCAGCATAGAGATGTCCTACTTAGCCATGTGCCTACTTAACCATGTGACATTCATCAATTGAAAGCTCAGGACAGAGAGAGGTCAAAGTATTTCAAATACGTCTACCGGAACCGCTACAAGAAAGCCGCTCTGTTTACCTTAAGTCACACACCTGAGCATGAGTGTCCTATTTATCAAGTTTAGTTTTCTGCCCTTTCCTTTACTTCATTTCCTCTTCCTATTATTTGTATACATAGAGGATTGGTACCCCATAGTATTATACCCTGTACAAATACATAGGAAGAGAGTCACTGCCCTGAATAATTTATGCTCTAAACAAGAGAGACCGACTAGGGCTAGGAGAGAAGATTAGTAACCTGATTTTACAGGGGGGAATTGAAACAGAGACTGAATGACTTGCCCAAGTTAATACAGTAAGCACATGGTAGACCTAGGAACTGAATGAAGGTCTCCCAAATCCCAGCCCAGTGCTTCAACCACAAGACCATATTTGGTCTCTAGTTTCTGAAGGACACTTACAGAAATTGCTACAAAGCCAAATACTACAAGCCAAGAACCACCAGTCTTAAATTAGGAGGCCTTCATATGAAAGGCTCTCAGCTAATGAAACATAATTGTTTTCATGATGCTCTTAATCACTGCAAAAGCCCGAGGAAAATTGGTCAGGAAAAATGTCCTGGTTTATTGTGTTTATACATTGAATGTATACAATTGTATATTGTGTGTATACATTGAATGTGTACATTCACTGATATGGCACAATGGGACA
Source organism: Mesoclemmys tuberculata (assembly GCA_007922155.1). Classification (NCBI taxonomy): domain Eukaryota; kingdom Metazoa; phylum Chordata; order Testudines; family Chelidae; genus Mesoclemmys; species Mesoclemmys tuberculata. The sequence continues at coordinate 10,954,419 of ML677027.1, forward strand.
AAAAGTCTAGAGAAATAATTTCTTGATAACAAGGTATTAGAACTAGCTGTTCCAAATACTAGAGCACTTAGTCTTATGCTCTTGAAATCTATGAAGACTAAAGGACCATTGTGATCATCTATTATAACCTGACTGCTAGTATAACAGTCCATAGAACATCTCCAAAATAATTCTTAGAGTGGCATTTAGAAAAACATCCAATAAAGATTTAAAAGTCAATGGAGAATCCACCACGGCACTGGGGAATTTGTTCCAATAGTCAGTGATTCTCACCATTAATTTATGCCTTTTCCAGTGTGAATTGTCCAGCTTCCATTTCCAACGATTGGATTGTATTACACCTTTCTCTGTTAGATTGCAGAGCCCATTGTTAAATGTGTTCCCTCTATCGGTACTTATAGTCTGTTATCAAGTCACCCCATAATGGACTCAAAGAGCTCATCATTATAAGGAATGTTTTTCTAATCCTTTAATCATTCTCATGGCTCTTCTCTGAAACCTCTCCAATTTATCTACGTCCTTCTTGAATTGAAAGCACCAGAACTGGATTCCAGCAGTGGTCACACCAGTACCAAATATCTCAACTCCTACTTGACATTTCTCTGTTTATGTATCCCAGATCACATTCGCTCTTTTGGCCATGGAGTCACATGTTCAGCTACGTATCCTCCACAACCCCAATCCTTTTTCAGAGTCCACTGCTTCCCAGGATAGAGTCCCCCCAGCCTGTAACTGTGGCCCACATTCTTTGTTCCTAAATGTATACATTTACATTTAGCCATATTAAAATGCATATTGTTTGTTAAGACAACTGAACTAGGTACAAGCACACAAGAGCTAATTCAAGAAGTGATAGACAGCTAAGTATCAATGACCACAGCGTAATTAGAGTCAACATCCAAAGAGCAGGCAGACTTCCAAAAAGTTCCGCTAAACTTTAGAAAAGGCAATTTCATTAGAGAGAAAGTTAATCAAAAAGTCTTTAGAGTGAAAAGTAAAGGAAATAAAATCCCTAGACATAACTTGGACTCAACCTAGAAAAATGGTAAGTCTCAAGACGTACTGCTGAACAAAAAGGGAACTGGGGATGCAAGGTGTGAACCATTGTGGCTGAATGGCAAGGTTCAAGAGGCTTTCAAGCCAAACCGATTGCCTTCAAAATCTGGAAATTTAAGCATAGTGAAACCAACAGTGCCTGACGCGCTCTCTGAGGCACTATGATACTACTGCTAAGAATAAAACAAGAGCGTAAATTACGGCAGGCATTAAGTAAGAAGGAAATTAGAAGGGCCAAAATGGAATTTGAAGAGCAAATAGTTCATGGTGTAAAAATAAAAAGTTCTGTAAGTATAGTGGAAACAGGAAGTCTGCAAAAGAATCAATGGGCTAAAGGGAGCAATTAAGAAAGATGAAGACGTTGCTGAGAAGATAAGTGATTTCTTATCATCAGTCTTCACCACAGAAGAGGTGGTAGCAGAGTAAATAGAGAATTTAAAAAGCAGTAAGTCACCCGGCCCAGATGTTATCCAGCCAAGAGTTGAGAAGAAGCAGCTCAGCTAACAAAAAATTGTAAATCTCATTTAAAAAAAAACAAATGTTCCAAAGTATTGCATAGTGGCAAATGTTGTACCCCTATTTTTTTAAAAAAGGGCCTTAGGGATGATTTGGGTAATTACAGACGTGTAAGCTTTATGTCTATACCTGGCAAGTTGGTTGAACTGATCATTAAAACCAATACCAAAACATTTAGAAGGTCATGACCTAATAAGGTCTAACCAGCACAGATTCAGCAATAGAAAATTGGGTCTCACTAATCACTTAAACAATGAGAGTCATGTAGCACTTTAATTCATTTCTGTTAGAAATTAAATTTATTAGTCTTTAAAGTGCTACACGACTCTCGTCGTTTTTGCTGTATACAGACTAACACAGCTACCCCTCTGGAACTTTTCACTAACCACTTAAAATTCTCTGAACGGGTCAGTAAAGTAGTGGATAAAGAAGAATCAGTTTACAATTTAATTAGATTTCCAAAAGTCCCTCACAAGAGGCTACTAAAGAAGTGAAGTACTCATAGGTGAGAGGCAAAGTATTGTCTTGAATCAAAATCAGTCTGCGAGTGAGAAAGCAAAGAGTAGAGTTAAATGGTAAACTTTCATCATGGCAAAAGGTTAACAGTGGGGGTGTGAAGGATCTGACTAGATCCAGTATTTAGTATATTAGTTATTTGAAAGGGGGGTGAGTAGAGAGGTAACAAAATATGCAGATGACAAAGTTATTCAGGATAGTCAGGACTGGAGAAGACCAAGAGGAACGTGAGAGAGACCTAAACAAGCGAGATGAATGAGCAACACCATGGCAGATAAAATTCAATGTTGTTAAATGCAAATGAAGGAAAAATAATGTGACCTACTGACATCTTATAGGGTTCTAAACAGCTTAATGGAGACCAGCTGCTCTCGGAAAAACGGACATGTTAGGAAGCATAAGGAACGGGATGGAGAGTAAATACTGAAAATATTAGAATGCCTTTGGATTAGTCAGTGGTGCACAGTGCTGGCTCCTAGAAGTGACCAGTATTGCCATCTCATATAATGAAGAATAGGGGGACATTAAACTAAAAAGGCAGGAAATTCAAAAACAGGAAACACTTTTTTTTTTTTTAAACACACTTAAGCTGTGGCACTCATTGCTACAAGAAGTCATTAAGGCCAAAAATTTAAGATTAAAAACCTCTATGGATTAAGACTATCCAGAGTTATAACTAATGACAGTACCATTTTTGGAAAGGATATTTAACCTTGCACTGCAGGGCTTGAGCCAGTTTCTAACTATTAGAGAGTGGGGTGAGACCTAATCGGGTTGGGCGGGGCGCAGATTATTCCATGTATGCCTTCTGCAGGGTTCTTATGCTATCCACTAAAGCATCTGGTTCCAGCCACTATCAGAGATGGGATACTGAACCAGATGGACTTTGGGTTTGATCCAGTCCGGCAATTCATATGTTCCTATATGCAGTGTTATCTCTAATATGCTCTACTGTGCCTTCCAGTTACTGCTCTTGTAACACGCAGGGGTTGATGAAGTTGTGCATGTAAAAATATCACAGGTATCTGGTGGTGTTTTTGTTTTTCCCATTTCCAGGCACTTTTAATCAGGCAATCCAGTATTTTAGCAAAGCCACAGAGAGTGATTATTTTTAATAATTCACAAAAATTGTGTGTAATTTGTTACTACACTGTACCATGACAGTTATTGGAATTTATTTGCAGGCAGCTAGATGCTTTGGGAAAAGAACTTCAACATCTTTCTCACATTAAAGAAAATGTTGAAGATAAGGTAGGGGTATTCTGTTATTTTGCTATATATATATATATTTATATTCATATGAACATAATTGTGAGAAATCCATTGAAAGTGTCAGTTTGTTTGTATATACACACACTTAATTTGCCAATCCATAATTCATTGGTTATTGTGTTTTGTCATTCTAGCTGGAGTTGAGACGAAAGCAGTTCCATGTGCTTTTGAGTACCATCCATGAACTTCAGCAAACTTTAGAAAGTAAGTGGCTCCTAAATGAAAATATATGGGGCCAAATCCTGCTCTGTTTACTCATCAGAGTAGTTCTATTAGAGTTTGAGACTACTTCCATAATTAAGGGAAGCAGAATGAAATTGAAATTATTAAAATTGTGGTTACCTGTATTTCCTATATATTAAACTATTGCGTTCAGCACTACTTAAGTCTGTCAGAGAATCTTTCTAAAATTAAAAAAAGACTTCTCAAACTGTATTCTAGAAGCCAGCTCTGATGGAGTAGAGCAATGTCAAATCTGTCTATAGTCAATAAGCTCCTTATAAATCTTTCATAGTCTTTAATAAATGTCTTTGAAATGGGATTGTATTCTAAAATGTGACTGTCAAAATAGCAACATAACTGTTGCTTTTCAGAGCCACAACATAAAAATGTGTTCATAAGTATTTGTTGAACCAACCAAAATGATCTCTATGTATCTAAGTTACTGATGTGGCTCCCATTTCTATAGTTTTGGACATCTCAATCCTTACTGTATTGATCCTCATAACACCTGTGTGATGTAGGTAAATTAATAGGGAACTGAGGCCCGGAGAGACTTTCACAAAGTCTGTAGCAGAGCAGGGAATTGAACTTGGCTCTCATTGGTCCCATGCTAGTACCCTAAGCACTAGACAATTCTTTCAGATATAAATCATCTTCATACAGTATATTTTGAGGCCAGACATTTACCTATTCCATGTTCCTGTCTTTCCAGGATTGACTATCTGGCATAACTAAGACTACATTTTTATCACTGAAATCTATATTAAATTTCATAGTAGAGGAACAGGAAAAAACTAACTTACTGTGGGACCTTACCTTAGGCTTGTCATTTCCTCACTGTGCCTTAGTTTTCCCAAGTGTAAAATGGGAAGAATATTTACCTTCCTTTGTAGAGTGTTTTGAGCTCTGCAGATGAAAAGCAGTAAATGAGTCAAGTGTTAGTATTTTAAACTTTATGCATTAGTATTACAGGATTTTCCTTATACATATACTAACAGACACTAATAGCTGTAGTAGGTAGAACAGAACAAATTAAGAGGAAATGTCAGCCTTAGTTTTGAATTAGTTTGTTTTCCCTTGTGTGTGTGTCACAATCTTAGTTACTTAGTGTTCTACATAATACAGTGCTAAACCACAGATTTAAGCCCTCTAACACAAAACATTTTTAACTGAGATAACATTCTCCAGCACAGTTTGTGTATAAATATCAAATCTAATCTGAGCATGTTTGAGTAACAGACAATCTACATTTCAGATGATGAAAAACTTTCAGAAGCAGAGGAATCCCAAGAAACTCACATGGAAGCAGAGACTAAACAGTAGACAGACTTTGGACTTACCCAAGAATTTCCACAGCTTCTGAATTTGTGGTGAAGCTGATAGCTCTTGAATTTTTTCTAAGAAATAAAATCTCACTGCCACTTCTGTGCATTTGCATGAATATTAGTTATTTTAATAAAAAAATACTTGTTTTGTTAGAGCTACAGTAAAACAGTTGCAGATCAGTAAAAAGTCTTCATATGCCAAGTGTAGACAGGCAATCTATTTGGTTTAACACAAAAAGCTTTATTTTTTGTGAACTAGGAAAATATTTTAGGTTTCTCAGTTGCGGAGCGTGAAATGTTTCTGTACAGTAATCAGCTAAGATAACACAATGTTGGCAATAAAATGTGTTTACAAATAAGTCTCTTTTTTAAGCAAAAAGCTTAATTTTAGCAATGAGGTATTAAAGTCCTGATCAAGCATTGAGCCCTTCAGGCAGGATTTGCCGTCATGTCAGTGTCCTCTACCCATTGGTCAAGTCCACGGTTGTGGACCCAGATGCAGATTTGGATCTAAATCTGATCCAAATGGTTTACTTGCAGTTTTCCAGTGTAGCCGCTATATAGTACAATTTAAACCCACCAGGAGTTGAATAATTACTCCTTTGTTTCAAATATACTATAAACTCTAAGAATCATCTTATATTAGTATTTGAAAGTTGGCTCACCAACAGCTTTAAATCGCTACCAGTGTAAGGTGTGTCTATACATCAATTTAGTGTGCAGCAAGCTGGGATATAAATTGATAGCACACTAGCCTGTCACACTAACTGGCCACATAGACCCTGGTACCACACCCACTAAAAGATCCCTGAGACACTTTGATCTAATCTCCTTTGAAATGGGAGTAGATCAAAGCACACTGTGAATCTTTTAATGCATAGTAGGAGGGTCCACATGGCCAGTTAGTGCACAGCTATAGATTTATACCCCAATTTGTCACAAATTAACTGCCCATATAGACAAGCCTTTATTGTAGTACTATTTATTTGTATTGTGGTAGTGCCTTGGAGCCAGATACCTGGCTTAAAATTATAATTGAAATGTTTGATTACCACAGTTGAGGATGCAGATTATCTAATACAATTTGCATTCAGAGTCTGTCATGCTTTAACTATGTCAACAGCAATTGAAACCGCACTGATTCAAAAAATAAATAAAGAAAGAAAAAGTATAGAATACATGACCTCAGTTATTTGCAATATATAATAAAATCCAACACATTAGCTGACAGGGAAATCAGTCAGTCAGTTGCAAGTGTTTTCTACTCATTCTTTACTTGCAGAAATTACATGCATCTTTATCAGTGAGTATTCTAGGAGAACCTTATCAAGTGTGGCATTAATTAATCTGACTCTTCCGTCTGAGTCAGTACAGAGCTAACATCCGAATATAGCATTGGAGGGTTCTGTGCTACAGGCTCTCTTGATCTTGTGTGATCACTGAAGGGGTGATGGCACATTTTACAAGAATAAAAGTGTGAACACTGGTGTCATGGCCAAATTCCAACTTCTGTAAATACATTGTGCTCATTTAGTCTTCTGTAGTTTATAAGATGAAATACTCGTTTCCTGTCCAAAGTCATTGCATAACGTTAGTTAACATGTAACATACTGCATCCAGCTGCTTTTTAGAAGTTGCTAATGTAGAACATACACAGAACTTTGGTTAACTTGCAATATTGACTAGCTTATCCATTTAGAGACACTTGAAAGTGTAATTTGTTCCAATTAATATAGTTTAGTTATCTTTTAGTACATGAATTAATAAGTATTGGGAAGTGTATTGTGAAAGAGTAACAAAGCTTAATAATAAACTTCATTGCAGTACAATCATTGCTAAGACGTCAGTGGAAGACCCCTCTCAATGCACAAATTATGGAGATAGAAAATTAGGAAGGCTCATTTGTAGTTTATAAAGCAAGTTGGGATCTTTTCATAGATGAAAGGCCCTATCTATATATATAGATTATTCTCACTATCCTAGTATATTGAAATTTTAACGCTTTTACTATTTAAATAGGGTCTTATAAACGAAAAAATGCTTCCCATGCACAGGCTGTTGCTACTTCCTAATGGTTCTTTTGGAAAGCTGTTGAAACTGCTTAGATGATAGAAGTATCTCCTCTCCCAGAAACTCACTTCTAGAGTTCTGCATGTTTCTGAGTCAGTACATTTATGGACATTTGAGTTAAATTTTCTAAGGCTGGGTCTACGCTGACAGTGGTAAATTCGCTGCCATCACATCGATTGCTCTGGATCGACTGAGCGGTCTGTATAGACGCACTCAGTCGATCCAGGAAGCGACCCAGGAAAACCACCTCGGTAAGTGGAGTAGCGCTGCGTCGAAGGGAGTGCTGTTCCCTTCGATGCAATGCAGTGTGGACGCCGCGCACAGGATATGCTGCGAAGTCGACGGGAGATACGCTAGTGATTTACGTCACTTGCGTATCTCCTGTCGACTGCCGCCGAATTGCAAAGGTAAGTGTAGACCGGGCCTAAGAGATCATCCACCTGGTGTGGAACACAAAAATGAAATATACTCAATGAAGTGTATGGATTGAACAGCAGATTCCTGGATGCTGGACAGAAGGTAAATGGTTTGCTTATCAGTGAAAGTAAAGATTACATTTTCTAATTCAATTTATTGCAATGCAATACTGAAATAGTTACCTTCCAAGAAAAATCAAGAGTCCCTCTTTAAGTCTTCTGCAAAAGGTTGGTGGGGATAAAAAGCCACTATGTTATAACTAGCTTCAGTTAGGGAGAGTTAGTGCACATTTAAGAAACCGACTGATTGTGACATTTATTCCCATTTCAAAAGGTACTACATTAAAGTGCACTAGGGAACTTATGGTGAGCAGCAGTAGCGTCCATACAGGCCAGTTAGTACGCAACACATTCGTGTGCAGTAGAACGTATACCACTCTAGCACAAACTACCACACTGTAGACAAATCCTAAACCTGCTTCGGTGACATCAGTTTTTTTAGCAACACTTTCCAGTTCCAGCCTACCATGACTATCCTGAGACCCCTTTATTCTTCTGATTGAATTCCTCCTTCCATGAACTGTTTAAGCACAGATGACAGATACTGTTTGTTCTTGTTCTGGAAAACTATCCTGAGTTTTGGAGTTCTGGAAAATTATCCCAGCTGTGATGTTGCTTCCCTAAGTGGCTTGCACATGTACAAACATAAAATGCAGTTGGGATCCTAGCTATAGGCCATACTACATTTTTCAAAATGGAGATTATTCCTACCATTATTGTGTGCTTTTTAGGCTTCTCTGTCTGAGCTGGTAGACTGTGTTGCCATGATATTACATCCTAGCTGCACCGTCACATGAGCACTGCACACTAAGCAGGAGACAACGCCAAGGAGACTATTAGAAGGGATAAAGCTGATATTTTCTACACTAGGGCGTTTTGTTTTTAAATTAAAAAATAAGTTCTTGTACTCTGCTGCAAACTGGATAGCTGAAAGGGAGCAATTTGAATATGAGGCATAGATAGGGAACATGGGTAGAATTTTTAACGTCTAAAGAACAACAAGCATGTGGCGTAACTTGATGTACAGACAGAGTAAGCGGTCATGGTGACCTAGCGCCAAGTGATAAAATCACCACCCCTTTGTGAATCCATGGTAATTCACAGATAGCTAACCGCATCTAAGAAAATTGCACAAACATAGACTTAAGGTAAGTGACACAGAACTAGAAAGATTACTAATTATTTTTTACTACAAGTACTTACATTTTAAGCTTGCCAGCTGTCACATCTGAATGGTACTGCACCTTCCATCCATTCCTTTTCTTCTTTTTTAAGGCCTAGAAAGTTTCTCCTCCTCTTCGCCAAATAAGGAGCCTGACACCAAAAGGTGTGTTCAGATAAGGCTAGCTAGCATGGCTTTGGGAGGTATACAAGAATTATTTCGGTTTTATGGAGTACATAAGTTGTATTTCTTCTAAACTGAGCAATAGCCGATATGTAAAAAGTATTAGACACTGAATACGCAGCATTGAGAGAAAGCAAGTCACAAATAGAAAAAATTATATTCTTATTCCACCCTCATCTCCCTATTTTCAAGCATTTGTTCTTGGTTTACCTTGACCTGCCTCTGCTGAAATTCTTAATAACAACTTAGGGCTAAATCCTGCCGTCGCCTTGAAGCAGCTGGCGCAAGGAGATGGGACACACGCAGTGTTCTGCTGGCTTTACCTCCATGACACCTTGAGTGTCTGGTGGGATCTCTCAAACCAGCCTCCCAGAAAGCACATCTGGTTGTTGTTTACTGCTCCTCTCCAAGGGGGTAATTGATACTTATGTTCTATTGCTGTTCGTAACAGGGCATGTGCACATGATCTTGCTTGGGGGCTAGACACATCCCTAATCCTCCAACTAAGCTCCTGGGCATCTATGGTCAATGCAGGTAGGCACGTTAATTTGGCTACCCATGCTAGTGTGCTATGACCGCCTCCAATTAGACTATGTGAGTCAGAGTAAAGAGCTCCTTACACCACTTCCCATCTAGTTGCATGAAGTTCAGAGCAAGACTTTACTCTTAATTGCATCTCATGAAGTCTATTTTCTCTTTTACAGCCTTCTTACGTCCCAGCTCTAAATGTGGGGAATACAGGATGCTGCAACCCCTGCTATTGTCTGTTGTTCCAAGCTACAGGATAACAGCCCCATCTTGTTTCACCTTTAAAGGAGTCATTTTAATATTTGAATTAAATTCAGTTACCCTCTTTCATGCTGGAGCCGTGAAATTGAAAAGAAATCTCAGCTGACACTTCGGGCAGAATGAGGGATTCCAGCAGGAGCCCGGCTGCCCACTGGGGCCCTGGTTCTCCTCTCCAGCCTAACGTAGGTTGACTTAAGTTGCTAGTGTAGACATATCGTGAGTCAGCCAGTCGTGCGGTAGCCAGCTTTTCCCCAAAGTCTCTTTTTGGGTGAAATAGCCCATCCCCTCAGTATTTTGGCCCAGTTTCCAACACACCAATTTCGGTTTGCTCAGTTCCAATGCCACACTTTTCTTGTTTACCAAGTGTGATTTTGGAAACAGCCCTTGACTTATATCAGTAGGCCTTTTTGTTTGAACTAATTCAATCTGTCTTGCATTCAAATATTTGAATATTTGTTATCATCAGTTATGGTGACATTTTATGAACTTTCACTTCTTATAATTGAGCTCAGAATTAGGTAAGCTTGTAGGTCCAATTATCCCTATAGACCCCTAGCCTATTCTTGTCCCAGGAACCCCGTGACGCTACTGCTCACATAATTGCTCCTTTTGGAGCTGTTTCTCTGTGGCCCAATGAATATTACAAAGTGAAAGTTTAACGGTTTACTAAATGGAATTTTTGTTTTTGGCCAGCCCTAGTAACTGGCAACCTAGGGAAGGATCAAGGCTATGCAAGTGTGGGCCCATCATTAGGGGTAGCCAGCAAGGCACTGATTTCCCCTCATTCCTCCAGCTAGAGCTGGGAAAGAAATGAAAGCGTTTTTTCCCCTGAAAAATTTCACACTCAGTCTGTAGAGCTCCCAAAGGAACCATTTTTAATGTATTCAAAAACATTTGTAAGTGATTGTCAATAGTGTTTCATTTTTTAAGTTTCCACTCCCCACTCCACTGTCATTTTTCCACTGGGGGAAAAAAAAAAGAAAGATTTTGAACACGTGTTTTGTGTGAAAAAATTCTGACAATGAAGAGAGACCTTCTCCTGCCAACATAGCTACAGCCTCTCATGAAGGTAGAGTAATACAGTTGATGGGAGAGCTCTCTCCTGTCAGCTTAGAGTGTCTTCACTAGACATGTTACAGCGGCACTGGTGCAGCTGTGTCACTGTAGCGCTCCTCGTATAGACTAGCCCTGAAATTCACAACTGGGGACACTGGTTTCATGGTTCATTACTACAGTCTCGCACATACCTGCCTGTTAACTCTCATTGGCCCACTTCAAACACCTTTTGCAGTTCACCTTTATTGCCGGTTGCATTTCAAGTGGCCTCTTACGACATGGGTTAGCGCTTATGCTTAACAATCTGTCCCAACTTGTATTTGTCTCAGACACGGATTTCCTTCCATAGACCTGAAATGCTCTTTGTAGCTCAAAAGTTTGCGCCTTCCACTAGTGGAAGATTGTCCAATAAAAGATATTACCTCACCTAGCTTGTCTGTCTCAGGCTGAGACCAGTGTGGAAAACAACTATACAAGTCATCAAGTCAATTCAGAGACAGAAAAGATCTTTTTATTACCGTTATCCAGTCTGTCTCCTCTAAATGCATGGTAGAGTCCCCATCTAGGTGACATGCCAGATATTAACTTCTCTTCTGATGTATTTTTTGAAGATCAAGAATTTGGGGTGATCTCTGGCAGTTGTTGGGCACTCACAAGGAAGGATATGGTGTTACAGTTGGGGAAACCTGACCCCCCAGCGGTTGGGAGATGTCTTAGTGTGGATGGAGTAGAAGAGGTAACCAGATGAGATGAGGCCTTACAGGGAAGTCGGAGCATCCTGCCAGGCTAAGTGAGCTCATAAGGCAGTTGACTGGCCTCACGCTCACAGAGAAGCGTGTGACTGTGTGCTACCTGGAGGGGGGTTTAATAGGAGGACCTGGGAGGGAGCCGCTCAGCTCAGAAGCCCTGGTTCTGCTACAGAGAAGATTGCAGCGCAGCGGAAGCCCTGCAGTGGGTAAAAGGACAGCATCAGGTGACAAGATCGCCAAGCCGCTGAGGCGGCTTGGCAGAGCACCCTTAAAGCTGGTTTAAGTGACCATCGGGGAATTCCTCTCGTGTTGTGAGAGTCAGCGAGCTGGGACGTTGGCCAGAGCACCTTGCGCTCTGGTGGTCCCCAGCTACTGCCACGGCCCCTCGGGGGACACAAGTTTAAGGGCCATCTAGTGAAACGTCAGATTCCTCTAGCTTTGTCTCGATAAAGACCCAGGACTGCTACAAACAAGAAATGGTATTTTTTTAAAGTCAGTTTTACTTTATCATTTATGCACCTGTCAGACGGTTGCACTCACCCCTCTTGCGCCTCCTGCTGGTTTGTCTGGGGAATCAGCTCTGCGGGTCCCAGTGCCCCACACAGCTGTGTCTCGCCTGCCATTACCTCCGCCTTAGGATCCACGTCTCTCCCAAGCCCTCAGCATCCACTTCATGACACAGCCATGTCACAATCTGCGCTCTCCCCCTTCTGGGGGATTCTGCAGTCCCAGGCTAGCCACTTCCTCCGTGGCAGCTGCAGTCCACTGTCCGGCCTTTATGTCAGGGCTCTCAGCTGCTCCTTCTCCAGACCCAGCCACCGCTCTTTCTGAGGTGCTGCCCTCTCAGCCAGCCTTCCCTCCCTGAACTCCTGGGAGTGATTGCCCCTCCTGCTGGCTGCCTATATAGGGCCCCATCCACCCTGATTGGCTGTTCCTAGTACAGCCTCCCTAGGGCTTTATTAATCCTTTCCAGTCGCCCCACCACTACCACCTCTTCCTCCTTTTTGTAAGAGAGGCTTGGGCACCTAACTTCGGGAAAGGATTCCCATCTGTGAATCCCAAGTACTTCCCTCCAACCTAGAGGTAGGCTACCACAGTCCCTTAGTCCCATGTCCTGTTTAGGCCCCGCCCCACTCCTTTACATTTCCTGTTTTAGGTGCCTCCCTGCTCAGCGTGCTGGCTTTTGTGAACCCCACTCTTAGGCACCTACCCCTCCCCATACATCATTTAGGGAATGCAGGGCAATTGATTCCATAAGGCAACAGGACATCTATAAGTTAGACTGAGCATTGCAACACCTAAGCTCCCCACGTGGCTCTAGCCCTAAGTGCCACAGTCGCTTTGAAAACAGAACTCCTGCACCTTTGAACATTTTACTCCAAGCCTACCTTATGGGTCCAAAACGGCCTGGCCGTGTCCCTCGAAACCAATATTCACGGATACTATAGTTGATCTTATCCCCAAACCCCAGACTTGCTCTGCTGCGGATACTAACAGTATCGCCCAGCATATTTTACAGAAACATCTCAGCATGGCTGATTTCTTGGGACGAAAGTGTGATATATTAGCATAAACATTTACTCCAGTAACTATCTGGTAGTTTATAACTGACCCAAATTAGGCAGAAAAAGATCCCATGGTTTACAATGGCGATGCTACAGAACATAATGAAAGATGTTATGCAGGGTCAAACAGCACATCTGACAGAAGCCTGCAAGATCTTGCACCAGTTGTGAAATGTACATAAGAAGGTCCTTTGGTTTGACCCAGTATGGTCCATCTAGCCCAGTATCCTGTCTTCTGACAGTGGTCAATGCCAGGTGCTTCATAGGGAGTGAAAGTTCCATCCCTGGTCAGCCACTCCCAGCATCTGGTAGTCAAAGAATCAGGGACACCAGAGAATTAAGTAGCATCCATGATAGCAAGCTTTCCAGTGCCATAATCTTGTAGCTTGAGTTTTTCCTGTGCCCTTCAATAGAACGGAAACATTTTTCCCATTGTTGCCCTCATATGTGTCATAAAACCCTTTTTTCTCATTTTCACAGATCTCCAGACATCCGGAGTCACTTCCACTGGAAGAGTCATTGTCTTTGGGTACCAGGACATTTTGTTCCAATTAAGTTAGTAGACACAGCTCTAGGCCACCTGAGACACAAAGATGATTAGCAATTACATATTGTAAATATCAAATTCAAATCTCTTGTTTGACACAATCGAAGGGTTTTTAAAAGCCTATGTCTACCATTGGGCCTAATCCTTAGTGGTGCCGAGCATCTACAAAGCCATGAATGGAAGAAATGCTGGCCCTCTTGAAATCGCTGGGACTACCACTAAAATGTCAATGGGCTTTTGCCTATTTTCTCCTGTTAAGGCCTATTGAAAACATAACGATCATAAAGCGGTTTCACAATATTAAAACGTGCGAGGAAAAGTTTTCACCTCTGACATCCCCACAAATACCAATAGACCAGCAACGTGGCATGTTGTATTTCAAACCAACACAATTTTTTTCTTCTGTGAAATGTGGTGAAAACTGAAAAGGTGTTTTCAAGTTCACGGATGTTTTGCAAGGTGGTCTGAAGTTCATTTGTGAAATATTTTCTAACATTTTCCACTCGGAAGCTCTCCAGGCTAATGAAATTCCAACATTTCTCTTTGGTTTGGTTGATCTGCTGCCAGGGAGACTGATTGACTTTTAGGACTTTGGGTGTGGAGTTGGGGAAACACTTAAGCATGTACTTAAGCAGTGACTTCAATGGAACTGAAGTGCTTTGCTGAATCAGTTGTGGTGGCGAAGTTATGACTATATCAAGTGGTCTCTGAAAACCCTATGCTAAAGAAAGCAGGAAATGGGTCCACTAGGAGCTAGTAAAGTACTGAGGAAGGGGGAAGTGCTTGCCCAAACCACACTGTCAGGAAGCAAGAACTAGGACACTACTTAAAACAAAAGAGCCAAAGGCCATGTCTACATGCGGACACTCAGGAAATCCAAATTAACTTTTTAAGTGGATTAGTTAAACTGCATTAAACCCTTGTGTGAGCACGCCTAGTTAAAAGCTAATTAAGGAACCTTTAATTCTAACTGAATTAAGGCCACTTCAATTCTGAATAAGAATCCACACAGGGATTTAATGCAGTTCACTGATCCTTTCGTTAATTCAGATTAATTTTGCCTGAGTTTCCCTAAGGTTCTTATCTACATGGGAAGATTTTACACTTATACTGGAATAAAGGGGTCTTATTTCTGTATGAGAGTGGCTTTTTTGCTGGTTTAGTTTATCAAAGAATCATAGATTAGGGTTGAGAGGGACCTCAGGAGGTCACTTCAGGTCCAACCCCTGCTCAAAGCAGGACCAACTCCAAATAAACCATCCCGGCCAGGGCTTTGTCAAGCCAGGCCTTAAAAACCTCTAAGAATGGAGATTCCACCATCTCCCTAGGTAACCCATTCCAGTGCTTCACCACCCTCCTAGTGAAAAAGCTTTTCCTAATATCCAACTTAGACCTTCGCTACTGCAACTTGAGACCATTGCTCTAGTTCTGGCATCTGTCACCACTGAGAACAGCCTGGCTCCATCCTACCTGGACCCCTTCAGGTAGTTGAAGGCTGCTATAAAATTCCCCTTCCCCCCTTCTCTTCTGCAAATTAAATAAACCCAGTTCCCTCAACCTCTCCTTATAAATGCCCCAGCCCCTAATCATCTTTAATTGCCCTCTGCTGGACTTTCTCCATCGTGTTCACATCCTTTCTGTAGTGGGGGGCCCAAATCACTTCCCTCAATCTGCTGGCAATGCTCCTACTAATGCAGCCCGATATGCCATTAGCCTTCTTGCCAGTAAGGACACACTGTTGATTCATATCCGGCTTCTTGCCTTCTATAACCCCAAATCCTTTTCTGCAGAACTGCTGTCTAGCTTGTCAGTCCCAGTCTGTAGCTGTGCATGGGATTCTTCCGTCCAAAGTGCAGGACTCTGCACGTGCCCTTGTTGAGCCTCATCTGATTTTTTTTGGCCCAATCCTCCAATTTGTCTAGGTCCTTCTTTATCCTATCCCTGCCTTCCAGGGTATCTACCACTCCCCCCAGCTTAGTGTCATCTGCAAACTTGCTGAGGGTGCAATCTACCCCATCCTCCAGATCATTAATGGAGATGTTGAACAAAACCACTATTTGGGAAGGCATTTGAGCTAAACCAAAAAAGCCACTCTGATACCAGACTAAGAATGTCCAGTGGGGGCAAGGGGAGGAACAGGGGTTTACACTGGCATATAGCAGTTTAAATTCCCACCTTAACTGAGGGCTAGGCTACACTACAGAGTTTTGTTGACAAAACAGCAGAGGGGCACACACTGA
Source organism: Mesoclemmys tuberculata (assembly GCA_007922155.1). Taxonomy (NCBI): domain Eukaryota; kingdom Metazoa; phylum Chordata; order Testudines; family Chelidae; genus Mesoclemmys; species Mesoclemmys tuberculata. The sequence continues at coordinate 10,970,163 of ML677027.1, forward strand.
AATGATCCTACCACCGATGTAACTCCCCAGCTATGCTGACATAATAAAACCAGCTCAAGGAGAGGCATAGGGCTTATGCTGGGGTAGTTAGGGTGACGCAGTGTCAGTGTAGACGCGGCGTTCCTTACATCGGCTGTTGGCTGTCATTCTTGCCCATTTCACAGCTCTGCCCCTCGCTCCCCCAGAGAGCTGAGCAGCTTCCCCCGCTGGGGAATGGGGAGGGGAGAAGCCCCAGGTTGCTTCCCCTGGCTCCCGGCAGAGAACAGGGACTGGTCAGGGGGCAGCCTGCCAGGATCCTGTGGGGCAGCTGGGCTCCCACCAGGAAGCTGTCAGTGGGCCAAACTCATCTCCCCACATGGCCCCTCTGAAGCGCTTCTGGGAAGATGCACACCACCGATCCAAGGAGGGTAGTGTGGACAACCACCACTACAGCAATTAGGTCACCTTATCTTTGTAGTGTAGCCAAGGCCTTACACCTTGTCTACAGAGGAAAGCTCCCCCTCCCCCATATAAACTAAGGTTGTTTGCTTCCTTTCCTTCTGACTCAACCTCAAATGTTTCTTGCTGTGTTCGGACCAGGCTGAAGCAAGCGCTTGACCTGGCTCTACATTCAGAAGTGTTTCATCAGTGCTCTACACAGAGGTATGTTCACCTTACAATGGGAGAGTCTTATTACTTTTCCCTTCTCCCTTTCCATTACTTGTTGTAACAGCCTGGGCCACAATAATCTTAGTAATTTTGATGTTTACTTACATTTCCAAAAAATGCTAGGGGCAAAGTGAAGATTGACTAGCACCAGCTATCCAGATGGGAGGATAAAGATTTAAATGGCAGTGGGAACTGGCTAGATCTTGTAACTGTTTATTACCAAGTGTTTTAATGTTTGTGCACTTTAGAAGATATAGAAGTAGCATTAGGAATGAGCTGAACTCCACCTAAACACACGGTCAGCATTAACTTTTTTTTAGCCAAGTTGCTTCTTTGTGAATTTAGAACAGTCCCGGTATTAGCTTAAACCTCTCCTCTGCCCTGCATCTGTCTGTTGTAGCCAATGGTTGTCTCCTGTCTTATCCTTAGGTTGTAAGCTCTCTGGGACATATTTGTCCAGGGTCTAGAACAATGGGATTCCCGTCCATGCCCGAGTCTAAGTGCAAATAAAAAGTAAACATGCCACACAAAAAGTTCTGTCTTGATTGCAATAGGAGAGTAAATAAATACAGTGTTTAATTAGTGATGAACTGTTGGTTGTTACATAAGAGTAATCACCTTTCAAGAAAGTGTAACATCTCCACTACCTTTGTCTATGGCATTTCTTTAAAGTTACACATTATAAACTGTGCCAAAAATAATAAAACATGGTTGTGATCTCCCCTGTGTTTCTGTGCATGACGGGGAGACAAAAATGTCTAATCCCAACTCAATATGCAAGCTTCTTTTTAAAAACTGAATTCAGGTAGGAAGTAAAGAGATCTGTTTTGTTTGAATTAAAGCATTCCAGTTAACTTCTGCAATTCAGTATGTTTGGAGATTTTCTCCAACTACCTTGGTCTGCATTCTCAGTGCCTTAACTCAGAGGGATTTTTCCTTTGTTTTAAAAGCATGAGATGAAAATTGTATAATGGCTTGCTCCCTTTAAAGGCCAATGCATCAAACATTCTATGCCATGTTTTGAAATATCATAACCACCTCCTTGGGTTCTACCAGATCATGAAATAGAGCCGCAGTGAAGTCATTAGTATTGCTTACCTTTCAATCCCATTTTTCTGTTTTGATTTGCTGCTTTTTAATCATTGCATTTTTCTTTTCCGGAGGTCCTGAAAGAGTCAGAAAAATGCATTTGTCTATGGTGCATAGTTAATTCACTGCAAGCTAATTGCAGATTCTCAGCATCTTAACAGAGATACTTTTAGACTTTCTAATCAATTTGCAGATGCTGAAGTGGGTGCCTCTGTCTCAGACCTTCTCTTAGCCAAATGTTAGGAATTTCCTCTCCATTAACTTGGATGTGTTAGGTTCATCGTTACGAGAAACGTCCTGCTTACAGTAACTTAGGGGTGATAAGTTTGTCAGAACTATGGGAGATTCCATGATATGCAGCTAAACATTTTGTGGTGAATTCCTTACCCAGCAAGTGAACAATATATTAGCAACACAGCAATCCCCCTTCTCCCCACCGATGATTTACACCTGCTTGCCGCAGCCCATGCTACCATGACTTCATTATTATTTTCAGTGTGCTAAATGAGAATGAGAACTAGTGTGGGTGTGTCTGCTTGAGCTGGGAATCACATCCCTAGCTCCAAGTGTAGACAGAGCCTGGCACATCCCTTTCACCGCTCATCCTGGGACTTAAGAGGGGCTCTTCCAAAGGGAAAGCCTGCCTAGGGTTTCACAGACTTTACAAAGTAAGATATGCAGAGTCTTCACCTCTGCACTGCATCTGGGAGAGGCACTCCCTAGCATAGGGAGACAGACACATGCTAATATGTGGACAAGCCACATGCACGTCACTAGCTTCACCCAGGCAAGTCTCTCTACCAGCACAGGAAATGGGGGCTGCAGCCTGGGCTGGACCCTCAGGGCCTCCGGGCCCTGATAAAGTGTACCCTCCTCCCATACATGTGGGGCCTTGCCTACTAGATCCCTACCCCTCACCCCAAAAAACAAAAACAAAACAAAAACCCAACATACCCCAATGTTCTCTGGTTCAGGAGTAAACCTTGCACTGGTTCTCCAGTGGCAGCAGGTGGCAGCAGAGGTTAACATTGCCGTGGTTTTCCATTCATGCAAGCTTTTCCTGGGTGTTTGCTTTTCGCGTGTCCATGGACTGTTAATATTCAGGAATATTTAGTTTTAATGACATTTTATGTCATAAACTGGTATGTAAATGTTACATATGTAATTGGAATTGTACAGAACTCCTGTGCTCTGCACGTTTTGACTTCAATCTGGTGTTATGCTGACCTTTTGTGTGAATAAAAAGCAGAAAGAATTATAGTGATATTTGACTTGATGTATTCTTGACTTTAGCAAAGCTTTTGATGCAGTCTTCCACAGTATTCTTACCAGAAAGTTAAAGTAGTATGGGTTGGAGGAATGGACTATAAGGTGGATCGAGAGCTGGGTAGATCGTTGGGCTCAATGGGTAGTGATCAACGGCTCCATGTCTAGTTGGCAGCTGGTCACAAGTGGAGTGTCCCGGGGGTCGGTCTTGGGGCCAGTTTTGTTCAACATCTTCATTAATGATCTGGAGGATGGGATAGATTGCACCCTCAGCAAGTTTGCAGATGACACTAAGCTGGGGGGAATAATAGATATGCTGGAGGGTAGGGACAAGATACAGAGTGACCTAGATAAATTGGAGGATTGGACCGCGAGAAGTCTGATGAGATTCAACGAGGACAAGTACAGAGTGCTACACTGAGGATGGAAAAATCCCATGCACAGCTACAGACTGGGGGCCAATGGGCTAAGCAGCAGTTCTGCAGAAAAGGACCTGGGAGTTACAGTGGACAAGAAGCTGGATATGAGTCAACAGTGTGCCCTGACTGCCAAGAAGGCTAACGGCATATTGGGCTGCATTAGTAGGAGCATTGCCAGCAGCTCCAGAGAAGCTCTATTTGGCATACATTTGGAGTAGTGTGTCCAGTTTTGGGCTCCCCACTACAGGAAGGATGGGACAAACTGGAGCGGGTCCAGCGGAGGACAACAAAAATGATTAGGGGGCTGGAGCACATGACTTATGAGGAGAGATTGAGAGAACTAGGTTTTTTAAGAGAAGAATGAGGGGGGATTTGATAGCAGCCTTTAACTACCTGAAAGGGGATTCCAGGGAGGATGGAGCGAGGCTGTTCTCAGTGGTGGTAGATGACAGAACTAGGAGCAATAGTCTCGAGTTGCAAAGGTGAAGGTTGAGGTTGGATATTTGGAAAAGCTTTTTCACTAGGAGGGTGGTGAAGCACTGGAATGGGTTACTTGGAGAGGTGGTAGAATCTCCATCCGTAGAGGCTTTAAGGTGTGGCTTCACAAAGCCCTGGCTGGGATGATTTAGTTGGTGTTGGTCCTGCTTAGAGCAGCAGGTTGGACTAGATACCTCCTGAAGTCCCTTCCAACTCTCATCTTCTAGGATTCTATGACCTTTCCAGGGCCCTTTACAAACTATGGCCCCGATTCTGCAAAATTTACATATATCCTTAATTTATACACGAGTAGTCCCTTTGAGGTCAGTGGAACGGTTTACCAGCAAAGAGTTAAGTTTGTCTGTATAAGATCCAGGCCTGTATGCATACAAACAGCTTTACTGGAGTGCAGTAGGTACAGCTGAGGTAGAACTGCACGACAATGGAGATACTGTCCTTAACAAAATTTGCCCTATGGCAAATTTTATATGTATATATTCAGCTATGAAAATACCATGAGTTTTCTAACATCCACACAGCACATACAGGATCTCGGTTTTCAGAGTCTCCTCTGGAAGCGTCACACACAGAAAACTGTGTCAGCGAAGCGTGCTTAGATAAGACCTTTGTTAGCCTGTAGTGCCCCTAGCAGGCTGCGGGCACAACATAAATGTCAAGTAAGAATTCATCTACCGCTGGAGGCTAAAGGGCTGATTCGCTTTACTGACATAACTATTTTCAAGGAGACAGGCATTTCAGACGTTATCCTAAGGCCACAGAGCCATCTCTTCCCCGTTTAAGATCAGAAGGTGCAGTAGCTGATGTAGATGGAATTTGGACTTGCTAAGGGCCTAGTTTTACAAGCACTTAAGCATACGCATAACTTTGCTCATGAATAGACCCTGGTGTGCACAGGAGGGCACGGAATAAAAACGGTGCCATTTGTGGCTGGCATCTTTTCAGTATGGGGCCGCTCAAATACAGGCTTTGCAATACAATGTTAAGGACGCCTGGCTGAGAGTTTGTTGAGCTAGTTTCACTGAATGAGAGCTCTGTGATAGTCAAAGAAAGCCAGGATGTACATTTAAAAATTGCTCTTGTACTACGGAAAAATATTTATGCTGCGATAATTTGTAATAAAAGGTTTCATTGCCAGAATAATTTAAAACTTTCATCTCTGTGGGAAAAGGATCAGGCCTTTAAGAATAAAATTTCATTTGTTTAACTTAATAGTCTTACATCATAGCACAGAGTGGAAATACCCTGTACTTTATGCAACAAATCAACCTCATTAGCACACCCTTCTGGCACAAGAAACAGCATATGAATTATCAGCTACCAGGCCTGGCTATTTGCTAATGACTTTCCAAGGACTCTTACATAAAATACGCTATTAAACTTAAATCTCATTTTACACTAAATCAAGTAAAATTAATCTGTTGCGTTTAAGTGGCTGTATAGAATTTTGTTGTATCAGCTAGTATTCCAAGTCAAATATTTTCCTGTAGTATCGTATTTGACAAAAAAAGCCACATAAAACAAACACAGCCCCGCCCCACACACATTAACAAAGCGGTGTCAACTTTTAACCGCTAACTACTTTATTTATGTAGCAAGTATAGTTTGCAATTGTACACACAGCGCCTGGAAACCACGTTGTCAAGAACAACATTTCCTATTAATATTGTGGGAGTGCCGTGTTCCACTTACTGGATGGAAAGTCAATCAAAGGTGAAGTCATTGAAATACAAATATAAATCAGCCTCAGGAGAGGGAACCATTTAAGAACGTGTTTCACATTCATCTTCTTCTTCTGTAGTTGGACACCTCTCCAGGTCAGTATCTGGATGTTTTGATTTATGCGCTATGAATCCAATTAACATTGTCAGATCAAGTCTATTTTTTTTTTACATTATTGGTATAATTAAATAAAAAAGTTATTTTGGTAAATTTTTGCTGTTAAAAAAATTGAAGGTAGAAAACCTTTGCTACTATCAATATGCATGTCAGGTGATAGCTTAAATTGGCTACAAGAATAAGATACTTCTAGATTTCAGGACTGATGTCTAGACAGTCCTCTTAAGAAAGCTGATTCTTTCCTTTCCTTTTGTAAGTTACAGATGGGCTGAAGTCCACTGTAGTTTGCGTATTTCCCTGTTGATCTACTTACGTTCCCTTACCACGTCTCCACTGCACTGTGTCAACAGGAGACGCCCTCCGGTTGGCACAGTCGTAATCGTTTTTTTTGGGGGTGGATTTGATGTGTTGGCCAAAAACTACTTCCAGGATGGATTTGAGTGGGTCTCCACAGCCCGCTCAAATTGATCCTGCTGAATCAATCTGTGCAGCCCTGACAGTATAGACATGTCTTGAGATTTGCACTTGATACATGGTGTAGAGATTTCAAGTGTGGCAGAGGAGAACAGTCAAAGAGAAGGTTACAGGTTTGCTATTTCCTGTTTGCTTATTTCAGGTGAGGGAAGTAGGAACAGAAAGGGCAGAAAGATGAGCGAGAGTGATGCGGTTGCAAGGTTAGTGCTGTACAGACTGCAAGTAGCGGAAAAGAAGAGAAAGAACACCAACGAATCTTGGAGCAAAAGCAGCAGGAGGTTGAGGCTCACTAATGAGCCTTAGAGGAGAAAGAAGCAGAAAAGACCAAAGACGAAGTCACACCTGAAAGGGCCATGGAACTAAACACTAGAAAAAAGGGCTTAGAAGCCAGCCAAGGAGTTAGGCCATCAGAAGACCTGAGAACTGAACAGATAGCGGTAGCAGCACAAGCCAAAGATGCTGGGGAAAGAGAGGAATCATCAACTGGATGTGGCAGACAAGCAGAACCAGAACCGCCCCACCCCACCTATTTCCACCTCCCCAAAAATCCACAAGGGGGAACATTTGTGCCCTGAATACAAAGAGGCAGATGATGTCATAGCCTATGTTACTATTTTTGAGAGGCTATGTCCAATCCATGAGATTCTTGATGACAAAACAGTCCCCATCCTGACTGCAAAGTTGAGTGGTAAAGCTCTGAATACAGTCAATGAAATGCCAATTGAGGATGCTTTAGATGACTGTAAATTCAAAGAAACCATTCTGAAACGATTTCAGACCCCCCCTGAAACATACAGGGCAAAATTTAAAAATCTGAAGAAAGGTGCTGGTATGAGTAATGGTGAATATGTAAACAAGATGAGAAACATGGAGACTTGGGGGGAGGGTTCGAATATTGGGGAGTAGGGCTGTTATAGCAAAGATAAGGGAGAGACAAGAGAGCATACGGGGGAAATCAAATCAGTATCTTAGATGTCGGTATGCTAATGGGAGAAGTATGGGGAATAAGCAGGAAGAACTTGAAATGCTAGTTAATAAACACAACTATGACGTAGCTGGCATCACAGAGACTTGGTGAGAGAATACACAGGACTGGAATATTGGTATAGAAGGGTAAAACTTGCTCAGGAAGGACAGGCAGGGAAAAAGGGGGCAGGTGCTGCCTTATATATTAAAAATGTATCCACTTGGTCTAAGGTTGAGATGGAAATAGGAGAGAATTATTGAAAGTGTCTGGATAAGGATAAAAGGGGTAAAAACGAAGGGTGATGTCATGGTAGGGGTCTATTACAGACCACCTAACCAGGAAAAAAGGTGGATGTGGCTTTTCTTAAACTAACAAAATCATCCACAGTACAAGACTTGGTGGTGATGGAAAACTTCAACTACCAGGACCCGAGCATAATTTTTGTGGGCCCAGTACAAACTAGCAACACGGGCCCCCTCCCACACACATACCCATGGGGGTTGTAGGTGGAACTGGGCCTCCCCAGGGCCTCTGGGCCCCAGTAAAATGTACCCTTTCCCCTCCCCATGTGGGGGCCCTGTCAACTACCCAGACATCAGCTGGGACAATAACAGTGCAGAGCATAGATTATCCAACAAGTTCTTGGAATGTATTGGAGACAATTTTTTATTTCAGAAGATGGAGAAAGCTACTAGGGGAGAGGCTGTTATAGATTTGATTTTGACAGATAGGGAGGAACTGGTTGAGAATTTGAAAGTGGAAAACAGCTTGGGTGAAAGTGATTATGAAATGGATGAGTTCACGATTCCAAGGGGCAAATCCTAAGCCTCTGGCAGAAATTGCATCAGAGCGTAGAGGAGTTTCCATCATCACAGCCACAATTTCTCTTCACTATTGTTTAGTTGGAGAGAGGGTTGTTGATAATGCTAACCCAGTAGTATATCCGTTCAAAGTGAAATATTTTGACTTGTTTCAAAATAATGTTTTGTTTGAACATTTAGCACAATTTAACTAAGAAACAACCAAAAAAAATGAGTAAAAGCCACACACAAAATGAAAAACAAAAACCCCAGCTTTTGTTTCAGTGACAAAAAGTTAAGAAGGTTCATTTCAGCTGGACCCAAAATGATTTTCTTGTGGAATTTTTTGGTTTGGCCACCAAACACAAACAATTATTCACTCAGCTCTACTCATACTGTACATTCAGATCAACTCTGACATGCTTTAAAGGGTCAAGGAAGCAAACAGGTTCAAAACGTTCAATCAAAGGAGCACCTATCAGAATGGATATAGATACATGCATTTTTGCTGTCATATCTTTGATCATGTCAATAGCCAATAACATTCTGTAACATCAGTGATGATATATGAACATACAAAATGGTCATATTAAATATAGTCTGTTGAGAGAAACTGAGCAGATTTTATATAAATCAACACCACAAAGAGAAAATAGAGCCAAAGAAAGTGAGCAAATAATTCTTCTAAGTATTTATCTTGACATTTTGAGCTGTGTTAGAAAGTTAATCTACCTTCCTATTTTTGTGTTATCCTATCATTATCCATTGTTAAGTTTCCTTCCTTTGCTTGTTTGCTTTACAATTACTCATCCAGTTGAGGAGGGGCTGCTGGGCAGCCAGTCAAGTGAGAGAATAGCAATTTCCCAGAGCAAAAGCAGTAACGGACTGAAATGAACTGATTATATAGATACATCAACGTAAATGAGACAAGAAACAGTCCAGTTATATAATCTTCAAATTGCTACCTGTCTGTTGCTCTGACTGCGATTAGCCACATAAGTTGTGCTGAGAATACATGATGAGAAAATGAACTGAAGAGGCCCATTTTGGATCCAAGCCTGTCCCTATTCTTTTCAATAGCAAAACTCTCATTGACTTGGAAAGGAGCAGGTCCTATGTGTTTGCTCCAGACCCAATTAGCCAAAAAAGAGGTGAAATAAAGCTCTTTGTTTTCTGTATACACAATTTCAAAATATATTTCTCTGTCTTTCCTGTTGAGTTAGGTAGAAATGCAGGAGGTATTTTAAAGGATGTATTTTGCACTAATGAGTACATGTTACTGGGTTTCAGCTCTTATATTGTAACTCTTCTGTCTTGGCCAGTTAATCACCCTACCCAGGTTTTGGAACAATTGCACTTTAGTTACTTCTAATGCTGGTGAAAGATACTTAGGCGAGTTCAGCTTCTTGGACAATCTTTGTTCAGATTGCCGATGTGAAAAGAATCAACTTTCTTCTCTGGATCCCTGGCTCAACCTGACCAAAGTATGTAGCACTGTCAAGGAGCATTAGATAGGTGTGAATAATGTGGTTGCCATGGCCCCGATTCTCATCTCACATTTGAGAGAATCCAGAATAACTCTGTTCACGTCAAGGATGTTCACATCAAGGTGTGAGACGAGAATCCGACTCTCAGAATCCAACAATCATTTGTTTGGAATAACCAAAAACGTGTGCTGCTTTGTTCCTTACCTGACAGCTGGTGTTCTGCAAAGGACTCACCCGATCAGGACACTGGTCTGCTCTGCTGCTCACCTTTGACCCACGTTATTCATCCCATCAGTCCTTCTGAAGTTTTGGCACCCAGAGTCACCATAACCTTGGCGATGGTTCCTTATCCGTTAGATGGCAAAATTGGAGGAGCCTTCCCCATAGGGAAAGTGTGTGTGAAGGGGGATGATTCGGATGCCTGGCTTCAAACAGTTTCCGTAGCCTGCTTGCTGTTATCTCCTGGCTTAGATTCAAATGGAGACTGTGGAGCTTTGCAGCCTCTGGAATGAATCCTGGATCTGATAAGAACCTCGATCTTCAGATGTTGATAATTCAGCTGAAACTGACATTAAAACAAGTTTGGCAGTTTCTGAGCTACAGAATAGTTAAAGTTCTATGATTCTATGAAACATTAAAATGTAGGAATGGAAGGGACCTCAAGAGGCCATCTAGTTCAGACCCCTGCTCTGCAGCAGGACTAAGTATCATTAGACCATCCCCGACAGGGTCTTTGTCTAACTTGTTCTTTAAAATTTCTAGTGATTCTACGACCACCGTCGGTCATTTGTTCCAGTGCTTATTACCTTGACAGTTAGCAAGTTTTTCCTAATCTCCGACCTAAATCTCGGCTGCAATTTAAGCCCATTTTGTGTGCATGCACTCTTGGTTTGTGCCTTGCTTTTTAAATAGTACTTAGGAGAAACCTAAGCCAAAATCCAGAACATCAGTTCGAGGAACAATGATTCACAACAGCGGATGTTTAAGTTTGCATGATTCCCTGGAAAGTAAGGTGAGTCCAGTTCTGCTCTCAGTTGCAATGGTGGAAGTGAGAGGAGAACTGGTGCCAGTGCAAGTCAGAGGTGATGCCAAATTCAAGTGTTTGAAAATTACCTTGGTTTAAACCCCCAAACAGCAAGAAATTCAGTTAAGACTGAAAATCAACTCTGATTTTATGGGTTGAATTTTGCTTTGACTGGCAGCCATTCTATGGGGACAGGACAGCATGAATCTGAGCCTACAGTCTTCATTTATGGAAGTGCTACTGGAGAAAGAAAACAGACTGAGGAGGATCTAAAGCCATAGCATTAGCATGGATTTTCTGTCTTTCAGCTTGATTAGAGCTGGCTAGGTTTCATTCTAGCATATTTAAACACAGGACCGTACTCTGCAGCCTTTCACTCATGTGAGCAGTCCAACAGAAGTCAATGAATGCAGAATTGGGCCCATAGGAGTTGCAGAGTAAGCCAATTACAAGTTAGTGCTTTAATATATTATACGAGTTACCTCATCCACAAGGTGGCATACAAGTTCATAACATACATTAGTCAACACCAGCTAAAATGCTGTAAAGTTCTCCATAGAGCCACAAACCGACATCATAAATACTTTGTGCTTCGTTAGCATTTTGCATCTTCAAAGCACTGAGCAAATGTCAACATTCAGACCACTCAAGCCCCATAAATGAGAAGTCATAAGTAAGAGTGGAGATTTCATTTACTTAGTTACTACTTGAGATCTGAAACAGATCAAATATATTCAAAGTTTTATTGCTGTTTAAAAAGAAAAACAGTAAAAACTTTTGTTAATTCAATTATTCACTTTCCAACACACAATACGTAAAGCTTTTGTCACAAACGGCTAATATTATATAACTTTTAAACCTGAATATTTGCAGTATTAAACTGTTGTACGACAAGGGTAAGAAAAGAACGAAAGAAAATTGATTTTTAAAATGCATCTCTTCAGCGATTAAATCGCTCTGGACTATTTGCATGCATAAGTATTTATGTGCTCTAGCACACTGTGCAATGCTACTAAATGTGCAAGGCAAAATAACTAAGAAAAAAGAACTGATTTGCCTTTATAGTTAATAAGAGGAAATCACTTACTCTCAAAGCAACGTTTTATTTTAGTCGCATTTCGAGCAAGTCTGCTTGGGGTGGATACTGTATAGGTAGCTCTGTCCCTTTAAGAGGACACGTCAAGTCTCCTTATCTTAAGTCTAGGTTAAAAAGAAACAAAAGTTGGCTGAGGCCCTTTTACCAGATGGCAAGAGGATTCCTGGTAAGTAACAGTAAATCTCACCTAGTCTGACCAGCTGAACATACCTCATACACTGTGATATTTAAATATTGTCTTGTAATGTATCACTTGAAAACTCTCACCACACTGGTCATTAATATTCCAGTAAAATGTCTGTAACAATGCTGTATGTGAAGTGATTGATAGTCTCTAATATGCAGTTTTCGAGTCTGTAAAACACTCCTGAAAGGAAAGGCCAGCACCTCTGTCTCAGTGGCAAATCAAGCCAGCTGGGACCAGAGATTGGGGCAATGGCTGTTCGTTTGCACTGAAGGCTGCAGGGAGGTCATTTGCATTGTGAACCACAGGAGACAGTAAAATTAACATGGCATCAGCTCCTAGGTGGATCCTTTATCCCTTGGGGGTAAAGGAACTGCTGAAAGACTTTGGGGGAGCCCATCCCCTGTGATAACAAAGAAGCCAGCACTTTGTACCTATGCAAGATCGGACCTGCTAACCCAGTTAGTTGGTGTGAGTATGGGGTGTGTAGGCAATGCCATGTGTTGCTAGAATTACATTTTAGACACTGGAAAGCATGTTATTTTTGTTTTGCTGGGAACTCTTTCACATCCCTTCCTCTTGCTTGAACTCGCTTAAAGCTCTGTTCTTTGTTAATAAAACTTTTCTTGGTTTTACTACAGACCACCTCCCTGTGGTGTATAACCCCAGCTGAGCAAACTAGATGTGGTGTGTGCTTGCTCTTGGAGGCAGTAAACTTGGTGTTACTTCTGTGAGTGTCCCGCCAGAGGGACAAGATGCTCAAGAGGAGATGATCTTGGAGAGACTTGGGATGGAAGAGTTGTTGGGGTTACCCTGCCAGCAGTAACCAGGCTAGTGGAAGCCAGGGTGAGACCATTGTGCTGAGAGCAAGGAGCTGGTTTCAGAAGCCCTTGCTGATCTGGGTGAAGCCCCAAAGCATCATATGCTGATTAGGGCTGGCTGAAAAGTGAAGATTCCATTTCATGAACAATTTAGAAGCTCCACAATTTGTTTTATAGCAGAAGGAAAATGATTTGCTCTGAAAAACCTGGCACAGGCTGCTTATCCCAAAACAGCCAACAGCCCAGTGCTTAGGGCACTCACTTGGGACCTGGGAGATCCAGGTTCAAATCTTTCCTCTGAAACTGGCAGAGGGCATCTATCGCTCCAGAAATTCTAGTCTGAACCTGAGATAGTTTCATAGAGCTTGATAAGATTACATAAAGAGGTTGGGTGATTTCCAGCCACAACAAAAAAAACATAACCCAAAAGATTTCTGACTAGCTCTAGTTTCAATCCAGCAAGACACTTTGAAGCAGGGAGGGTTGCCACTGGAATGGACTGTATTAGGCATTTAGTGCTGCCCAAATTTTAATATGTCCCAAGGATTAGCTGGCTTCAACTAAGCCCACTCTGGTTCCCAGACTCCCCTGGAAGCTTGGTAAGAGCAGGGAAAGGGATGCTAAAATCCCATTAGAAATTGTTGGGGAAAAGGGCTTCCAAATACACTAGATGCCTTTGAAAATCTCCCTCTCCGTTTCTTAGGTGACAATACAATTGTCTTTGCATCTACCATGTTCAGGCACCCAACACTTTTCCAAAAGACGGTATGATCGTTTCTGCAATGAGACTGAGGAGCAGACATGGCCAGATCTATTGTTATTGTCAGCAGCATGCTGCATAAGACACGGAGGAAGACATGTTCACTGCCCAAGGACTTTAAAGTCTACAGAGACTATTTTTCCTGCTGAAACATGACACCTTTTCAGCCTCCATGCTCATGCGGGCTGAAGGCCTATACTAGCAGTGGGTTTACAGTCTCGTTACCCTGTATCTGGCCTGTGGATAAACAGTTTTTCAGCTTTGAGTGTGCTGATTCCTGGACAATATACTGGAATAAAACCCACTGACTGTTACACTAGGCAGCAAGTTTCAGTCCTCTCTTGGGCAATCCCGCTCCTGGAGTTCAGTGGGAGTGTTGCCTGGGAATAGCCTGTAGGATGAGATGTGTGAGGCCTTCATTGCTGGTAACCCCACCAACAGGCATTGCTGACATTCAGACTGGAAGATCACATGCTGTCTAGGCCAGCTCGGTAGTGAGCTGATTGCTAGCCACTTCAGATCACTTGTTAATCTTGGGATCATTCATTCAGGTAGCTTCGGAAGCTCTTCTGCTGCCGGCCAGCCTGTACATTGCCTAGCAACCATGCCAGATGCACTGCAGATGTAAATATATCAACCCCTAACTACTGGCAAAAATTTTTGTCTAAGATTAAAAAACAAGGGAAAAGTGTTGGCTACAAACACGTTCTCCCCTCACTTTATAGAAACAGTGTCTGGAATTTTTAAGGTGAATAAAGTGACTGTAGGGTAGGTATCTTATCGGGTACCTCAGAACTTATTTTGGAAACGTATTGGGTGCATGCAGAATGGTAGATACGACAACTAAGTATCTTGTAACAGCTCTGCATAGGTAAACTATTGTTCCAACACAGAGCTGACTTACAGGGGACCCCTAACTCAGAACCAGGGATTCCCCATGCAGAGGGATTACAGGATCGAGGCCTTCAGTTTTAGTGGGTTTATGACAAAGGCTTTATTTGTTTTGTTTGGCCAACCAAACAAAATGAAACCTAATTATTCACTTAGTTCTTGCTTTCACCCACTGCAGGAGATTCACATCTCTTGTCTTCACCCGTAAGGCTTTACAGGACTGACTCGGCCTGTATTTCTGCTTTAACCATCTACTCCACCAACAACTCCAGCCTAGACGCGCTCCCCAACTCCTGTCTCAATGCCTTCCGCCATTCATGGACTACCCATCTCATGCCACTTCCCCAGCCTCCATCAAGTCCCTCCTGAAAAGACTTCCTTCCTAACATCAAGAACAGCAAGATCTAGTTGATGCTTATTAAATAGCAGCAGTACCTAGCTCCCTAACATTGCTGAAACAAATCTTTCTGTAGTCAGCAGTAGCCTTAATGCTGCCAAGTTTGCCAAGCTCAGAGGGCCAGATTGCCAAAGAAACTTGAGCACCTAAAGATGAACTTAACGTAAGAATGGTTATACTGGGTCAGACCAACGGTCCATCTAGCCCAGTGTCCTTTCTTCCAACAGTGGCCAGTGGCAGATGCTTCAGAGGGAATGAACAAAACAGGGAATTATTAAGTGATCCATCCCGTCAATCAGTCCCAGCTTCTGGCAGTCAGAGCCTTAGGGACACCTAGACCATGGCATTGCATCCTGACCACCCTGGCTAATAGCCATTGATGGCCCCATCCTCCATGAGCTTATCCATTCTTTTCTTAACCAGTTATACTTTTGGCCTTCACAACATCCCCTGACAATGAGTTCCACAGGTTGACTGTGCGTTGTGTGAAAAAGTCCTTCCTTCTGTCTCTTTTAAACTTGCTGTCTATTCGTTTCAGCTGGGGGGGAATCGTCTGTTATGTGAAGGGGTAAACAACACTGCCTTATTCACTGTCTCTACACCATTCATGATTTTACAGACCTTGATCATCTCCCCACTCGGTCATCTCTTTTCTAAGTTGACCAGTCCCAGTCTTTTTAATCTCTTCCCATCTGGAGGCTGATTTAGGCAACTAAAACCCTGCTTTGGCACTTTCGAAAATCTCATTGGGTGCCTAGCTGCATCTTTTAGGTGCTTACACACCTTTGAAAGTGTGGCCAATAGTAATCACTGGGTACACACAAGTTCTTTGGGCAGGGACTGGCTTTTTCGTCCATATTAGGATAGTGCCTTGTGTAATGGGGTCCTGGTTCATGACGACTGCAGTTCCTAAGTGCTATAACACCACCACAAATTAATAATGCTTAAAAACAAAAGCTATGGGCCAGTCTGCAATACCCTTGCTCACACATAGGACTCTCATCCATGGGCTGGCCCCTTGTTTTCAGTAGGAGTACTCCTGATAGAAAGGAACTATGCAATGTATGTGAGGTTATCTGTCTGGTCCTAATTTTAAGCCTTGAGAATAGCTTTATTCACTTCCACTTATAATATAATGTTTATGCCTTTTATTGAACCTCAGAACGTTAGCTGGGGTTTCTTGCACTGGAATACACAAATGTTTCCCACAGGACTATATTACAGTGCTCATTACTGAAGAAGTACCCTGCTATTAATTCTGACATGATTAATTGTACTGAGTAATTTTATATAGGCATGTGTAAAACGTGGATTGTACATGCCAACTTTAATTGGTATTTTCAGTGCTTGTGAGGATATTTTTTTAAATTCTCAGTGTGCTCACAAAAATGTCCTAAATGACATTTCTGCAAGTTTACTCTTAAATAGACATAATCATTGAATACATAAAGAGCTCAATTTTCCTGCCCTTTACTGACGTTAGGCCAGAACCTCAGCTTGTGTTGATGGGCCTGGCTCCGTTGGAATAATTAATGCTATGCAGATTAATAGCTGCTCAGAAGCGGGTATTCACTGATTTAGAGTAGCCCCACTACAGACAGTGGAATGAAACGTTCACTGGAAAACATTATCTCCATTCTAGCCTCAATGTGCATTACTTTGCATTTATGCACATTGAATTTCATTGACCGTTTTGTTACCCAGTCATCCAGTTTTGTGAGAGCCCTTTGACGCTTCGCAGCCTGCTTTGGGCTTAACTACCTTGAGTAGTTTTGTAACATCTGCAAATTTTGCCACCTCACTGTTTACCAAATATCCAGACTGATAAATAGCTGTGTCCCCTCAATCCTGCAACCTGGCGTGCTTTTTACTCTGCTTTGCTATGACAGTTACCACTCCTGGTCTGCTCACATCCAGTCTCCAACATGTAAATTATTCCCAGTTATACTGTATGAGAGCGATAGCCAGCCCCTTATGAATTAGACTACAGAGTAATACCAGCAAATTTCCAGTTCCACACTTCCCCCCCCTCAGAATTGTACATCTTGTACTGCCCAGCCATTTCCTGGACAACACAAGCTTATAGAAGGTCTGTCATTTAGTAGAAAATGATGGGAAGAGCCTTATATTTTGCGATCACAAATGTCCATGGATTGATAGATTTTTAAGGATAGAAGGACAAATGCAGAACAGAGGCCACAGAATTTCACCTAAGAATTCCGGTATTGTGCACAATATCTTATGGTTGAATTAGAGCATATATTTTAAAGAGACATCTCTCTAATATCCTGGGACCAATACAGATGCCATCACTGCATACAGAATATGTTTTAGAGAGACACCCTGTCTTGGTGTAAATTGTTTTAACAGTTAATTATCCCCACTAGTACACAAACAGTTATTATTTGCAGTCGTTTCTTTCTGCACAGCAGCTTCCACTCCATGGTTCTGGTTATGCCATTTCCTGCTAGACTAAAATTGACTTGTAGTCAGTTTGTGGCTGGCACCAGTGATCTCATAGGACAGTGTAAGTGAAGTCTACATCACGAAGTATACTGTCTTGGTTATATCCTGGGCAGAGCGGATCAAGAATTTGACCCCCCGAAAGCATTTTTTCCAATTAAAAAAAGCAGATTCATTAAAACCAAAACTGGTTGCAAAACAGGGTCAGTTCTGATGAGTCTCCTAAAAGTATCCAAGTTGTTGGAATGGTTCATTTTGACTTATTTTTTTTTGGGGGGGGGGAATAAGCTGGTTCAAAGTGACTTTTCATTTTGAAATTTAAGCTAATTACTGAATAAAAAGATGGATGAAAAAAAAGTCAAAATCAAAACCAAAATGTTTCAACATAATCAGAAGCAAGTTTTTTACATGACCTGAACTAAAAAAGAATTTCCATGAAAGTTTTTTTTAAAAATTTCTACTTTTCATCTCACTTTGGGACAGTGAAAAATTGCAAACTCAAAAATAGATGTGCAATGGGAAAACCAGCTGTAGCTGATCGGCAGCACAAATTGGCCATAGTGAATGGAAGGAATCCTGCCTTTATTCGGTAGAATTCGGAACTCAAACCTAATAGAGATTTAAATACTCAGACTAAATTTTGCCATGTGCCTGAAATATTTATATACTCAGTTTATACATGCCTAATGAAAGTGTCCTCTCCAACAATATCCAGGTTGTTTTTACTGTAAAAAAGAAGTGTTATAAAAAGAAAGCTACTCAGGGTTTTTTTTTTAAAAAGAGATTGAAGCCTCTCAAGGAGGATATGCAGCACTATCAGTCTAAAACCATATTAAACTGCTGAACATAATTCTTTTCAAGACTTTCTTTTATGGATTTTTCCAAATACAAACATAACAAAAATACCAGATTTATCAGAAAACACCAAGTAAGAAAGAGGGTTAGGATAAAGGGAGGAGAGGGGAAGGAAAGCAATATCTTTAGGGTCTACATTAATCATAGGCTTCTAAAAAGGCAGCCCAATTTGCTTTGAATTCTTCTGGCATTTCCCTGAGGTCAGTCAGTGGTTAGTTGTGAGGACAGTCACATCACTGTTTGGTTGGGATTGACTTTTCCACTTCTGCAGGATTAATTTTGTAGTGATCAAAGCTGCCTGTTGGAACCATGCTGCCTTGTTACCAGGTAATCTCCAGGTATCAAAAACGTTTTAACAGCAAACATTTTAACAGAGCATTTAAAAGCTCTGAGTTTGTTCACTTATTCTGCACAAGAGTCATGATCTGTTTCTGCTTTAAAAATAATAGCTTTCTCCTTCTCACAGAATAATCCAAGCAAAAGCCCTTAACTTTTCCCCAGGCTGACATCTCTATTGTCTGCATGCCAACCAGATGCACACAGCACTCCTCTCTGCCTCCAGTACATTCTCTTTACTGACACACTGCTTTGATCAAAGTTGTTTCATCACTGTTTTGCAGCAGAGAGAGTGTAGGAGGAGGAAAACCCTCAGACTGAGATGAATCTGTGTTTAACATGTCCCAGGGGTTGCAATGTCACCATTTTCCTGGAAGGGAAGCTACCTGAATTGCTGAGGGCAAAGAGGTGCAACCAAAAGGCAATGTACTAGGAGAAATAAGACCGAAAAAGTAGCAATTCTTTTAAAATAGTTAGAAAAATTTAACATATGCATTAGTGTTAAAGTGCCATTTACATATTTAAAAAAAACAAAACAAAACCCCCCAAAACCCCAAAACTTGTGCCGGTTAAATGTAACACTACAGTTTGGCATGCAGGTTCTTCTCTAGAGATAGGATAAGACTCCATTTCTACAGCCTGCTACAACATGAACTTGAAACTATGCAAGAAGTGAGGAACCAGTTTAACTAGAGAACCTGTCATAGACAGAACCCTTTAAGGGGAGAAATTCAAGGATTCATTTCTTTAATTTGTTTCAAACCCAGGCAGAAAGGCATACCTGCTCTGTAGTACCCTCTGCTGGCAGCTATGGCTCTGCAGCATCCTAACTCAGTTTTTCCCTGCTGGGGGCATCAAAATTCCCCGGAAGGGATCTGGGCAAGGGAAACCAAAAGAAACAAACTAATAAAAAAATAACCACACCCCATTCAGTAAGGTCTCTTGGAAGGAGCATTTGTAATAACCGTTCAGGAGGCCTTTACCTCAGGACCCCAGGTTTACAAGCTCTTCCAACTCCTCAAGGTATCTGAACCTGGTCAGGTTAGTCTTCTAGAACCAGGTGGAACTGATGATTACTGCAAGCTGGGTGACTTCAGTTCTCTCTCCCCTTCTCAGCTTCCTGCTCTGGTTCTAAATAGGCGAGGCCCATGGCAGGGCAGGAAGCCCCCTTGATGGTATCCAGACTGTTCTGGTTGTGAACTCCTGGCTGACCCTTGAAGAGGAGTACACTCCGTTACAATCCACTTCACTGTACTTCAAAGCCATAACTCTGAGTAAATAGCCAGAGTTTAATAAAGGCGCTAGTCTGCAATTAGCACAAAACCTTCATCTAGCCAATGTTTTACCCAGGCCAAAGAAATTAAAACACCTTACACTAAGGCCCAGCTCAGCAAAGCCCATGCCTGACTATGAACATGAGTCGTCAATTTAGTCTACTGCTTACTGCTGAATAAGACAAGTGGTTTAGGACCCTGACGGATCAGAGTCTTAAGAGTTTGAGACACACCGTTTGTTTGGTTAATGGGCCCAATGCTTTTCCAAATTCCCTTTAGAAATTCAGCACGGAGCGTTCCCAGAGTTCACAGGCTTAAGAGACCTCCAGGATCTGCCAACCTTTTGCGGAAATTAAGAAAGCTCCCCTCTGGTGAGTTCAGACCCTTCCAAATAGCTCCCCCTTCACAGGGGCAAATAAATCCAGTCACCACAACTGTGACGTCCCCGCCACACAAAGAGGTTATAGTCTTGCCTTAAGAATGGATCCTATTAATTAGCTTTTCCCCTGGATTCACATTAGTACTTTCTGGCCTTGTTAAAAATAGAACTTTTCAAAATCATTTTTAAAAGGCATTTTCTTCCCCGAGTTGGGTTAGAAGAAATGATCTCATCCTGAGAAAGCTTGTGAAATTCCCTTAACTCCCTTCATTTGATCTATTTTGTGCCAGAGATTTGAGAAAGAATGCTACCCGCAAATGCAGTCTTCAGAACACTGCGTACGACCCCTTGGAGTGCAGCACACTTAATATTCAGTAACAGAAACATCTCAGGGTAATTATCTATTATTCAACGAGGAAACACTATTTACATATTAATGCTCTCTGTATTATTTATTTGTATTCCAGGAGCACGTAGAGGACTGGTGAAGAACATTGGAGATACTTGTATTCATTTTATGAATGTTATATGTGCCTCTGTTGATTTGATGGCCATTGGGTTGCTTGCTTAAGGATAACTAAAGGATTAAATCAGTCTAAACTGGTTCTAGTCTGCAGGAACCAAAAATCAATGGCAGTAGATAGCCCGACTACCAGTGCTTAATTGACAGTTCAGGTGTCAGGGCTCCTTGTGGTTTTGTACCTGTCCAAGTGGGGGACAGCCACCGCTTAGCTTAGCAGAGGGAAAAAGCTCTTCAGGCAGGAAACCTTACCTTAAAACAAAGAGAATAATCTGTGTTGGACATTTGCTCCATATCAGAGATGCACCAAATACTTCAGACAATGAACCTGGTTCTCCCCATAGGCACACTAAAGTAAGGTCCTAACACTGCTGTGATGTTGGCCACACTAAGGTATCTTAAACAGGACAAAACCGCAAAGAATAGGGCAGGCAGACCCCCCCCTTACTGGTGGTTTTTCTTTCAC
This sequence comes from Mesoclemmys tuberculata, assembly GCA_007922155.1. Classification (NCBI taxonomy): domain Eukaryota; kingdom Metazoa; phylum Chordata; order Testudines; family Chelidae; genus Mesoclemmys; species Mesoclemmys tuberculata. The sequence continues at coordinate 10,991,113 of ML677027.1, forward strand.
AAGATATACTGAGCCAACAACAAACAGCTTCTGATCACTTCACTGGGTTATTCAAAAGACAAAAAACACAGTTCCCTTAAAACCATCCAGCCTTCTGGCTACCACCTAGACAGCCAAGTCAAATATGATGGAAATTACTGAAAACCTTTGTCCATTATATATAAAAGAAAGCTCTACCAATCCCAAAGGACTGGACACATTCCTAGCCAGGTCAATTAATATTTCAGATATTACCCAAATACACACTTAAAGCCAATGCTTGCTGACTAAACTAATATTTATTACCAAAAAAAAAAAAAAAAAACTTAGTTAAAAGTTCATATACATACAGAGGAGAAAAAAGTTCATAGGTCAGTTCAAAGTAGAGATGTTAGCGGAGTTGCAAAAGTCTCTGGAAATTACCCAAACAGCTTGGGGATCATCCATCCTCATTAGAAATCTAGTCCAGAGAAGAGGAGCTGGAAATGAAGTCCAAATAGTCCGCAGACAATCTGTATAGTTTCTTCCATAAGAAATACAAGGGTGAACCAGTCTCATGACTGGAACCCTAGATTGCTCTCTCCTGATGAAATCCAAGTAGTCCTAAGATAAAAAGGACCAGGACCCTAGAGTCTTTATAGATCCGTGCAGGATTATTGATATTTTCTTGACAGCAGATATCATGGCAGGAAATCCTTGGGTGCATAATAGGTAATTACTTGTGGCTTTGAAGTAACATCTCCTGTTGTCTATGGACACTGGTAACTAACTACATTAGCACAAGGCAATCGGATAATTGTGATCAGTTAAGGTGGTGAGGTATGATTGGTTAGAGAATTATGTTACACTATGTTAGAATTGGTTAAAGAATTATCTCGTAATATTTTAAAGAAAATGATTGGTTAAGATACACTATAAAAACTGAGGTCAGACAGGAAGTAGAGGGGAAAAAATTACTGGTGTGAAGAATTGGAATTGGTGCTTACCTGATTATCCCAATAAACCCATTGTATTGCCTGCTGCTGGACTTTGGATTTCTGCTTCTGTCAGCGAACCAAGAACGGAGGGAGGGTGGCCTTAACAGTAACTGCCAGCCATTAGGCCCTGGCTCTGCATCTTGCAGACAGACAGCTCAGGTTCATTCACTATCTTCCTGGCTCAATCCTTGTTTTCAGCAACTAACTTTGTATGGCCTCAGTCCCCAGCCAGTTCTCTGCTTCCCAGCAGCTGCTAGCCCCTGACTGCACATTCTCCTTCCTGGTCTTATCTGCTGGACTTCCCTCTTTTTAAGACCAAACCTAAAGAAGTGCAATGGGTGTAGCTACCGGAGCCCAAGTCTGGCCTTCAAACCCTTCTAGACCAGGATGGGTTTCCCTAGTCCTATAAGGGTGCAAATTAACAGATTAAACCATACTGTAGCTGTCATGGCCACATTCTAACAAAGGCAACCACATTCTTCATAAGCTGTGCGAGATATCCTCATAGCTTCTTTGTGGATTTGTACTGAGATGCTGATGTCCAGGGTAAGATGGTCATAGTCCATGTCCTCTTTGGTGGAGAGGAGACAGATGAAATCTGGTGAGTTTCTGGACATGCTGCAAAAGACATCCATATCCTTGGGATGTTGGCTCAGGATGGGGTAGACTCCCTACAACGATGAAGGGCCAGAAAGGAGTTTTTGTACATAGCTGGATGGGTTCCCATTGAATTAATCTCATCAGGCGCTGTTGAGATTTAATTGTATTGTTAATGGTGCGTTAGGGCTCCAAGAGCCTTGGGCATGCATCGTTTTCAAAATAAATTGTATCAAAATAATCAAACATAGAAATTCCTTCTCCTGTGTACTCAGTATGGGGCCGTGAGTTATGATTTGCAAATCCCTTCCCACAGCTTTCTCAATTAGATCATGGAATGGGATGTCTTATAACCTTTTGCCAGTTCTATCTTCAGTTTCTCCATGACAGTTTATCAGACCCTAGCTGAAGGCCCATCTTGTTTCCATGGTCCTATAATTCAAATGTCACACGCTTATAATAAATTAAATCCATCTCATTGTCTTCAACCATTTTCCATAACGTTGTCCAGGGAACCAGATTTCATTCCTGTTCTGCTGCAGCTGTTCTATCTGATAGACTGTAACATTCCGCATGGCCCATAGGTTTTTATTTGCATCGTTTGATTGGGTCCCGACTATTTTGCCTAAATGACATCATGCAAAGCGAGAGTTTAGTGTTGTGCAGGTTAGCTATTTGCGCCTGTGTTTGTGTGAATGGAATGTATTGTGGGACACTGGGCTGGCTATATTTGTCCTAGAAGTGCTTGTCCAATTCTTTAACGGTTCACGGTTAATGGATGGTGCATTCAATACCTTTACGCTCTCTGTAAATACTTCTCTGTTAAAGACTCTTCTGCCTAGTCTTTCCTTAGCTTCCATTTGTGCCCTTTCAGTTCTGAGGCTGTTAGCACCTATTCTAATATTATGGCAGGCACCTAATCTGCACCCTGAATCAGCAAGGCTTTTAGGCAGCTGCTTAATTTCAGTCAGGGGATTCAGCCGGTCAATATTTGGCAGAGCACGTTAGTGTCATCCTATTGCTGAAATGTGCGTTTCCCCCAGCATTGGAAGTGCAGACCTCAGACCCAGGTGTAATGGCCAGTCTGCAATAGCTGGCAAGCATTAGTTGGGGACAGGACACCCCCACAACTGTCCCGTCTTCTCTCCAGCTATGTCCCCCTTTCCTTGCCAAGGCTGCAGGTAGGGTAAATGGACTGAGGGCCTCTACGTCAGTTCTTCTCCTGCTGAGTACTTGCATGTGGGAGGCATATGCCATGGGCTGCTCAGATTTTGCTGGCAGGACAGCCAAAGGTGGCTGCAGTATGGTACTGAAAGTAGGCCAAGCTCTTCACCGAATGCTTGTTGGCATTTGCTAATGCTCACTCGATTGGCATGGCGGGCTGTAGCTCTGCAGGTTCACATGGCTCACTTTTTCCTCCCTCACCAGTAACTGCTACTAGAATTGTGAGAGTTGGTCCTCCCAAGCCTTTCAGCCCCATGTTTATACCGGCCAGTTAGTCATTCACTATTCCAGGAACATCAGGAGAGAAGTGATAAGATATTCATTCTCACTATCGCCAGGATACTGGTATGGAAAGGAGGCGACACGATTAAAGCGGATGTTTCGTCTGCCAAAAGCCAAAGGCCTGATCCTGCATTCCAGGCACTCCCCAACTCCTGCTGGAATCCAGGGATGGTGTGGCAGCATTCAAGGAATGTTTTGGCAGTAGGGACAAATTCAGAGTCCAGCAAAGCAGGGCATTGCCATGGGGTGGGGTAAAGAATTCACTTCCCCCATGGCTGACATAGCCCTCTGCAGCTCAAAACAGCTCTTCCACCATGGAGCGAGGTATACCAGCAGCTTCTCTGCCCTCAGCTCCCAGAGCTGGTCTCCTTACCACACTGAGGGTACCATCTTCTCTTCCCTCAATCCAGTCCTCACCTTTCTGGCCCTGGGGGATCCCTGGTTGGGCCAGGTGAGAGCTGATAAACAGAATTGTGGTCTAACTAAGAACTTGTGTCACATTGTTGGTAGCCATTCCCCCAAAGGAGACAGAAAGAAGGCTCAGACAGGTCTGGGCAAATGGGTTGGTACCATTCAGACATTGTGCGGATGACATTTGGCCCTAGGACAGCATTTTAATTAAACGAATAGCCGGAGTGAGAGAAAGTCTACAGAGAGTTGTGTGGCCCAGTCCTGTTAGGCTAGCTGCTAAGGGGTTCTTGTTATATTTGTAAAAGAAAAGACTAGGAGGATCTTATTCAGGGGATAAGGCCATACGCAGCATTTATTGTGAATAGAGAAGCTTCAGAAAGCTGTTACACACACACACACACACACACACCCCTTCAGGTGGAGTAGAGTTACCAGCCTATGCGTTGCTCGTGCCAGCCTACAGGCCAGGTAGGCTGAACATGACAGGGAGCCGGGCCTCTGCTGGTTGCAAATTGAGGATCCTGAACATTTGCAGAATGAACTCCAAGTCCCCATCTTCACCCCCCATTTTTACAGTGGTCCGTTACCATGCACGTTTATGGATCCTGCTGTGGCAGGCGGCTTTCTCAGCCTGGTGTGGTTGTTAATCCCCCACTGTGTTATAAGCATGACTGTTTCTGTTGTTCTCTCTCTCACTCTCCGTCTTGCTCCTGTCCTTGGGGTGGATCCTTCTGTATTTTGGGGTTATCTTTCTCTGTATTCTTTGGCCAACAGGGTTGTTAAAGTTGTGAAGATGGTACTTTCATGCCCCTTTTTATTGCTATGGAGAGTTAGGGCTAATGCTTCTTCATGCCTTTATCACACACATACCTCATTCACAACTCAGAAACAAGCTAATTAGTACAAACTTAAAGAGAGCTCAAAAGAAACTACAAACTTAAAAAGAATTCAAAAGAACACTAAAATGAAGTTTACCATAAAATGCAGTCCGCTCATGTCAAGCAGCAAAACATACAGGATATTAGATATATAAAATGTATATATCTAATCTTAATTAATTATATTTAACAAAACTTCAGCATGTTATAAACAGAATTTTACTCATACTTCTATTTTGACTTGCATTCTGATATCCCTAACCCCTGACTCTGGATTCACACCAGCTCAAGGCACTTTTTTTTTAGATTTGTTTTAACTGAATAAGGTTTACTCTTTTCTCTTGATGACTCTTGTCATCAGCTGAAATGGGCTCCAGATAACTGCAGTCAGTCAGAAAAATGTTGATAGAATAGTTTTCTAGTGTAAAATGCAGTTCCATCAGTGAAATGCTTTACAAAAGCATGTTCATTTCACTGAAATTTTGTTTTAGAAATAAAAAGGAGGGGGAAGTTGAAATGCCACATTGCAGCATTTTCAGAGCCCTGTGGTCTGATTTTTTCCTTTCAAAATGGGTTTTGCTTTGAAGTTATTACAGTAAAATAAAAAAGCTAAATAGAAATGAGATGTTTTGATTTTTGTCTCTTGTCAAAATAAAAAACATTGAGTTGATCTGAAATGAAATTGTTGGACTTTTCCTTCATGAAGAACTTTGAAATGTTTGGGTTTTATTCTGAAAAGAGTATCTCAAAATTCCCTAACAGAAATTTCCAAAAAAAATTCTTTATAATTTTTTAAAGTAAGAATACACAATTGCCTTGTATGGCATCTAGATAACTATATAATTTTTAACAATGTATAATGATCTCAAATATTGAAAGTAATTTTCTCTGATGGAGTTTGACATCTTTGTGGGTCTAGAGTTGGCAAAAGCTTTTGAGTGAAAAAGAACTCTTTGAATTGCAAATAATTTTTCAGAAGAGCAGATTTAAAACACAAACTAAAGTTCCTTCACATTGTGCTGTGAATCACAAGGGAAACATAATTCATTTACAATAGTTTCAGCAAGAAAGCTTGGCAGTTGTTCAGCAAGTTTCATAATTGCTCTATTTTAAACTTCTTATTGAAGATACTCAGGATAGCTTTTTAGTTTTATTGAAAGGTTAATTTCACACCTACAGAAAAATATCTGCTTTCCATTAGATTTAACGGAGTGTTGAATGTGAAAATTCAAGTCTCTTCACATAAATGTGCAAAGGTTTGTTGTATTTTTAACCCTTATTACTTTTTTAGGCTTCCATAGCAGAACTGAGGGACAGTAGGCATTGCCTTCTTCTTACTATTATTGACAAGAAAGCTTGTTGCTCCTGTTTTGCAATGAGATAATGTTCCTGTCCGGTTTACTATTATTCCTTGGTAGGAACTGCACGATGGTGTCAGTGCAGAATAATTACAGCACAGAGAGAACAGAATTGTGGTTCTTCGCAACAGGCAGATGAAAAGTCTGCAATGCAAACTCAGGCTCATGCAAATCCAGGTGGGACAAGAGAGAATGGGATTCCGAATAAGGATAAATTAGGCATGAACTGTTTCCCCAAAGACATGTACTAGTGGGCAATCTTTTTTGGGGGGGGGGGCTAGGGGGAGGGTGTTCACATCCTTTGGTGGTGAGGCATCAGAATGCATGAGAGTTTTACGGGTGAGGACTGACTTACCCACTCATCCCAAGAGTTCTCTCTCCAGGTCAGACCTGAGATGTGGCCTTTTTAGTCTGCTGGTGCTCACACTATACCAGGGATGCCTGCAGCCATACATGGTACAGGTGGTATTTGCCATTGGCAGGAGCAAGGCTGGCCACCAGGTGGTGGGGGAAAGGAGGGCAGTTTAACTTAAAAACAAATGAAGTGTCTAGCTAAGTGACCTGGCAAAGCACATGGATGCAGACCCAGGAACAAATACCGATCCTCCATCACCTGAGGCAGTACAAAAGGCCATCCAAAAGTTAAGGAATGGAAGTGCTGCTGAGCCTGATGGCATTCCACCTGACGTGCTTAAAGGTGCCTAGGAACCAGCGAACCTTGGCCTGCCTCAGCTGTTCTTAAAATGTGATCATCAGGCCAAGTACCAGCAGAATGGAAAGACAGCAAAATAGCGTCCCTCTGCAACGGCCAAGGATCTTGCACCAAGTGCAGCAACTTCAGGGCGATCTCATTGTTAATTGGTCCAAGGAAAGGTCTTCTCTATCGTTCTGCTTGGTAAGATGCAACCTCTCCTAACAGACATAGTCATCACCTCAATCAGGTTTCACTGTTGGGTGGTCACCACTGGACTGGCCTTACCCTTCGGCTTATGGCTGAGCTCACCAAGAATTTAACTCCCTGCTGTACATGACATATCATGGACAACAAAGCGGCCTTTGAGTTGGTCAACAGGTCAGCACCTGAGAAACTCACACAGAGTTCGTGTTCCATATCTGTTATGTCTGATGCATGATTTTCACATCCGTACCAGTGTGAAAGAGTGCGTGTTGGTTCACAGCTTTCGCCATGTAGAAACATGTTTCTACACTACCTTAGGTGCATGGCAAAGATACATTCTTGCCCCAGCACTATTCTTTTGAGTTATTAACTGGGCATTAGGACTTGCTGCTCCACAGGTTGGAATCAAGATTTGTCAAGAAGTGTTTACCAGTCAAGACAATGCTGACTTGTTTCTGGAGAAACAAGAGAATTTCATCGCTGCCCTCCAAGGTGTCCAAGAGGCTACTTGGACTATGGGGTTGGACATCTCAGAGTAGATGACCACAGTCCAGACTCTCAGAGCTGGGCCACTGAGATGGGGTCTGCTCACTTCAGGTAGGGCGCTTCCTCCTGGTCACCCTGGGAAATAGCTCACAAGGTCAAAGCCCCTCCACTGGGTTGCACCCCACCAATTTCTCCTCTTCTGCCACTCGCTGACTGCAGGAACTGTGGTGTTCTCTTTGTGATTCAGCCCTCTGGCCAAGTCACTACTGGGGTTTCCCCTTCTGGGGTGGGTGGGTGAAGTGTATCAAGGTTCCTGCTCTCCAGAAGTCTCAGGTATTCCTCTGGGTTTGCCAAGCTCTTCACAGAAGGCTTTGGAAGGTGTTGAATGCATTCTTTTGTGCAAGCTTCATCCTCTCGTGATTTCTTCATTGCCTCTTCTGTCTGTTCGTCGACTCCCTAAATAAGGGAAACAATCCATATTTCACCACTTGCCTGTCAAGATATAGGTGTTACCTTGTGCATTACCGTGTTTACTTATTGTTATACCTTGACTTCCGACATTAATAGTTATTCTACGTTTCTTGCTGGCATTTTTCACAGCAGTAAGCACATGCCAAAGATCTTCCCTAGTCAAAGCAAAGCAAACTAGATCATTGGTGTCTCTTATATTGTTGATGACTGCCATTTACCTATATGCTCTGGTTGGTGTCTTCTGACTTGTCCTTATCTTATGTATATGTTGAATAGTTTTGGAGATAAAATACAAAACTTGGTGTACACCCTTCTTGATGCTGCAATACTCAGTTCATAAGTGGTGTTGATTGATGCTTTCAGTCCTCAGTACAGGACTTTTATTAACTGTAGATCTTGGGAATCAATATGTTCTGCAAGAATGTGTACCATCTGGTTATGTTAGATTTTGTCAAATGCTTTCTTTAAAAAAAAAACCCAATAGCGCACATATAAGTTTCCCTTTGCACTTCTATTGCACACTCACATAAGATCTTTAGGGCAAAAATTGCCTCCCTCTTGGCTGCTTTCAGGCAAAATCCAAAACCGACTTCAGCTAATTTTGACATTTAGATGTTGATGTATTTACGAGAAACCAGGAATGGAGAAGAGGTGGTGGATTACTCGATAAAGTGTCCTGTTCTGTTCACATCCTGTGAAGCATATGGCACCAGCCACTGTTGGAAGACAGGATACTGGGCTAGATGGACCATTGGTCTGACTCAGAACGGCCATTCTCATGTTCTTATTTGTATGCCAAAGATGTTCAAGAAAACTGTAGATCTGATAAGCCACACACTCAAAGTCAGAGGCTGTTCACATTCTCTAGAACACCACCATCAGTAAAGGAATGAAGATGGACATCTTGAAGACCACCAGAAATTATGGGTTTGTGTGTGTGTGTGTGTGCGCGCGCGTGTGTGCACGCGTATAATTTCAAAGTTTTAGCATTTTAAGTTTTGAATCTTCATTCAGGGATTGTAGCATTTCAACTACAATACCATCCTCCTTAGCTGCTTTACTCCACTATGTACTTTTTAGAACTCTTTCTAGTTGCCAAAGTGTAATATATGATGTTTTTTCTTCTCTTCCGATTTTTCAGGATAATACAAAATTTCTTAACATAGTCCATCCATCTCTCCAGGATGCTGTTGGTTTTATCGCATTAATTGCTACCACCAAGATGCAATGAAATTGAAGAATCTTCAGTCAGGCAGAGCCACAAAGATTCATTGTACCATAAAAAGAACTATGAAACAAAGAAGAAGGCAAGGAAACGAATTAGCGGTCTTAAAACTAAGAATGTTAGGGAAGAGACTGGGCTGGTTGAAAGTTAGCCAGGAAAGTGAAAAGGTTAGAAATCAAGGAGACATGATGAGCAGAGAGCTAAGTAGCAGAGGTGTGGGGGAGAGAGAAAGAAGGGATGGGCAACTCAATAAAAAAACCGTAATGGTAAAGAGCAAAGGACTAACGTGGAAGTGAAACAAGCAGCAGCAAATGATGAACACAAGGTGAGCTAAAATGGCAGGTGTGGATGGAGGATAGGGGAAGGGAGAGAAGTGGCAGCTAATTAGATGAAACCAATCACTGACTAGCCAACTAGCAAGAGATCAACAGCCAGCCACTGAATTACAGCCTCCTTGGTTTCATTGGAAGAGGACCATGGCTTACCTTGATATGACTGGTAGCCAAGAGATAAGTCAATTGGTTTTATTTTGCTTAGTAAAACCAATAGCCCTATCATCCAGGCTGGGAACAAGGAAGGTCTATGAGCAGGTCCTCTGGGGATAGGAAGGAAGTGTTATTCACATTTACAAAGAAGAGATGAGGCATTCTATGCCATATGTTTATAATGCTACGGGTGAGTCATGGATATTGTTTCTTTGGGGATTGGCAAATGCTTGCCAGGTAGCTGGTACTATTTTTAAGCTACTTTGGAAATACTCTGTGTTTATTCTATATTAGAACATTTCAGACACACTTCTGACCTTGTACTGAAATTGGTGGGATTACACCAGTGTAAAAGCCATTGACGAGGCCAGAACAAGACCCATTCTGTCTGTGATTCTTGACTGCAAGAAGTCTTCCTAAAGCACTGTGCAAACCAACAGAAGTGTTTCAGCTCTAAACTACCCAAATCCTTCCTTTGTTTCAAAACAAACAAACAAACAAACAAACACCAATAACCCCTTTCCTCACTACAGACAGTGCAGCATTGGAACTGCCACAATTTTTGTTTCAAACTGGTATAAATTTAGGGATCATGGTAGCATGTCCTATTCAAACTGCTGCCATTTTTTAGGGGGGGCCAGGCTTCCACGGAAAAGGAAGTCTGGACATTGTTATTTTCATGAAGAATGATTCAGCTTTCCTATTTGGTGAAAACTGCTGCTTAAATTTACCACGTGTTAGTGCAAAAATCATTCATCATGTAATGTGAATGTAAGGCCTTGCTGTCTGGTTTGAGAGCCCATATTCAATCTAAAAATACTTTGTTTTCCTGTACTTTTCCTTCAGTAATAAGTCACATTGCCTCATGCAGGCTTCTGGGGACAAAAACTCAACAGCTCACAAGTTACTTTCAGTGACATGACACAACAGCCAAATGAAAGTTATAATTTATAGACAGAATGCTCATTCTTTCCAGAGCAGATTATTGTTTCTGTGTGAACCGGCAAGGATTTGATCCTGGAGAGATGCAGGAGAACTAGACAAGTGCAAACAGACTGGCTTGACGGTTTTAGGAGCTAGTTTGGCTCTTCTCCAATGACAAGGAGACAATGCATTCATTCTAGTGACCTCAGAATCAGCATATGCTGCATTGTGCTTGAGGAACCAGAGTGGGGTGAGGAACTCAGTAACAGCCTATCATGGTAAACTGTGCCTTAGGAGAGATGTATCACTTCAAAGCAAATTCAAGGAAAGCTTGTGCCTCATGGTCTGGTGCACAGAGGGGCTTGTGCAGAAATGACAGCCTTTGGGATGGTGTAGCCAGCCACCTAGTGTGCCTGTATAGCCCCCATTATCATAGTACCAGAGTATCTCACAGCCTTCAGAACACGACTGTGAGGTAGCACTACCCTATTACCCTGAGAGACCAAGGCCCAGCTCCACAAAGGTTTTTAGGTCCTGAACTTCCATGTCAATCCATAGAACGTCAGAGACTAAATATCTTTGTGGAGCTGGGCCCAAGGTCATGGAGGAAGTCTGTAGGAGGGCAGGGAATGGCATCTGTGTTTCCCACATTGCAGACCATCTTCTACTGGAGCGGTGGAGCTCACCTCCATCCTCCTTTGGGTGACGTGCTTCCTTGGGGGTGCCCAGAAGGCGCTTTCTCAGTGACATGGTCAGGTGTGGGCTTTGCAATAAGGTTATACTATGGTCACAGGCTTGATGTAAAACTAGGCGGGATGTGATGGTTTGCTTAGAGGTTTTGGGTGCAGCTTCACCTGAAACTAGTGGCTAAGGGAGTTGGGAACCCCTGTGGTTAGAAAGCAAAGGAAATGTTTGCCAAAGAAATGTTTGAACTCTTGAGATGTGAAGCCACCAGTTTGGTACATCAAGTCCTACAGCCCTGTCCTGTCTTAAACCACCAGGGGAAAAACCCACCCTCTACAAAATTCCACATAATAAAAAGAAATCCTACATTATTCTGAATGACTTCAACTCCCTATCAACCAGACTGATCAGAGACACATTTGAAAATATTTTGATGAATGATCAACTCAAAAAAAGTGATCTGTGACCTGACATACACATTCAGTTGCTTTGGAGCGTATATACTGCAAGGTATGCACTGTAAATGACAGTGAACCTGGGTTACAGATCAATTATGCTAATACAGGGGAACTTGCTAATGCAGTATGACTGCCTCCGGATAAAATAGTATCCTCACAATCGACACGTACTCCTGGCCCAAGAAGGAACAAACTGGACGCTAGCAGAATAAGCCTCAATCTTTGCCTTGTCCACAGTGGGATCAAGTTGATTGGCTCATGCAGTCCTATGTGATTTACTACCAGGAAAAACAAGAGCAGCCCATCCCTCTTGCTTCCCGATCTGCTTTTTCAGTTGTGTAGCCCAAGAGGCAGCAGTGAGCTAAACGAGTCAGAGCCATGGCTGATGCTTTGAGGGGCTCCTTGTGGCTATCTGTCGTGTCAGACACACTGAGCTGATCTGCAGCTCAGTTGGTATTTTAGAGCGTGTGGGCTGTTGCATCCCAGGCTCCTAGGAACATTTTAATTAATACTTGCAGACACAGGATTAATGTAATAAAAGAAACAGGTTTACTGATTAGAAGTTGCAACCCCTCCAGCGGGCACGTGCATTTCCTCGCATGCATTGATTCTCCAGCAAACCAACAATGGAGTGTGCAGGGACCAACAGCTGTTTCAGAGGCAGGTCACAAAGCCACTTTCTCCCCTTAGCTGGTTTGTTTTTCCATTTCTCTTTTGAAGAGGTGGTGGGGACAAAATTAATCTTTTCAGGGTCTTTTGTGCTTTGGATGGAGGTCTGCTTCTCACTGTGGTCACCACTATATAGTCTTTATAGGGCCATCTTCAAGAAATGAACGTTCGCCATTTGGTCCCCAGCTCTGCACCAATAGAGTCAATGGAAACTACCACAGCCAGATCAGGACACGGGCCCCTATCCTGAGTACAGGGAATACCAATAATACCACAGTAAAAGTTAATTACCGGAAACAGCAAGATTTTAAGTCGTTTTTGATATCCGAGTTGCCACAGTTTCCTCACACACTTACGGCCAGTATGTGCTGCATAGGCTTTGTCGATGCAGTCATATGAGCAGTGGCTCCTACTATAGATGCAGCCTATGTCAACAGGAGTTTTTCTGAGGGTGTCAACACCACCTCCCCGAACTTACATGAGCTAAGCTGACAGAAGCCCTCTCTGGTCAACATAGTTGTGTCTACACCGGGGGTTTCGCCAGCATAGCTATGTCAGCTGGGGGACGGTGTTTTTCCCACACCCTTGACTGACATCTATGAGAATAGGAAGTAACTGTGGCATCTTAGATCCCTGCCCCCATCGGGAAACAGCAGGCAAATGCATTTTATGAGATCGACTACTTACTGCCTGTGTAAAAATAAGCTTCCTCAGCCCTCTCTGAAAGCTATCAGCACCACAAGGCTGCTAGCAGAGACAGAGATTGAGATGGGCAAGTTGTGCTTTTGTATAGCCGTCTGAGTGCTGAATAAAGGTGCCTGTAATTTGGCTGAGTTAATAAAAAGTTGAAGTTAGTTAAGTCATCTCCCCAGGATGCTCTTACAGGAGACAAGTGCAACAGGGGACCCATGAATGGCACAGGTGAGGAGCAATTACTCATCTAACAGGCAGATAACCTTTATGCTTCTGTCTGGGATTCAGTCACTGACATTTTAGAATCAAAGATACTTTCCACTTTCCCCTGTAACTTAGCACACCAGTCTCCTCATTTTGTGGAATTCTAATTAAGAAAAGAATGATGCACCACCAATGATGGCCATAACACATTTTAAATCAAACGTTCCTCCTGTCAACACAGTGTTGCAGCTTACACATTGTGGAAAGGTCCCTGAGCGAGAGAAGGGTACAATGTAGACTCCACTGACCTCCTGTCATTAAGCACAGATAAGTTAGCAGCAAAAACAGTCAGAAATTCATTTGCTGCCAGCATTGTTTCAAACCTTTAGATTCTGATTTGATTCAGTTGAGTCCCCCTCATCTGGCTTACACCTAGCTACAAAGCACAGAGTCACTGTGGAATGCATGGCTCCCATTTCTCAAATAATAAAATAAAATACATGTTTACTTGCTGTACAAATTATTGTACGTCTTTGGTATCAGGATAATATTATGTGAAACAAGTTTTTTTGTCCTTTGGGTAACTAAATCAAAACTTCTTTGTATTTGTGCAGGCTTCATAGTTGAAACCTCTGCATCATGGCATTGTCCATTTCAGCTCATGTGCCAGGGAGCTTAAACGCTCCCCAGGGGAAAGAGACACCAGACTGGAGAGCCTTGTTCATTAGAAACAAAATGGAGGAATTTACACTCATCCATGGGAAACCCTGCTGCATAAGCCCCGATGTAAGAATTTACAAGTATTGCTGGGGGAAGGCAGTTGGGGGGAGAATATCTATGTGGAATTTACAAGCCATACAAGTTGGCATCGATATAATAGGCTAGAGACAAGTACCTGGAAGTTTTTAGATCTATATTCTATCCTGTTTCCCCCCCTAAACTTTACTGTGTTATGGTTGGTTAGCAATAAAGATGGTAGGAGGAGCAAAATGGCTGTACTAACCTGGAGAGAGCAATCCTAACTTTTGACAGCTCGGTATTTCGACCTTCATGCTGCATTAATATCAGTTACAATGTAGTTCTCAATGCCTGCCCTCACCCACCCACCCACCCGATGCAGTTTTGTTGGCTGAAACCTATTAAACCGGATCTGGTGATTTCAGTATCTTCAAACCAGAGGCCTAGTACCCCACTCCACAGCATTCTCTTTATGGCCCAGAGCGAACTTGTGTTGATAGTGGGGACACAATGGGATCCCCACTAACTGAGGCTCACATATCTCCCTGCCTCTTGGGTCCTGATCCTGAAGGCCTCCGTGAGATAAAGAATGGTCTAGTCCCTGTCCCTTCACAATCGGTCTGACCCTGGGCATATCGCTTAGCCTCGCTGTGCCTCAGTCCCCAACTATAAAATGGGATAACAGCACTGCCCTAGCTCACAGGGGAGAGGATCAATTCATTCAACACTGAGATGCTCAGGTAATGGGGGCTAGATAAGTACTTGAGACAGTGGGATATGTGGATAGGAGGAATGGTACCACAGCTGTGGCTTATTCTTTCCTGTCCATGCTGGACAGGGGACATCCACAATACAGCTGGGCTATAGCGGAACCATAATGCCTACGATAACTTGATTTACCAAGCTCGTATGCCACCTGGCCTCAAGCTACTCCAGTTAAAAAAATCCCAGCCTGTAGTTCAGAAATTCAAACCACTTTTTAAAGCCAAACGTTGAATGCACTTGATTTATTATACAAGAAGGGCTAGCTCCAAGGGCCATGGCTATGGGCAGCGTGACACTGAAACTTGCATCTGGAGTGCCAGGAGAAGAGGGAGCAGTGTCAGCTTGTAGAATCAAAAGCACAGCTCACAGGGATCTAACTATTGAAGCAGTAAGCAGTCACACCAGGGAGTTAAGGTTTTAGCCACGGCAGACTGGTGAATTGCAGCTTTTTGCAGTCAGTGAATCTGCTATGAAGATTCATGCTGTCTACAGATTATGCATGATGCACAAAGACAAATCATAAGATATAACTGTATGATCTATGGGCTCATTCATTTTTCCTCAATCCTGGAACAGGCTACAATGGACATTGGAGAAAAGAAGGACAAGTCACCAGCATGCAAGTCAGCTGTGTGTAAGGTCACCGTAGTTGATAGCGTTACTGCTGGGACAAACATCAATAGTTTTTGGCTGTTGCCATGACAGACTCAAGTGACTCCGCAATGTGATTTGAGATAGCATCTGGTAAAGGCTTTTGTATTCTCATGCATTTATTGCACTTGCAACTCATCTACTTATTGCTTCGAAAGCGAGTATTCGTACCTTTGCTATTGAAAATGGTAATGTTCATGTTGCCTTTCAGAAAATTAACACACCGATGAATAGTACATGGTAATAGTGCTATTTACTCTATATTATCTGTGCTTCTGGGTCATGTTCCCATTGCCTAGCATCTGAGCGCTTTTACATCATTTATACACATAGTTAACATTAATCGGTTCCCAGCAGAATCACTTCCTCAGGCAGCCTTTGGAGATGGGTACCCTGGAATGATAACTCCACCTTGCAGCGCTCTGAATATCTTCCCCAAAACTATTTTCAGTGGAAAAGAAAAGGCATGCTACAGTCTAATGGCAACGTGTGTTGCCAAGTATCACAAGTCCAAAGTACACACAACACAACCCACAACGTTCCTGGAGGGCACCAGCTGAGTAACATAGGAACTAGAAAGCCTTTCCAGACACCTTCCATTTCATACCTGGAGATACAGTGTCCTCTTGATGGATTTCAAGTGACATCAAGGAGTCTTTCCATGCACTTTTCAGGAAAAATTCCTAAATTTTGGATGCAATGCACAAATGCTTCTGCTTCATCCACAAGCTTCAAGGAGAGACAGAAAAAAGGCACGGGAAACGCATGGTAAATCTACCAATGATTATTTTATCATTGACTCCACCCTGTATGATGTATGCTGGCATCACACATGCCTTTTATTGTCATTGACACCAGTGCAAAGAGGTTTAAATGCTTCGGCGGCAGAACGGTAGCACTTGACACCCACTGCACAGTGGCTTAAGTGCCTGCACAAGGTCCAGAGTAATGGAGAATCAGACTCTCTCTCCTTAATCTGTCTTTAACTGTATATTTCTATATTGAATATTCACCAAATGAGTTTTCAGATTTAGAGATTGAATAGAATATTTTAGGCTTACAGGATGTGTGTGTGTTATGGACTTCAGGCTGCAGAAGTCATAATGAAATACTTAATGTGCTGAGAAAAAATTAAATATCTAAAGAGATTAACTTTTTTTTTTAGGCAATGGGAACAATCACTTTGCATTTCATAGAACCATAGAAGATGAGGGTTGGAAGGGACCTCAGGAGATTGTCTAGTCCAACCCACTGCTCAAAGCAGGACCAACCCCAACTAAATCATCCTAGCTAGGGCTTTGTCAAGCCGGGCCTTAAAAACATCTAAAGATGGAGATTCCACCAACTCTTTAGGTAATCCATTCCAGTGCTTCACCACCCTCCTAGTGAAAAAGGTTTTTCTTAATATCCAACCTAGATCTCGCCCACTGCAACTTGAGACCACTGCTCCTTGTTCTGTCATCTGCCAACCCTAAGAACAGCCTAGCTCCCTCCTCCTGGAACCCCTCTTCAGGTAGTTGAAGGCCACTATCAAATCTCACCTCACTCTTCTCTTCCTCAGACTAAACAAGCCTAGTTTTCTCAGTCTCTCTTTGTAACTCATGTGCCCCAGTCCCCTAATCATTTGTTGCCCTCTGCTGGACTCTCTCCAACTTATCTACATCCTTTCTGTAGTGGGGGGCCCAAAATTGGACACAGTACTCCAAATGTGGCCTCATTAGTGCTGAATAGAGGGGAATAACCACTTCCCTCGATCTGCTGGAAATTCTCTTACTAATGCAGCCCACTATGCTGTTAGCCTTCTGGCCAATAAAGACACAGTATTGACTCAAAGCCAGCTTCTTTTCCCTGTAGTCCCTTTTCTGCAGAACTGCTGCCTAGCCAATCGGTCCCCAGTCTGTAGCAGTGCATGGGATTCTTCAGTATCTACAGTGGGGTTAGGTCACCCTAACCACATTGCACAGAGCATGAATTTTTCCCACAATCCTAGGTGTTGTAGGGCAGTCGACCTAAAGGATTTACTCAGGGTCATGCCTGAAGTATGTGATGGAGCTAGGAACTGACCCCAAGTCTCTGGCTAAGGACCTGATCATTTCACCATTCTCTTGCTCAGATCTCAAAACCACTGAAAATAGAAATGTGTGGGGTTTTTTTTAATAGTTACAAACTTAAAAGTGGACTGAATGTTATTAATGTGCAAAATATGAGCTAAAGTGAACCAATTTTCCATGGAATGAAAAATTAAGTTCTTTCTTTGAATGACAAATGGCTCTATCAAGCATATGGAAACATGTATAGTTTTCTAAAAATGACGTGTAGAAAGTAGCTGCTTTGTTGAAATTGAGACTTGCAAAATTTGAGGGAGTGCCCACCTGCTTCAAACAGTCCAGTGAAAATAATCATTCAAAGTTCAATGAATAAAAATAATGTGTGGCAAACGGTCGGCTTCTCCCTAGTGGGTCTCGCACTTTTGCCTCTTGTAGTGGGCAAGGGTGTCACTGGTTACCCCGTCTTCCCAGGGAGGGGGGTAGGGACGCGGGCCCGCCCGCTCCTCCAGGTCCCAGCCCACGGGCCCTCTGAGTAGCAGCTATGTGCTGCTGGAGCCTTACTTGCAGTCACAGGCTTTTCCCCTGGGCCACTCTCCCCCCTCTGTCTTTCTGCCTTCTTTAGCCCAGTACCTTCCTCAGGACTCCACCTCTCTCCCACACACCGCTGTACTCCATTCTGTTCTTCTCCACAACTCCACACACCCCTATACTCTGTTCTGGTCTTCTTCACAATCTCTACAAACTCCTCTGCTCACCACACACCTACTCCTTCAACTCCCACCCTGCCTGTCAGGAGTAGAGGGTTTTTATCAGGCACCTGGGTGGGGCCTTAATTGATGTCAGCTGACCCTAATTACCATTTGGCTAGTCTACAGGGAATAAAGCATGGAACATTCTAGCACTTACATAGCACCCTTCTAGAACTTTCCCAGTGCCTTCTGCCCTTGCTATACCACAAATTGTAAATCTGCTGATTAATTCAACCAGCCAACCAAAAAACATGTAAACAGGGCCAAGATGTCAAGATGAGCCTTTCCTCAGAAAATACTTTTACTAATATTTGGTGCAAATAGAAGTGTATAGAAACGTAGGCGTGACTCACTCTTGCTGTGTTAGCCCCTCCCCAGCATTCTGCCTATCTAAGACCCTTCCTGTTACCACAGTGTCCGAGCACCTCACAATGTTTAATGCATTTACCCTCCTCAGACTTCTGTGGGGCAGAGCAGTGCTATCATTCCCGTTTTAGAGGTGTGGAACTGAAATGTCTTACCCAAGTGTCATACAGGAAGTCTGTGGTAGAACAGGGGCTGGACCATCCTTCCTGTCTCTGAGGGATGGGTAGATGGCAGAGGCTGCCTGGAAGATCCTCAAACCCTCTCTCCAGCTGATCCTGTCCACATTGGAGGGTTATGCAAAGGCCCCCCCCATGTAATAGGTTGTGGCTTGCTTGTGTTACTGCATCCTGTGTGTGTGTATGGTTTTTTTTTTTGGCGGGCGTGGGGGGCGAGAGGGGGCAGGTGTCTTTCTTCCATCAGGCTCTGTAGCCTGGATTTCACTAGCAGAGTGAATTTTGTCCATAGGGCTCATTATTATTATAATAGTACTAACAATAAGTTTTATTGCTAAGAAAACAACTGGATATGAACCTAGGTTTGATGGAGAAACAAGAGATCCAGGTAATGTGCGGTTAAATGCTTCTGTTGGTTAAATAATGACTGTCAGCTAATTGATAGAACAGGAAGTAGTTCATTAGATTATTGTAAGGTGCTCTAACGGGGTTAGTATATAGGAGAATTGGGAAACTTTGAACTTATCTACATAAGAAAAAAACACTTACGAGTTGTCCTCATATACAACGCCCGTGTAGTCACACTTATTCCTGTATAAAAGTTACTTTTTTGGTGTACTTAAGTGGAAGGGAGAGGGAAGGGGTTAAATTAAACCGAAAAAAAAGCCATTCCCATTGGACGAGATTGTTACACAGATATAAATCCCATGTAGACAATCTTGGTTTAAATTCACACCTCAGATCATACCAAAATCTTTCCCAGACTCTTTTCCCTAGACTCAGACTAAGGTCAGAAGGGGCCATTATGATCATCTAGTTTGACCTCCTGCCCAGCGCAGGCCACAGAACCTCACTTGCTCACTCTTGTGATAGACCCCTAATCTAGGACTAAGTTACTGAAGTCCTCAAATCATGGTTTAAAGACTTTAAAGGTACAGAGAATCCACCAGCAAATGCCCCATATGCCATTTCCCTGTTCAAAATGGGGCAATAATGTCCTATTATTTGGGATATTTAAAGCTGGAACAGACCTACAAAACATAAGGTAGGCAAGAATCAGGCATTGAGTAGAGGCCTAGGCTAAATGACTTTGTACGTGTTTTCCATTCCTAATTTCTAGTTCTGTCCTTTACTCTCCTGCTGTGGCTAAATATAGGCTAAAAAGTGTGGAAGATTTTATTACACCAAGGCGTAGAACTTTATCTTGTCAATTTACAGTCAATTACCCCACAGAACTTCAGTGTGGTTTTTCCTCTCAGTCCCAAGAAAACTGAAGTGCAAATCAGGTGCAAGGAAGTGGAAAGACATACAAAAACCCACAGGGGAGACTATGGAACTGACAAATATATATTCAGTGTCTCAGTATCTTATACTTGCAAGTTTCACACCGCTGAAAGCCCCCAGTAAAACAGTTTACCAAGGCTCTTTTCAAGCTATGAATCTGGATATTTACTTGGGTAACAAAAGCGATTTTCTTTCCTTGCCAGATTTCATATTCTAAATAAAATGATTGGTCTAGTGGTTTTTGCAAGTGAGAAGAGCTTGTTATTGCAGTTGGGCCCAGATGGGAACAAGGCTATGTCCATGTCAATCCAATTGTTGGCTGCTTTGTAACTTTTGATATGTACTTTTTCAGAAAAGCAATAGCCTGTTATATGTGCCAGGACACAAGAGTGGCCCTCTAAATTAAGATTTTAATCCAACTACATTACTGTTCTGTTGGGTCAAAATGTGAAATTGTAGCATGTATGCTACCCTGGTTATATCTTCAGTCTCTCCCCATCGCCAGCTCTCACTGACTTCAGTGGGGCAGGTCTTACTTTGTGCCTGGACCTGTAGGCCTTATTTATGCAAAGCTCCTACTGATTAACGAGGTTATAACATAAAAAGTTAGTGAAACCTAACTTGATTTCAAGACTTATTTAAAACAAAGACAATAAATATAAACAGGTTTTCAAACAGCGTTTGAAGTTTTGAAGTTTTGAAAACAGTGAAGTTTTCAAACGTCACACAAGAGGAGACTCTAGCTCAAAGCCATTTTTACGTTCAGACCCCAGGACTACAGGCCAGATCCAAGTACAGGCACTTTTATAACAGGAAACCTAGGAAACCTTCTTGGGTGCAGTGTCAGTTAAATAGTGTCAAGGTTGGATCACACATTATCTATTCATGCTGCCTTTGGAGCACCCAGGTTACAATCTCCCGGCTGCTCTGAGCCAGTGGCATACTGAGGGGGTGTGGGGGGAGGCCAGGCCCCCAGGCACTGGCCTGGGGTGGGCACCAAGCCAGCCCTTCACAATGCGTAGGGGGCAGCAGGCGCAGGTGGCTCTGAGGGGTGGCTGGAAGGAGTCCAGGGGCAGGTGGGGGGGCAGGGAGCTGTGGCTGACCATGAGGGGCTTCTCCCTCCCCCCACCCCCTCCCACTACCCCATGGCCAGGGGGGGCGAGGGAAGGCTGCAGCTGCCTGAGCCAGTGCCAGGCACCGTGTGGTGGGTAAGTGCCGGGCAGGCCGGTCGCCCCAATGAGAGCCAAAAAGTCCCGTGTGCAGGAGATGGTAAGCGGCGTGTCCTCCCACCCGGCCTGGGGCAGCTAGTGTGTAGCACCATCTGGTAGGAGCCAGGGATCTCTCCTGCGCTGGACTCCCCGTCTGGGGGTAGGAGGGGGAAGGAGGAGAAGAGGCGCACACGAGGCCAGCGGTGCAAATACAGGCTTGGGTCCTGGGTGCCAGAGACCCATGATTCACCACTGCTCTGAGCAGGGGGTTTCTGCCTGGCTCAGCATATGACTGGCATGGGCTGGCAGAGCTGGGCTGCCCAACTGGTTGAGAAAGGTAGAGCTGAGGCCCCTCCTTTCTACCCACCCGTGCAACGTGGTGGTGCGGGAACAGTTCTTCCTCTCCCACACTGCGACTTGGGTGTCTGGGCTCGTTTCCCCATCTTTGCCTTCCTGTTAGAGAGCCACCTCTTCTCAAGCTGAAGAATGTGACATCCCATCACTGAAACCTGGCACCAGACCCGGCAACTTTTCCTGAACCAGTTAAGATCTATTATAGTTCTGGTTTGCTCTATTTTCCTCTTTTAAAAATACTTCAGTGTCTTTAATTGACAGTGACAGAAGACAAGGATGATAAGAAGGCGTTTTTAAAGCCTACTATGGCCAAATGCTAAGTATATTAGGAACAAAAAATCCTGACAATGGTATTGGGTCAATCCATTATGAGGTAGCTAGAGCAGAAATTATCAATAATAATGCAGAAAAGGCAGAAGCAGTCAATAAATGTAACTGTTCTGCAAGCGTGGAGGAAAAGATGACAGATGATGTAGCATCATACAGTGATAACACTCCTTCCTTGCCACTATTATCTCTGGAGGATGTTAAACAGCAGATACTGAAGTTTTTCATTTTTAAATCAGCAGGGGCAGATCACTTGTTTCGAAGTGTTTTAAAAGCAGGCTGAGGACCAAGAATGTTTATTTTCGAAAAGTCATGCAGCTTCCCCAGCGTTCCAAAAGGCTGGAAGAAAGTGAATGCTGTGCCCATGTTTCAAAACTGTAATATAAAAAAAAAAAAAAAAAAAAGACGACCCAGGTAATTATAGGCCTGTCAACCTGACAGCAGACCCAGGCAAGATTGTGGAATGGCTGATATGGGACTCTATTAATAAAGAATTAAAGGAAGGTAAAATAATTAGTGCCACTCAACATTGGTATATGGAGAACTGATCCTCTCAGACTACCTTAATATCCTTTTTGATAGAGCCATAGAAGTGTAGGAGTGGAAGGAACCTCAAGAGGTCATCTAGTCCAGTCCCCTGCATTCAAGGCAAGATGAAGTAATAACGAGACCATTCTTGACAGGTTTGTATAATCTGTTCTTAAAAGCCTCCAGTGATGGAGATTCCACAAACTCCCTAGGCTATTTGTTCCAGTGCTTAGCTACCTTTATGCTTAGGAAGTATTTCCTAATGTCCAACCTAAAACTTTCCTTGCTGCACTTTAAGCCCTTTGCTTCTTGTCCTGTCCTCACTGGTTAAGGAGAACAATTTTTCACCCTTCTCCTTGTAACCATTTTTTATGGAGACTCAGACTTTAAGGTCAGAAGGGACCATGATGATCAGCTAGTCTTTATGAGATTACAAATTTGATTGATAAAAGTCATGGAGTTGATGTAGTGTACTCTGACTTGATACCGCACCACACTGTATAAAAACCTAGATTATAAAATTAAACATGGAATGCATGAAATGGATTAAAAATTGGCTGACAGATCGGTCTCAAAATATAATTGTAAATAGGGAATCATTGAGAGGCTATGTTTTCAGTAGGGCTCCCAAAAAAATTGGTTGTTAACTCTACACACTAACATTTTTATTAATGACCTGGAAAAAACAAAATAATCACCAATACAGTTGCAGAGGACAAAAAATTGGGAGGGGAGATAAATAATTAAGAGGTCATAAACAGAGAGATCTGAATCACTTAGGAAGTTTGAGCTCAAGCAAACGTGTGTTTTAATATGGCTAAATGTAAATGTATACATCTAGGAAGAAAGGGTGTAGACTATCCTGGGAAGCAGTGCCTTTGAAAAAATGTGGAGGTAGTGATGGATAATCAGTTGAACATAAGCTCCCTGTGTGATACTGTGGCCAAAAGGGCTAATGTACTGTTTGGTTGCATAAACAGGGACATCTCAAGTAGTAGTAAAGACATTATTTTACCTCTTTATTTGGCACTGGTGCCGTTGCTGCTAGAATACTGCATCCAGTTCTGGTGTACCCAAAGCAAGAAGGATTTTGGAACATTGGAGAGGGTTCAAAGAAGAGCTACAAGAATGATTAAAGGATTAGAAAACCTGCCTTCTAATGACAGACTCAAAGAGCTCAATTCTATTTAGCTTAACAGAGAGAAGGTTAAGGGATGACTTGATCACAGTTGCCAAGTACCTACATGGAGAATAAATATTTAATAATGGGCTTTTCAGATCAACTTCCAGCCACTGGTTCATGTTGTAAGCTAGACAAATTCAGATGGGAAATAAGGAGTAAATATTTAACAGGGTAATTAACTACTGAAATAATTTACTAAGGATCATGGTGGCTTATCCACCACTGAATTTTTAAATCAAGATTGGATTTTTTCCTAAAGGATATACTCTAGGAATTATTTTGGGGGAAGTCTATGTCCTGTGTTCTATAGGAAATGAGGCTAGCCGGTCACAATGGTCCCTTCTGGCTTTGGAATCTATAAATAAGAGCCCCAGATTTTCAGTTTTCCCAGCTCTCTCTCAGACATCGATAGACATGACAGGCTATAACACCTTCCACATGCTTTGCTGTGAGCCAGGAATGGGAGACCTTTTGAGTAATTAGTATTTAATTCCCCATCAAAGCTCTCCCTCTCCCCTTCCCCTTCCGCCTCCCCCCCCCCACACACACAAGCTGACCCATGCCAGGCTGCTCAAGCTCCGAGCAAATGTCTCTCACACCACTTTAGCAGAGTATGATTTAAAAGGCAGGGGGCCAGCCTCTATCCAAATGACAGGGGTTTTAATCACACACACAGCATTCTTCAGACTCCAGTCATATGCTCCACACTGTGGATCCAACTGACAGAAGACAAAATGATGACAGACAAAATATGGTACTAAAGAGTGAGCTGATGTCTGGACGTGAGAGAGCCATGTAAGGATGGCCAGAGATGGACAGGCACAACAGGGCGGATGGTACCTGTGGAGTGACAGCTGTATCCATAGCATTCACAGAGATATGACAACAGCACATAGGTCCCTTTAAATGGTGGTCTCTGCTTCAAGTCCTATGCTGCATTTAAGAGCTGATGTTCAAAATAGCGGTTTAGTATTGGTCTCAGACTGGCATTGCCAGACTCCCAAGCATCTCAAATGCATCATTTCCCTGCTATGCCCATCAGCAGCTAGCATGGGTCCCAGAAGCTGTTAGGGTATAAAAGCCCCATTAAAGCAGCTCACAATCTAATTACTCAATTATGACCCCAGACACTTGCTTGATTGGACAGCAAAGCTAGTTTCTCACAAATTCTTGAACTTATGCCATCCCCACCCTACCCCCTGGCTGTCCATAACTCCCAATAGTTCACTCTTCATGAAGGGAGAGAAACAGTTCAGTAATTTCCATCAAAAACGGTCTCGTTTTCCCCATAGGCTGAGCTGTGGCTTCAGTTTCATTTCCCCATAGCTTCCGGTAGCTCACTGCAGCCCCTCAAACCCATCCGGATTCTACGGGGGCAGACTTCAGGATTCTGCAGCCTTCTGAAAGGCCACCGTCCATGTCGCCTTTCCCCCCTCAATTATCTCAGCATTTGCATGACTGACAATACAATCAGAAAGTTACACTGAACTACTTTAAGATGCACACAGTCTATTCAGGTCACCTGTGAGCTCCAGTTTGGCAGCAAAAACAGAATCAGGGCTAGACTAACAAAGCAATGAGCATGGTTAACTGTCTAGAATGGATCTCATTTTAGTTAAGAGAAAGGTAGAGAACATCATAAGAATGGCCATACCGAGTCACACCAATGGTCCATTGGAAGTTCGGACACTGGGCCAAATGAATTGGCAAACACCGGGTGCTTCATAGGGAATGAATAGAACGGGCAATCACTGAGTGATCTGTTCTCCACTCAGCTTCTGGCAGTCAGAAGCTAGGGACACCCCGAGCTTGGGGCTGCATGAATTGTACTCCTGGCAATGGATTAGTGTTAGGGAACTTTGCTCCCCAATATGCACAGTACTGTTGACTGTCAAACAGCTCATCGAGTCTGGTTAGAGTCCAGCAGTCACACGGGGGTATTTAGTATTCCCTGACCTCCATTCAGCAGCTACTCATGTTATACCACTTCTGACCACAAGTGACTGAAGTCTTTTCTTTTGATTTTTTGCTGGGACGTCCTGCCAGGCTGGTTGGGCTGCCCTGGGTGCCAAGACAAATTCCGGGAACACAATTGACAGGCAAAAGACAATGGAGTCCTTTGATAACAGGGAAATGGGGCTGCCATTCAACCAGATGACAGAGCACATGACTTTTCCCAATGCATTGCAGAAACAGAGCGTCCAGCCACACAGGGAAAAGCCGACTTTACTGTAACACTGGTTTTGCAAGTGTAACGTATGGCCTTGTGCACGTCTACTACTACCACCTTCTGCTGGATGGACTCAGAACCACTCTACTGGGTGTCACAGCCCCTAAGTTAACACCAAGTCAATCTCCTTTAGTTTAAGCAACAGATCTGTGCTTCCAGAGTAGTGTGATCTGTGTTGTCCCCTCTGAAGTGACGGGCAACATGAAGTCCTAGAGGACACTTTTTTGTCATGTTCTTGCAATGACAATGTAAAAGTTGCATAGGGCCCACCATGGACACCAAAAAAGAGATACGTTCTCATCTTTAGGTGCCGGATATTCATCATGTCCCAGGAAAATGGAGGCCTGCATTGCAGTGGTACAGATTCACCCCTCGCCCCAGGCAGCTTGCACATGGCACTAGCACATAGGATGGTGTGCTCACATCTCCCCCTGCAGCAAGCCAGCTTGGGTACCTTGTGTAGAGGGGGCTTGAAGACCACACTCTTCTTCTACACGACTCCCTTCAGCCTGGCATGCACCCAGGGGTCCTGGGAGTGAACAGTCCCTGTGTTTAGAGGCCATCATTGTGCATGGCCCTGGCACAGGAGGGCAAGGGGCAGAAAAAAGCAATAGGCATCATTCCCAACAGAGCTGACTAAACTGCTGGCCATTATCAGTTTCACGGGTATCTTTCATAGTCAGTGCTAGCCTGCAGAGATTCAGTGATGGCTGGATGCTAGTAAGGTCTACTTTGACCATGATCAGCACACTAGAGTTCTGACATGTGCCATAATTAGCAAGTGACCCTTTATTATGTCAATCCATAAACAAAAAAGTGGTCCCCAGAAAGGCTTTTGTTGCAAGACCCCATTAGATACACTGCTATTTCTTTTCTAGATTGAATAGGTTTACACCGTTTTTAGACAAGACAGTACAGAGAATGGCTCAAAGACATTGTACTCTGAATATATAGACACTGGGCGAGAACCCCAGTAAATCAGTACAGCAGCATCACAGTAAAGAATGATACTGGTTAACACCAGCTGAGGATGTGGCCCATTGAGACTGAAAGCCAATAGCAAGGGAGAGGGAAGTTCAGAGGTAAGCGGCACTTGCAGATGAACTTTGCGAAGGGATAGAAGGCTGAGGATATCTAGAGAAGCTATAGATACAGGCTGCTCTAAAGCGCGGGTGGTGGGAAAGCGTTGTACAGCTTTCAGCTATTCTAGAACTATCCATAGTGTTCTCCATACAAACTGTGAGAGAATGGACACAGAAGAGCAGGGTAAGACCAGATGCGTGCCTGTACATTGAAAGAACACACAGCAACATGTTCAAAAGCTGATGTTTGAATTTCAATTCGGAACAAACTGAAAATATTGTGGTTTCATTACAAAGAGTCCCACTGCAAAATTGAGGAAGTGATGTTTTTCCCCTTAAAAGTTTCCTGGTCAAAGAAACCCCATTTGTTGACCTGAAAACTTGTTGACAAAGATTTCAGCCAGCTGG
The DNA here is from genome assembly GCA_007922155.1 of Mesoclemmys tuberculata. Classification (NCBI taxonomy): domain Eukaryota; kingdom Metazoa; phylum Chordata; order Testudines; family Chelidae; genus Mesoclemmys; species Mesoclemmys tuberculata. The sequence goes on from ML677027.1 coordinate 11,018,110, forward strand.
TCACTTGACCATTCCATCAGTCCACCACCTTGTGATGGTGGACAAGAGTGTTGAGGCTGTGACCCAAGCAGAAGGCTGTGATGTGAAAACACTCTAGAATGGGGATGTCAAGCAATCCTCTCAACTCTTCCTTTGATGAGCACAATGATGCTTCAACAGAGCAAGCAGTTGGCCATACTCTTACTAACATTAGAATCCAAAGCACTCATTTTTGGTTCTCTTTTTATTTTCCCAGGTAATGATATAAATCCCAGACAGATCCCTGAAGAATCATTAGCTAATGGCTAACAGATTATTTTGGAGATGCAGCCTTGAGCTCACTTTAGCATAGCGCCTATGAGGTTGATAGCAAGTATTTGGCTCACACAGTGCACACCTGTTACAGGTGGTCTCTTGGGAAGAGCTAGATCATTTTTTCTGCTGTAATTATCCTCCTCGAGGTAGTTAAAATTCTGCTGCTTATTACAGACAAAATGGAAAACAGCAAAATTAAATATACAGAAAGGAACACTGCAGTTTTTATATAGAAAAGAAAGTTACTCTTATAAATAAACTTACTATATTAAAGTAGGAGATAGTGGACACGTAGAGGATGGAGAAATAATTCAAAAGGGACCTGGGTGGGTTGGAAACACTGATTTTAGTGAGATTTGTTTCACAACTTTCTGGTACCAGCTGATGATAGCGACAGATCTGAGCAAAGCTGATCTGATGGCATTTCCAACCAGACCAACAATCTTTAGTGCTAGAAGTCTCATGAGAAGTGATTCTTCAGAGATTCAGGCCAGAGCTAGAGAACAAAGTTGGATAAGATGCCATTAAGCAGCAAAACAGAACCTATGGACCTTTGCAGGACTTGCATGACATCAGAGACAGGTAAGCCATTCCTGCAAGGAAATGGGTTGTTTCCACAGTTCATGAAACCTAGTCCATTCATCAGCCACTGGACACAGAACTCAAAGGTAGCAGTCTGTTGGCCTTCAGGGCACAGTGTGCAATCCAGCTTCATTAGACAACTTTCATCATGGCCATACAATGAATCATGGAGACAAATGACGACACTCTCTTGGCTACAACTGTTCATTGAGCTACCATTATGTGAGCATGTGCGTGTGTTGCTTTTAAGTTAGCATGAAGAACCCAGAGGTTATGGTGATGGATGCCACCAACATTTTAAAAAGAAAACCAGCTCAGCTCTTAAATTTTTAGCTCAGAGATGGACTGATATGGTATTGTTTTAGTATTTTAAGCCAATAGATTAAATATTTCAGTTCATGTTAAAGCACTCATTTGATTAACTATAAGTCTTCGCAAGAATCTCACATTTCAATGTAAGAAGCACAAAAATTAATCCAACAGAAACAAACGCCCAGTTCATTCAGCAGCGTAAGGGCATTCTTACTTTCTCTAACGTCCTTTCAGCTCAAGAACTCAGAGTCCTACTTTTTAACTTGAAGCTCAGACGTTGAACTCAGTGCAATTGACGTCAGTGATGCTGTGCTGACTTGCATCAATGGAGCCCCCCACCCCACCCTTTATATAAAAAAAGAGCTGTACTCTGCGTCAGGTTATCTATTGCGACACACTAGTTTTACACCACTGTAAATGTGAAATGGAGCAGCAATGAGTCAAGCCCTGCTTCCCACTCTGTCCCGATAGTTCCGCGATGCTCCACTTTCACCTACTTTGTATGATCACTAAATGATGCACTTGGTTGCATTTTCCTTTTGTTGTGATGAGAACATCTTCAACCAGCTTCCCACATCCTTCTCAAAATCCAGTTGCAGGACTATCATTGACTCTTCTACATACCCAGATTTCTTCTAAAATAGACTCATAGACTCATAGGTCAGAAGGGACCAATATGATCATCTAGTCTGACCTCCTGCACAAGGCAGGCCACAAAACCCTACCCATACACATTTATAACAACCCCGAACCCAAATGACTTGGAACACTTGGGAACCAAATGTCTGCCTTAGTTTTCAGCTAGAATTTGCAAAGGGAAAGACATTGCCCATATAAAATTGTATAGCAATGGTAGCCCACATGATATTGTGGAGATTTTAAGGTTTTTCCAATGACTTCAGTTTGCTAATGCAAACACCAAGAAAACTAGATTGGAGTCCAAAATGCTGCACCGCTTCAGATACATCAAAGCACTTTAGAAATGTACCAAAAGGACTTCAGCATGTTTTTTAAAAGCACTGACTCCTATTTCTTTTTGGCCCTAATTTTTCCAAGCGTCTAATTAGTCTGGATGCATCCTTTTTGCATGCCCAAATTGAGACACCTTGGAAGGATTTAGCTTTCAGAGGAGAAGTGCTACTCACATTCTGAAAAATCTGGTAACCTTACAAGTTTATGCAGCTTATCACTCCAAAATGGAAGCACCTAGGAATCAGTACCCACTCTTGAAATATCTGGCCTTTTATCCTTAGATGACAGGTATAAAAATGATGTAAGGTATGTTGCTAAGTGTTTCTCGTGTGAGAGCCATTTCATTTGCAGAATCAACATGCTGCCTACAGAAGACAGCAGTACTCATGTACAGACTGTCCTGATGTGCCTTAAATACCTTGGTGGAGCAGAGGACGTTCCTCTCCATCTTATAGTCCCTGGGGAGCAGTGTCTGCTTCGTGTCCAGGCTGAAAGTCCTTGGGAATGTCCATATTCCTGCAGTCAGTGACTCTAAGTTAGTCCAAGAACCCCGTAGTTTCTGGCTCAACAGGTAATGCTGGACACAGTCTGGGTCCTTTCAAAACTCTCATTTGTCTTCACTGAGGCCAGGATTTCACCCAAGGTGGGTGACCCATGACAGGTGAACAATGAAGGAAGGAAGCTAAAGCGAGTGACAGACATTATGGGCTGAACTTGCCGTCCAGGTACAACTCAATGTTTTGGTTTGGATCCAAATGGTTTCCATTATGGATATTTAGGTTATGTCAACACTGGACATGAACCCTTGTCTCTGACTTAGGTTTGATCCCAAGACCCCTTCCATCCACATTCAAATCAGCCTGACTTGGATCAGAAAGCACACAGGACTAGGTCCTAGGACCTGCTGGTGGTGGGGGGCAGGGAGGAGATGAGTCAGAGCCCAACTTCTGCTGTGATTTGGTCCAAGCTCTGTCATCATGCAGTGTGGATGCACCTCTAGCTGCAGGCCCAAGTCAGGAGATCAGATTAGTGCAGTGGGGATGCATTAGCATGGGTTCAGCAATTTTAAACCCAGGTTTATAATGCAGTGTGGACATTCCACTGCGGGCTTGGAAACACCAAGTCCAGTTCCCACATACCTGAGTTTACAATGCAGTGCAGACAAACCTGGGGAATCGGATTTTCAGACATGTTGTGCACCCACAATTCCAACTACAGTCAATGGGAATTGAAGGTGTGCAACACCTCTGAACAAACAAGCCAACAGCCAGGGCCTTAGAGACTGCCTCATCTTCTTGCCCTATTACCCGGCCGCTATGGCTTTCCAATGAACAAGTCAGTGGACCAATAGTTGTTAGACATGTCCATTGGAGAGTAGTGGGTTTTGACTGAATAGATCTTGATTCTAGAACACTTCAGTTTCCTTCATCTCCAACAGAATCCAAATTTGCTGAATTTCAGGGCGTGTTGCAAAGCCTCTGTCTTGAAGGGGTGACTTGAGTGAGAAAAGTTGTTTTCATGTGCATTCTCTCAAGGTAGTGGGTAAGAAATCTTTTAGTTCTGTTGATATTGCTTCAGATATTGAAAATATTTAAGGATTATTTTTCTAAAAATAAAAACATTTTGGTAAGTTTAAACTATTCTATCCCACATGTGCAGCAGAAACATTTCTCATCAGCATACATTTAACATTAGTCTTTGGTGCTCATTAAAATTTCTAGTTTGTGTGGCCTTGCCACTCACAATTATGTATGCAAATTGCATCTCAGATTGGATTCTGTATTCAGCTCAGCCCACTCTGAATGCTAACGAGTAAAAAAAAATCAAAACCAAAATCCCACAACATGCAATCAGGAGATTGGCCAATATATGCACAATTAATACAGCTTTTTTTTCCTGAGGAATTTACTAGTAACTTTAGGTCATGTGCTGCACTGAGCCACAAGCTCCAAAAAGGAACATTTAGAGAAATAAGTAAAGGCAAATCCATTGGGACAGTACAGGCATGAGGAAAAACATCAAATGATACAGTTAGAGAGCCATTGTTGACACTAGACTAATGCTAAATACTACATGATGTGCTTATTAATATTAAGTTTTATATATAAACTATTCTTCCTTAAGGAATATGCTATTTTTTTGCCAGAGGGAAACATTTAGAATACCTATTTTGAGGCACTTGAAAAAGAGGAAGGTGATCAGGAGCAGTCAGTATGGATTCAACCTGATTGCCTTCTAGGATGAGATGACTGGCTCTGTGGATGTGGGGAAATCAGTGGACATGATATACCTTGATTTAAGCAAAGCTTTTGATACATGCTCCCAAAGTATTCTTACAAGCAAGTTAAAGAAGTATGGGTCAGTTGAATGGACTAAATGGTGGCCAGAAAGTTAGCTAGATCAGGCTCAATGGGTAGTGATCAACAGCTCCATGTCTAGTTGGCAGCCAGTAACAAGTGGCGTGCCCCGGGGGTCGGTGCTGGGACTGGTTTTGTTCAACATTTTCATTAATGATCTAGCTGATGGGATGGATTGCACCCTCAGGAAGTCTGCATATGACACTAAGCTGGGGGGAGGGGTAAATACACTGGAGGGCAGGGATAGGCTACAGAGGGATTTGAACGAATTGGAGGATTGGGCCAAAAATTTTTAAGGGGGAGGGGAGGCAAAACTATTGAACTGAATTGTAAATACTGTATATAATGTAAACCAAGTCAAGAAAGGTAGCACCCCTCGCACCCTAGCGCCTATGATAGAGCTCTTAGGAAAAGATCTGATCTTGATTTAAAAATTGTCAGTGACTGAGAATGTACCACCATCTTTGTCAATTGTTGTCGCTGTTCATAGTTCGTGCCTTATTTTCTTTCTAAATTTGTCTACTTTCAACTTCCAGCCATTGGATCGCACTACACCCTTCACAGGGCAAATCTACAGAATACAGCCCTTCGTGTAGAACACACACAATAATTAGATTGACTCTGGGGGCCCAAGCAAATGATCCAGTGGGTTTGGAAAATGCAGGATTTAGTGCAATAGTCTTCAAGGTTAACCCCACAGTCCCACCCTAACTGTTCTGCTTATTAAAAAAGCAAACCCAAAACCAATACCAAACCAACCAGATGTTTTCACTAGTGGAATAAGCATTTACTCTCCCCCCCAGCTTCTCTCCTTCTGTCAGTTTTCCATCTCCCTGTTTGGATAATCCTTGGAATAGCAAGAGGCCTTCAACTTGAGGGCACGTTACTGCTGATGTATGCTTGCTGGAATGTACACCTCAGTCTTTCCTCCCTAGCTTTTTGGGGGGCAAGGATGGGCAAGAGTAAATAGAGCACACAAGACTATCCACTATCCATGACTGAGAGAATTCATTCCATGAAGACCAAAGTCAAGCTACACTGTGCTAGGCCTTGCACACAACAACCATCCTTGTCTCTAATTTATCACTCTAATCAAACGAGGCAACCAAAGGGCGAGCGGGACAAATATTGCCACAGAGCGATGAAGGGAGGTGCCCCAAGAGGTTGACATCACAGGTCACAGATTCCCTTGATGTCATCCTAGCCGCTACATCACACTGTGTCCCGCGTTGGTACAACACCAGTGATTGTAGGCTCAAGTAGTCTCAGTGCCACGGTTAGAGGAGAGCGAGGAGGTCTCGCTGCACATGGTGGTGTCAGATTGTAGGCCTGGCCATCAGCACCCACAGTTAATCTCTGGGAGTTGGTGCATTTCTGCCATTTTGTTACCTGAACCGGAGTAGCAACACGGGCTTTAGAAATTTACCAGGACAAAGAGCTGTTGCAACTGTCTGGCACACTCTGTCCATGATGGACAGATTGTATTTTGCAAGCTCCATGACATTGTTTAATCCCTAAACAAGCCGTACAGGAAATATACAGTAAGACACGTTTTGCAACAAGGATCATTCACCGCGACACAATTCTCTATTGATCCAACCACTGTCATGTGGCGGGAGGCCAGCTGGCCCCGGTTTGTCATCAGTGGGTTTGCCAGGACTTCAGAGGGCAGTAAGTTTTGTATTTGTTTATATAAGCACAGGGTTGGGCTCCGATCCTGCCGGCTGCTCTGCACAAGCAGGCTTCTGCACCTACCTGCAGCCCTGCTGTCATCAATGGGGGCTCATCCTCTCTGATGTGGAGAGGGGGTCAAAAGCAAACATTCTGGAGGACACTTATTTTCCTCTCAGCTGAAGACTCCTGAACTCTCAAGTAGAACCACCACCGGATTGAGCCCTTATGCTCCCTGTCAAGGGCTCTCCAGTTATGGGCAGCGCCGGGGGCTCTCCCTCGCTGTTCATCTCTGAGGGAGGCCATGCCGCCCAGCACCAGCACCCTGCAGGGGGTCCAAAATCAAGGGGGCCAGCTCCTGCCCTAGGCAGGGAAAGCCTCAGGTTCAGGTTCCGTCCCTTGGTTGGGGGGGGTCAACCAGACAAAGAGGGTAGTAGTCTCTAGCCCTTTACTAGGGTGAGCACGCAGCTCAGGGCCCCGACCCTTATGCAGGGCAGGCTGGTAAAGGGGACCAGTCTCGAGCCCTGCATAGGCCGAGCAGGCAGTTCTGCAGCCCTGGCCCTTAGGCAGGGCGGGCGTCACCACGGGAACCGTCCCCAGCCCTTACAGGGCGAGCAAACAGTCTATGGGCCAGCCCTCGGCAGGATGAGCTGGCAGTGGGAAATAGCCTTCAACCCTCAGCAGGGTGAAGCAATAGTCTCAGGCCTGGCCACGGCAGGGCAGGCTGGCAGCAGGCTCTGGATCTCGGTGGGTGATCACCCCTAGGTCGGGGTAGGAAGACACAGGCCCAGCCCCATCTCCACTGCATCCCAGCCCAGGGCCCCATCAGTGACAGGGTGTCCCGTCACTGGGTCTGCAGGGCTCCGGCCAAAACACGCCGACTCACAGCAAACACAAGCTCAGCTGGACCACAGTCAGCTCCCCGGGCTTCTTCCTCCCACCCTCTCCCCAGAGTGCCTGCTCTCCTGTGCCGTGCCCCGGTTCCTCGGGGCGTTCTGCCCAAGGGAATCTCCAGAAGCCCTCAGCCTGGCCGCTTGATGGCAGGCCCAGGAACGGTTCAGAGTCGTCTGCGGAGGGCAGCTCCTCTAGGTCACAGGGTCCTGGGCTCCCCTCTGCCTCACTGGGGGGTTGGCAAGTCAGGCTGCGCCTCCAGGCCCCATACCATGGGTAGCTCCAGCAGCCTCTCCTCCACGGAGCAGTTGGGTGCGGCTGTATGCTCGGGCACCAAGGCATCCTTCTCCCTCAGCTTCTGAGCCCTGAGTGACCAGGCAGGCCTGGCTTTTATACTCCTAGCCCCGCCTACCTGCTTCCGGTCAGGTGGTGTCCTCCCGAGTTCCACCCCCAGGGGGTGTTTGGCTCTCCCTCACTGTCAATCCCCAAGGGAGGCCACACCTCCCACCTACACTCCCCCAAACACAGAGACCGAGCAGTTGCTTACAGCTTGGAGCACTTGAGAGGAAGAGAATAAAATGGGAGAAAGCCCAGGAGTGAGGTACTCAGGAGAGCATGGACAGCTCCATAGAGCTCAGAGAACAAAATGGCCACTTGCCCCCAGCACACAGGAACATACAGCGGCAGACCATCAGACTCCCATTGCTACGAGTGCCACCGGGAACATTTATCAGACACCCGCAGCAGATCCGGGGCTGCAATAAGCGGAGATGCCAGTGGAACAAACTCGCTGTCTCCCCCCACTTAATCCCGCTTAAGAGGGAGGGTGGAGACCTTTCTCCGGTAGCTCTGGAACACAAAAGCTGCTTCCTGAGTGTCCCCTTGTGGCCAGAGTTCCCTTAGGGGAAGCCTTCCTTCTGTTCTGCCCCGCCAGGGCCCGCACAGACTCCCCACCGCCTCTCTTATGAGTCTGACCACACTCCCATTGGAGTGGGTTTAATGCCTGCAAACCAGCCCCCCCCATAAAGCCCGTCACTGCAGTCCCATGGTACATGCTTACAGCAGGCTCTTCTGCCAGCCACCCAGACCCCCTACCCCAGCCACAGCTGGCTTTCCATAGGCTCATGTCTCGTTGTTTTCTTCCTGGAGCTTGGCCACCTAGCATCCTTCTCTCACCTACATCCCCCTTGGCCCTGTCCCAGGGAGCGAGATCATCTATATAGTGCCCGCCTCCAGAGAGCTCCTCCTGATTGGCTGAAAGAGAGCAGAGCCTTGCCCTACCTTACGCTACAGGGCTCCCCATCCCAGGCTTTTGGGGTTCCCCCCCCCAGCTAACTCCTAATTCCCTGGCATCACTTCCTCTCTCCCCCTCCAAGGCCCTTTTCTGGGCCCATGGGCATTCCAGCTCCCTGCAATGAGGACTTCCGGCCCCTTCTACTCTTAAAGGACCAGTATACCCCATCGTAGCTGGGCAAACCTCTACACTCCTCTCCCTCCAGGCCAGCAGGCAACTGCCTCCCTGCGGCAGTTTACAGTCAGGGGCCAGGGCAAGCGGTCACCCCAATGCTGCCAGGTCCTTTGAGTCCCCCACACAATCCCTGTGTCCTGGGGAACCCCGTCTTCCTGGGGAGAAGGTTGCCAGGGCTACTTCCATGCTGGGCTCCTCTCCCTAGCCACTCTACCAGCGGCAATCCTGCCTATCAATTGGCTTGGACTTAGAGGTTGGCTAAGTAGCCAGAGGTAGCCATGGCCATGGCGAGGCTGATGGAAAGCTGCATTCTGTTCGTGGCTCTGCTATAGAATTCCCTGGGGTGACGTTGGCTGAACCCACCAATTGCTCTGTGCCTCAGTTTCCCAGTTCTACAATGGGGATCACAATCCTATCTTGCCTACTTAGATTGTAAGCTCCTGGGGGGCAGAGATTGTCTCTCACTCTGGATACCCCAAACACAACGGGAGCGCTCGTCACCTGTGGGAACGCCAGACACCACTGCAATACATATCATAAGAATGATGAAAATATACTCCCTTGGCTCCAAGAGGGTATGTCTACACTTGGAATATGCCACCTAGCCCAGGGAGACAGACTCGCAGGAGTGTGCTAAAAATAGCTGTGTGGATGGTGCGGCTTTTAGGCTTTAGATGCATCATTCCCCCACTGCTGTTTTTTTAGCATACTAGCTTCTACCAGGGCCTGGGTGGCTCACGCCCGGCTGCAGTGTAGACATACCCTTGGTGCTCAGCCTCATGGCTGATTTGTCAGACTGGCGGATATGAGACAGGATGACTGATCTGGCTGGCTCGTAGCATGCTGCTGCTTGCCTTTTCTGGACGTGCACTCAGGGCTAAGGCTATGAGCACGTGTGGTAGGGGAACATCTGGAGAACCACGTGAGAAGCGAAGACTTTATGGCTGCAGTGTAAACCATTGGAGCTGATGGATGTAATCAAAATCAACACAGGAATTAACTGCAGACCAGCAGTTCAGAAAGCACTAACAACCCTTGCTCTTTTTTTAGTCAGCTTTCCTGGTTGGCCTTGAAGCAGACCAACAGCTAGATCTCTTTCAAGCTGGCATTGCTGAATGCACCTTTGGGGCTCACAACAACAGCCTCTAAAGTATAATGCTTTGGAAATACTGTACTTTAGGCACAAAATCGTATGCCCATAAGATAATGCATTACCCATCTGATTTATTCCAATACTTTTGAATGTCCCTATAATAAAGCCAGGGTTTAAATGGTGCCCAGGTGAATCTAAAGTGTGAATTGTAGCTGTGCTGTCTTCCTGCTCACTACAAGATGAGGCAAAAGATGACTAGCTGTCACTATTCCTGTTGCATTCATGCAGCTAAAAATGCACCTTGGAAGAAGACACAAATGCAAGCCATTATTGTGGTGTGTGTGCCATGTTTCCCTGCTGCAAAGAGCAAAGCACTGCCCATGTGACTTGGTTTAGATTAAAGAAAACAAAGAACCAATTTGAAATGAGAATGCAAGCAGAACGTCTGTCTCAGTCAAGAAGTTTCCCTAGCAAGCATGCACCTCAGCAGACAGACCTCTCCTATTTAAGAATGTAGCGCACACAAAAAGCAACACAGGCCAGAGCGCACATTGAATCTTTGCTAAAACATTTATGCAAAATTATATGCATCTTGAATTCAAGCTCGGGGTTCTGGCAAGAAGCTCAACTCAGAATAGAATGGGCAGGTATCACCAGGGGCCAGCATAAAAAGTGTTGTCCACAGTGCAAAAGATGTTCAAAGATGGGCCCAAACTGGATTTTCAAACCGCTCCTAGTTCCTGGGCACTTGGGCCAGCTCGTTACAGCTAATGCCAGCTATGAAGGGTGCACTCAGATCTGTGCTGATTCCAGTCCCACCCCAGCCAAATGGAGGGTGCGTTTCAGATCTGGGGAGGTGGGGGCTGGTTGGCCTCATTGGTAACCTCAGCAGAGAAGCCAGGGCATGAATAGACATGGAGGCTGTGCCCCACCTCCCACCTCCAAGGGATGGGATCCCTCCAGATCAGGCCTGAGGCACATTGACTGGGCGGTTGGAGAGAAGCCTGCATTTCTGGGCTGAAAGGACGTTACTTTCAAGTACTACTGATGAACATACGAGAACGTGTCCAGAGCCTGGCAAAATAGAAGTGTTTATTGACCCACCTGGCTTGGAATTAACCTGACCAATCCCCACATGGCAGCAGACGGCACAGGCTGTAACAGAATCAATTCAAGCAGTCGATCCATACAGGGCAGAGCTTCTGTAGGCCCCGGTCCTGCAATGTACTCAGGATGTGGCAGACCTCTGTGCTCACGCAGAGCCCCACTGATGTTGGGAGACCCCAGGCAGTTGCCCGATCCATCTGCACAGATCAGTCCACAGTCCTTATCTCCACTCTTACACATGAGCCACTGCAGTACAACTGCCTGGTGTCAGGGCCGTCTTCTCTCCTCTCTGTAAAAGGCTTTAGGTGAGATGGGATACGCAGATGCCCTCCAGATCTCCACCTCCTGTGACTAAAGTGTGGCCGGGGTGCCTCATATCACACCCCCAAAGTGACTGGACACCCCCATTTGAAAACTGTACAGAAAGGTTCTCAGGAGCCAGACAAATCACATTTCCACTTCAGACCGGATGTCGGCAGGCAGCTCCGAAGCCACTGTCGCCGTGATAGAACCAGCAAGGTAGGAAGGGATCAAGATAGGTGAAAGAGGCATCAGTGCTGCCTTTGCGTCCTCTCAGGGTGAATTTCAGGTATCAGCAATGTTATGCTCTTCTTATTTCAGTTTGTGAAGGACTCTGGTCTAATTCATATTTGCACTACGGGGACAGTGTAATGGGACTTCAACTGGGTCTAAATTACAGCTACCCCCTTCATCCACCTCCTTTTACACTCCCAGTCTGGTGTAAATGAGAATCAGCCTTCTGGTGTTTTATTAGGTTGAATTAGAAACTAAAGACAAGTGGATAGATCCTTAGCTGTCTTAGCTCTATTGATGTCAACAGACCTATGACAATTTGTACCAGATCAGGATCTCCCCTAAGGGGTGAAATTCTGACCCCACCGAGGTCTATGGCAAAATTCCCATTCACTCTGATGTGGCCAGGACTGCATCAAATGCTACTTGAAGTTCTGAAAAGAACTTCTGCTGTTTGGGTAAAATAAGACATTGGCTCTACAAACTCTCCCCAAAGATTAACTCTATCTGAAAAGCACTGAAAAAAAAAAGGAAATACAGTTGACTGTGTTACAATAAGCTTCTACAGCTGACAAATTAAACTCACGTGAAAACTTCTTGGGTAACCACCCTGCGATATGCTAAAAATAAATCAAGTTCTTCCTTGTGGCCACTGAAACACCTGGGCGTTTTTTTAACTGTGCTTGCTAACTGAATGCCTGAGCCCTTTGGCGTATGGAAATGTGAACCGAAAACGATTAAGAAGAAATGTTTGCAGGGGGAAGACATCAGGCAAGAAGTACCTGCTGAATAATGCATAGCTGCACGTTAGCGCCTGCATTTGTCTGGCTGAGTTCGGAGAGAAAATGGAAATTCTATTTTCCTGGCAGCAAGCTAAATACACGCAGTCCATACTAAATGTCACAGGGATTAGCATCCGTCAATACTTTCAGGGGAGGCGGCTGTTACAGACTTAGCAATTTACAATATATCAGCAACCAGCTAGGTAATGAGGAGGGTGAGAATGGATGTTGTTCCAGTGATCAAATATTTACAAATGGAAGATAATTTGGGGGCCATATTTTTAGCCTAACCTAAACTTCAGTTTGAAAGGGCAAATAGCTGCAGGTATAACTAAGATTTTTCAGGGCAGTATGTAGCATCAGGTCCAAATCTGACTGAAGTCAGTGCCAAGACTCCTGTTGGCGTACTTGGGAACTGGATCAACCCCCTGTAACCTTTCAACATCCTAAAATGTGGCTGCCGTTATTTGCGTCTGCAAAGAGCAGCTGCAAAAAACAGGTCAGGTTTTAAACACCTGCTCTTAATGCTATATGAGCCTCTTTTTACTCTAGCAATCTTAAGGGATTCCATATCGATGTGCTATTGACAAAGCAGAAGAAGTTGTAAGTTACATCCACTTAGATGCTCTCTAGATTCCCTCGTACTTACTGGGGCTTACTTAGTTTAAATGTAAGGGCTCTAATCCTCTGTCATGTGAAATCAATGGCAAGACTCCTATTGTCTTCAATAGAATCAAGACTAGATCTGAAATGAAACATGACAGTAGCCTTTTAAGCAAGATAAGCTTTTAAGCAGCCGCCTGAAGTTCCAGCTTCATTCACCATAAAGGTCAGGTAAGGCTTCTAAGACCAGACCAACCACAAAAAGTCCAAGTTCACACGAGAACATCCTCTGTAGGGAAGCTGCATATTTGTCCACAGCCCTCCCTGTAATGGGTGTCTGCTAGCTCTTACAGTGAGTGGGCATCGCGTAAGAATGGCCAGAGTGGTTCCATCTAGCCCACTAACCTGCCTCCAGAGATCCAGGGGAAGCATATGGCACAGAGCAGTTGGAGAGATCCACCCCGTCTTTCCCTCCAGGCTTCTGGCAGTCCGAGGTGTAGGGACACCCAGAGCATGGGGTTGCATCCCTGACTCCCTTGGCTAATAGTCATCAATGGACCTACCCGCCATGAACTTATCTAATTCTTTCTTGAACCCTGTTATACTTTTGGCCTGCACAACATCCCCTGGCAAGGAGTTCCACAGGTTGACTGTACATTGTGTAAAGAAGTCCTTTCTTGTCTGTTTTAAGCCCGCTGCCTATTGATTTCATTGGGTGGCCTCTGGCTCTTGTACTGCGGGAAAGAGTTTCAAGGAGGACTTTAGTGCAAGATGAACAGGTCAATTACTCAATCACGTGACGAGTCTCATTCTCTTCGATGGAAAGGCTGGTTTAAATGATCAGCTTCACAGCATCCCTCTCTCTGCCCTGAATCTGATTTCAATCCTGCCAGGCCAGTGGATAAACCATGGAACTGGATTTATTACCAGTTCCAGTCTTACCTGCTGAGCTGCGTTTCCAAATGCAGCACTCCCATGCGCACTGCCTTTTTCAGCTCTGACTCACATTTTGCCAGCCCATGCTCATGTTCTGTCAGGATGCGACCCTGCCTTCCTGAAATGACTGATCATTGGCCCCCTGCTGCTCTGCATCTTTCATATGTGGCGGTATCAGCTGTGAAAAATCCTGGTGGCATTTGGAAGCACAGTATCACTTTTTAAGTCAGTGAGCTAATTCTAGTTCCTAAGACCATATTTTCCCCTCCTCCATTAGAATCCAAGGTTTACAATGAATGGACTAATTTTTGTTCTCTTTCTGCTTAAAGAAAGTGAGAATATGTCAAGGCTAAATCATTACCTCTTGTCTCTTTCAGACAAGGGAAGAGAGAAAATTAGGAGGTTGTAACATCTTTTTGGCTCTGTCACTGGAGTGGTCTTTTAAGGATGTGTTAAGCTCCTGCTGGAAAAAATCTTTCATTTCCAATTCCTCCTTTAGAAACTTCCCCCATGTAAAACTGATCAAAGGTACCATAGCCTGGAGTTTGGACATGTTCTCTGTATAGTCTCTGGCTGTTTAAAAAAGCGGTGGATTGTAGATAGGGTATGGGAGAGTGGGTATTTCAATAGGCTACATATTGAGTGTGAAATAGAGCCTCAGCTGGGATGATTCAGCTTAGAAGTTGAAGCTATGCATGCTTACGTAGAGGAGCCGGCCTTAATTAAGCACAGAGTTGGGTGGTTAGTGCAGTTTCAATAGACCACCTTTCAAAGAACTCCTCCCGCACCCACTTCTAGGTCAGTTGTGAGCAGTGTCCTTTTCAATTTTTCTTTTCCTGCACAGAATCATAAAGCAAGTGACTGAAACTCAGTGATCACAACTGTGATTTTGAGAGGCGATGGAGCACGCAGCCAAGAGTCAGGACACCTGGGGTCCATTTAGGATGTTATCCCGTCTCACAGAGCACCATGGAAAAGGTCACTTCACCTCTCCATGGACTTTTTTTTCCATTGGGGATAAGAACATAAATATGGTCATATTGGGTCAGACCAATGGTCCATCTAGCCTGGTACCCTGTCCGCCGACAGTGGCTGGTGCCAGGTGCTTCAGAGGGAATGAACAGAACAGTGATCTATCCCCTGTCATCCATCCCCAACTTCTGGCAGTCTGGGGTTGCATCCCTGCCCATCTTGGCTAATAGCCATTGATGGACCCATCCTCCATGAACTTTCCCAGTTCTTTTCCAAAGCCAGTTGTATTTTTGGCCTTCACAACATCCCTTGGCAACAAGCTCCACAGGTTGGCTTTACGTTGTTTGAAGAAGCACTTCCTGATGTTCATTTTAAACCTACTGCCTGTTAATTTCCTTGGGTGACCCCTCGTTCTTGTGTTATCTGAAAGGGTAAATAACACTTCCTTTTCCACTTTCTCCACACCATTCATGACTGTATAGCCCTCTGTCACATTCCCCCATTAGTTGTCTCTTTTCTAAGCTGAAAATTCCTCGTCTTTCTAATCTCTCCTCATATGGACACTGTTCTGGTTCCCTAATCGTTTTGGTGCCCTTCTCCGTACCTTTTCCAACTCCAGTATATCTTTTTTGCAACTAGAACTGCGGGCAGTACTCAAGCCGTGGGCATACCGTGGATTTCTATAGAGGCATTATGATATTTTCTATTTTATTATCTATCCATTTCCTAATGATTCCCAATATTCTGTCAGCTTTTTTGACTGCCACTGCACAGAGTGGTGTTTTCAGGGAACTATTCACAATGACTAAGATTTCTTTCTTGAGCAGATAGTGTAGATCCATTAATTCCAAGTACTTTGGATGGGAAGTGCTATATATAAGTGCTAAGATTTATTCACTATTTATTATTATTATTAAATTAATTTTTATTTATTTCATAAAATAATTTAATTATTAATTATTAATTATTATTATTATGTAAATGCTCAAATGGAAATTCCTTTTAGGATTGGAAGGTTCTACGTGTCCTTTGTAGAGATGGTTGGAAAATGGTGATGTCTGTTAATTTTTTTAAAAAGAAAATTTAAAGATTTTGGGGAAAATGCTCAAGAAAACATTCCTTTTTTTTAAACCAAAAAAAAAAAAAATTAAAATTTATTGTTTTTCAAAATCTGGAAGAAAATCATTGTAGGTTTTTTTCCATCCAAAAAGTGGCAAATTTCAAAAGAAATAACTTTTTCTTTGCTTCTTCCATAAAGAATGAATCAATCAATAAATCAACAGCCAAAAACATCTAATATTTTGAGAGGTTATTTTCTCTAACTTCCCAGGATGGCTGTGGCTTTGATTTATGACCTCTGCATGACAAATTGTGTGTTCTTGTTACAATGTTCACCTTGCTCTATTAGTTAGACCAATGAAGCCACAGACACGTTCTGAATGTTGAATCCATGATTCCTTCAGTAATTAACACTGGAAGAAATCTAGAATGTTGCATCTAAAGGAAACAAATTGCGGGCTTTTAAAAAGAGATTCTGGAATGTAACTGACTTCATGGAGGAAAGAGCATGCAGTAAAGGCATCGTGTTACCTATTATGGGTGAAATTCACCCCTGTGCAGAGAGTCAGTACTAAGTTTTGCACTGTTTAAGCAACATTTCAGTGGTTCATTGACAATATAGCGGCTTTCTGCAGGGGGGTGAGTTTTGTTGTGTACCAACGAGACTTTATTCCATTTAAAATAAAATAGTAGTAGTGCATCTGAATAGTTACATTGTCATTCTCACTCCTGGCTGCTCCTGCCATTATGTGCACAGCTGTTTGTTTCAGTCCTTGTATCGGATGCTCATTTCGTGGTTCTCACATTTCTGATCTCCTGCAGGAGGTCTGACATCAGGGTGAGGCTGAGGAGCAAGATCATAAAATCTTCAAAATCAATTTTGTCGTCTTTTTCCTCTTCAAGGGCAGAGATGATTTCCTGGTATTTTGGTTTGCTTTCTTGGCCCTGTGGAGAATTTTAATTGAAACTTTTTAGCATGAAATTCCTGTTTACAGCGTCTTTTATAAAATAGTAAAATATTTATGTAAACATGAATGCATTTTCTGCCTTTCTGTCCATCCAGATTCTTATAACTACGCCTGACATTGAAATTTCTGCATGCCTCACAAGATTTTAACAATTATAAGGCCAGAAGGGATTGTAGTGATCAGATAGGCTCACCTCCTGTGTAACATAGGCCGCAGAACTTTCCTTAATTAATTCCTGTTTGAACTAGAGCATGTCTTTTAGAAATACATCCAATCTTGATTTTAAAATTTCTATTGATGTAGAATCCACTACAAAACTTGGGAAGCTGCTCATGGGTTGATTACCCTCATTGTTAATGATTTGCGCCTTGTTTCTAGTCTGAATTTGTCTAGCTTCAGCACCCTGCCATTGGATCTTGTTATACCTTTGTCTGCTAGATTGAACAACCCTGTGTTTGTCAAATCTCTGTTCTCTATACAGGTAGTTATAAACTTTAATGAAGTCACACTGAAATCTTTTCTTTGCTAAGGTAAATAGATTGAGCTCCTTCAGTTTTTTCTCATCTCCATGGGGCCCCACTCGAAACAGACCTGCTCAGTTATTCCCTTTGCAATTAAATGTTAAGGCATATCAGTTAGCCAGCTTTAAATCCATTTACTGTGTCCCATGTTGGTTTTCTGTCTTTCAAGTTCATTAATCAAAATGTTCTGTGGTAGCAAGTCATATACCTTACAGAAGACTAAGTATATTAGACCAAAGCTATCACTTTTATCAGCCAAACTTAAAATCTCATCCAAAAAAAGATATCAAGTTAGTTTGACAGGATCTATTTTTCATAAACCTGTGTTGATTGTCATTGGATATATCATTCCTCTTTAATTCTTCGTTAATCAAGTCCTGTACTGCCCACTTCATCATTCTGGCTGGGACTGATGTCTGGCTGACAGTGCTTTTAGCCTTTTTAAAATATTGGCACATTCGCTTTCTTCCTGCCCTCCAGAGCTCCCCCGCTGTCCAGAGACGTATTGAAAAATCAACACGAACAGTCCATAGAGCTCCGTGGCCAGATCTTTTAAAACACTGTGATGCAAATTAACTGGATCCGCTCATTTAAAAATGTCTGACTTTAGTAGCTGCTGTTTAGCATATTCCCAATGTACTGTTTGAATGGATAATATTTCATCATCATCGGATATGAATATATCATCCTGCCTATTCTTAAACACAAGAGAGAAATATTTATTGAACACTTCTGCCTATTCTGCATTATTATTGACAAATCTATTTCTATCTTGTAATGGACCAGTACCATTGTTAGGATTCTTTCGTTCCTAATATACTTGAAATATACTTTTTTTTGTCTTTAACTTTGCTGGCCACGTGTGCTGGTAAAAATCTGATCTGTATTTCCTAATCAGGGATGGTAATAATTGCTAAGCAGTGCATGTTAGAGCAGCCATTAGGCTGCTCTAAACCGTGCTGAGGGCTGGAGCAGATAGAGAATCAAGAAACTTTAGCTGGCTTGTCAACGACCTCTACGCCCTTCTGCACCCAATGGAAGCTGTGTGCATCATGGAATCTGGACATTTCCTTTTTTCAACCTCCGATGAGTTCCTTTCCTTCTCTCATACTGTATTTTTATTCCAGGCAGAACCAGGAAGATTAGGATGACAAGATTCCCTGTAGAGCTGTCACCTAACACTCTCAGAAAGAGGAGTGATAACATGATGCTTTCAGCTCTCTGTCTGACAGAGATGTCATTTAAGCCTCTGCAATTTATCTTGCTCCTGCTGTCTTGGGGGTCTAAGTCTGCTTCTCATGTCAGTATTTATTATCTAATAGCAGACTCAGAACTAAAAGTGTGTGTGTTTCTTCCTACCACAAATACACTGTCTCCAGTCTTTGTATAAGCCCTTGGAATTGTGCTACTGTCTGCATGAAAATGCAGGCAGATACATAAACAGTGGCTTCTCAGTTCCTTTGCCCTGTTGCATATGGAGGTGGCTAGGAATACAGGCGAGGTAACTAATCCATCAAGAATTTATTTACAGTCATTAAAAGCTCACCGGGGCTTTGCAAGGCGACAATATGTACGTTGTATCTGCCACCTCCAAAGTGCCTTGCCAGGATGAGGAATAACTTGGTTGGTAACGAGGTGAAAGGCAGACACGGGGTAAAGGGTTTGCACTGAAAGGAGTCGGATTCAGATAGCTCAGTCTGTGCAACGTGTGTCCAAGTACGCAAGACCGCTGTGACTGTGTGAACACTGCAGTGAGAATGCCGTGGGCAGCAAGCACAAACGGTGCTCACTTGTCCTAGAGATGACCTAGCACAGGCCTGGTTCGAGATGCTGGCTCGACATGCTCTTACCTGCATGAAATTCAGAAACTGAGTTTGCAGCAGGGTCTTGGTTTCAGCTTGGCTGAGTCTGCCCTCAGGGCCAGTGGAGTTGTAATAAACCAAGGCTGCAGTGGCAAATGCCTTCTCGAGGTCTGAGCCTTTCCCTAGAGCTATGGGAAGAAAATGTTACATGCAAAGGTGTGCAATCGTCTCGAAAACCCGGCGCAAGGACCAGCCAGTCAGGAGCACGAAAGCACGGCTGTGCCTGCCCAATGGCCAGGCACACCAATCGAGTGCGGCTGGGCCACAGCAGAACCACCTGATTGGCCAAGGCGATCAGGTGTCTTCCTCTTAAGCCCAGTGGCTGCTCCACGCAAACGCCTGCAGTTTCTTTGCCTGCCTGTGCTTGCCCTGCTCCAGGCTCTGCTCCTGTCCTGCACCTAGCCTTGTTCCGCTTCCGGCCCAGCTTTGCACCTGCCTTCCCTGCCTCCAGGCAATCGCCTCTGATTCCTGGCTCCGACATGGTCCCTGAGTCCGCTGGGCTCTGGCATTTAGACCAGGACGATGGTTCTGACCCTTGGCCCTGCTTCTGACTCCAGCTCTGACCTGATCTCCTGACGTTCAGCTGGTGTCGCTCCCTTCTAGTTAATCAACCTCTAACAATTTCTCCCAGCTGAGGATCTGGCCCAGCAGTTATGAGGAGTGAGGTAGCTACATGGCGCTCTCTGCTATGCCGCGTGCACCCTGCAATTAAGATTGTATACTATGAATAAATATAAAACAAAGGCACCGAACAAAGTGAGCCAGGTATA
Source organism: Mesoclemmys tuberculata (assembly GCA_007922155.1). NCBI lineage: Eukaryota > Metazoa > Chordata > Testudines > Chelidae > Mesoclemmys > Mesoclemmys tuberculata. The sequence goes on from ML677027.1 coordinate 11,037,864, forward strand.
ACTAACATTGTGGGTCCACGTCACTGGGTCTGTTAGCTCAAAGGCTGTGGTAGTGGGAGGACAGACCTGTACTGTGTAGCTGGCATACGTAGGCATAGCACTAAATATGGAGAGCTAGATTCTCTTACGTTATATCTACCCCGGTGACACTTTTCCAGCGAAACTGGTTTTCTTTTAATGGAAAATTGAGTTTTTGACAAAAGAAAATTTTTCGTGGAAGGCGTCTGCTTTCTGCGGGGAAGCTCGATTTCTTTTTTCCATTGAAAGGCTGAATATCTTTGATTAAAAATGTAAATATTACACTTCTGAAATGCTGCTGTCATGTCTCATGGGAATCATGGTTCAGGTATTTTTTCCTCCAAATCTCCTCCTTGGGGCATGCTCCCCGGCTGGACTTCATCCCCCAGGGTACACTGTGGCCATGTGACAGGTGCAATGTACCGTCTGCCTTCCCCAGTATGGTATTATGAGATGTAGTCTAAGAAGGGAGCCCAGTTTCCAGGGGACAATGGGTACATGAGGCACCCAAAATGAAACTTCAATGAGGCCCCATGGTGGCATTTCAGAACGGAAATATTTGGTTTTGGGCAAAATATTTTGGCTTTGGATTTTTCCCCAAAAATCTCAGACTTTATCATGGTAAAGAACCCATTTTCTGTCTTGCTCTGGGCGTGTCCTTTCCCACCCACTTCCCCTTCCCTCCCAGCTTGGGTTTTTGCCCAGTTCTGCAGAGCAGGGGCTAGCTCGTCCTCTGAGTCTGTGAGTTATATAATGGACCCACAGACCTGGGTCCACCCTGAGGAAACTCTGAGGGCCCCGTCGTGGCCTAGAGATTTTTGCAGACCTCAGCTTCCCATTTGTAAAGAGGTCCCGTAATCTCAAGAGGCAGCAGTCCTACCTCCTCCACCCCCTAAGGTCTGCAGAAGGGAAGAGGCAGACCGGAGCAGGACGAAGTGCGAGATGTGCAATTTCCCTCATGCTCTCTGTGCAGAGTCCCCTGAAGTTAATTACCTTTCCATGCCCAGCTCACTCTGTAATGGGGGTCCCTCTACAAAGGGAGCCCCTGGGGGAAGCTGCTGTCTGCAGACACCCTGGCAGTGAAGGGCAGAGGGCACACAGGTTTTCCCATCCTATTTGCCGCTAGCTGTGGCCCGTGCAGTGGGATTTTGGGGTCTCCACTGAATTTCCATTATTTCCTGCCTTTGACATTTTTCCCTTGAAAATCAGAACCCAAAAGGATCAAGTAACTATGTGCAGTAGGTCTCCTTACCTTTTACAGATGCCAGCTGCTTGGAGATAGGCATGCTGGTAACAAGAGACAAGAAATGCAGTTATGCTGGTGAACCCATGCATATCTAGTTTCTTCAAAAACTAACTGATCCATTTCTATTTGTTTTATTCCATTCCACAGCGTGGTATAGCAAGGACAGAGGGCAGTAGGAAAGTTCTAGAAGGGCGCTATATAAGGGCTAGAATGATCTGGGCTTTATACCCTATAGACTAGCCAGAGTCCATAAAAGGTAATTAGTGTCAGCTGACACCAATTAAGGTCCCACCCAGGTGCCTATAAAAACCCTCTACTCCTGAGAGACAATGTGGAGTGGAAGGAGTAGGTGTGTGATAAGCAGAGGAGTGTGTGAAGTGGAGGAGAACACAACGGAGTGTAGCGGTGTGTGGGAGAGAGGTGGAGGAGAACAGACCGGAGTTCAGCG